>OZ025208.1:13101596-13671596 GCA_964019055.1 Anthopleura xanthogrammica | reverse complement strand
ACTACTATTGCTACTACTACTACTACTACTACTACTGCTGCTGCTACTTCTACTACTACTACTACTCTAATACTGCTACTACTACTACTACTACTACTCTAATACTGCTACTACTACTACTTCTACTACTACTACTACTACTAATACTACTACTCTAATACTACTACTACTGCTACTACTGCTACTACTACTACTACTACTGCTACTTCTACTACTACTACTACTACTATTATTGCTACTACTACTACTACTCTACTACTACTACTACTGCTACTACTGCTACTACTACTACTACTACTACTCTAATACTGCTACTACTACTACTACTACTACTATTGCTACTACTACTTCTACTACTACTACTGCTACTACTTATGATGTTTTGATTGCTTGTGTTTATAGGTCAATGCGGCTTATGTAAGCAAAAGACTACAACAAATTATTGCTGTGTTTTTCCTTTTGTCTATCGATCACGAAAGTATTACAGTTGTACAACATCTCATTATGATAAGTACTGGTGTTCTTTATCGGAAAACCATGATAAAGACAAAGGGTTTGGCGTTTGTAGAGGATATGGTAAGTAAACGAACATCTTTTTTTGTAAATTTCAGAGGGTAGGGATAAAACTTGAGTTGAAATTTTTGTTTGTTCTCTCTCTCTCTCTCTCTCTCTCTCTCTCTCTCTCTCTCTCTCTCTCTCTCTCCCTTGATTCAAGGGTTTTTCTCAGGGTTTTCAGTCTTACTACACAAAACCGACCCAACACACTAAGTTCCAATTCGATCGGAAAGTTAGCCATCCCTGACTTAGCTGATCAGTCCAGAGGTTCAATGCTTCAGAGTTCAATCTGTGTGTTAGCCGTGCCCTGACTTTGATCTACCATCAAACATTGTTGTCTTTTTTCCAATTCCTAGAAACTCCTGTTGACTGCAGAGTTAGGTATGCCAAACAGAAACCCCTTCTACAATGGACCTCTATCCGTAGTTTGTCTTCAAACGTCACATGGTCTCCAAGGTTGCCTACTAGCGATGTCCTCATCAAGCAGGATAACGTTACCGGCTCTAATATAGGTAAGCTTTGCTATCATTATTTTTACATTAGTTTATTCTCATAGTGCATGAGAAATACGAAACAAGACTGTCGGATATTAAGACGTCTGAAAAACAGAGAAATTATACGTAAATTGTATAATTTTTTCTGTGCCATAAAAGCTCAGATGACCAAAAACTAGCGCCGGGTCCCGTCTTTCCACACTACCTCACCCAACATCAGAGGGAAGTAAAACAACCACTGAATACGTGAAGATACCCTGGAAGTGACCACTCTTGGTGTCTGACCTCTACTAATGAGTTTTGATTTCTTTCTACTAATGAGTTGATTGCGGGATGGGGATGGGGATTTTAAGGGGTTGGAAATTGGTGCAATGTACATGAAAGGGATTCTTATTGTGCAGCACCTGCCCGCGTCAAAATCTATAAGATAAAATCCTTTGCTTTTCAAAGATGGTAGAAATCCCGATTAAATTGTCCAATCATAATGTAACATTTGTATTCTGTGTTTTATAGATGATATTCCAGCCGGACTTTTCGAAATGTTGTTTAATGGATCGACTAAAGGATTGGACATTTTCAACATACCAGACCTTGAGTCATTCACAGCCTGTGTTTGGATGAAGACGAACGATACAGTAAATCAAGGAACTCCCTTCAGATACTATGGCACTAACTTCACTGGATTTGGTTTGATCAATTACAAGAATATAGTCATAAGGCTGATGGACAAAGAAAAGTAAGTTCATAATGATGGGCCCATTTGGCTTTTGTAATGATAAAACGCTCGCCTCCCACCTCTAAAGAGCTGCTTTGTTTTGTTTTGTTTTGTTTTATATTGCGGCTGTCGTAAGGCTGAATCAAGTCATTACTAGTCTTAAAGTAATGTTATTCCATTTTTTTATTTATTTCTTATTTTCTTATTTTTTACTTAATTCATTAAGGCATACTAGTGTATCAGCAAACGATGGCAGATGGCACCATCTTTGTCTCGTGTGGACCTCCAAGGGAGGAGTCTTTCAAATGTACAAAAATGGAATGTTTGTGATACAGGGAAACGAATGGCATAAAAACCTAAAGATACCAGGTAGGTTATACTCGCATTCGAAAAATGGGATCCGTTTCTTTCCCTAAACGCCACTCATGCGCATGCCCTCAAAAGGCTAATAAGAAGTTGAAACTGATTTTAAAACTAGCTTGTTCTATTCTGCTTACAGATGGTGGTCGTTTTCGCGTCGGGGCAAATGGCTTTGCAAAATCCCAGTCCCAGTCACGCGAAATCTCAGTCCAAGTAATGGCTTTAATCCCAGTCCCAGTGCATGGAATCCCAATTTCCCAGCCCCCCAAAAAAGGTGATTCCCAGCTCCCATTTACCCTTTAAGGACCCTCATATAAGAATATAGAATAAAGGGTGGTCCTGACCCCACCCTCTTGCCCCAGACCTTCTCCTGGGTCATAAGAATCAAGGGTGATAAAGTGATCGCTCTCCTCCTACCTTGATTCAAGGGTTTTTATCTGGTTTTTCCAGTTTTCCTCCCTCTGCAAAACGTTACAGGCTAAATTCCAATTCAATTTTCAAGTTACCTGTGCCCTGACTTAGATCAGTCCAGAAGTTGTTTCAGGGTATAGATAAAATTTGAAGGGTTTTTTTGGATCTGCCACTGTACTGACCATCCTTATTGCAAAGGCATACAAGGTAGTGCAGATGGATAATAGCTGTAACAATCCACGGACATATGCTTTTTTCAGGTGCCATATCATGTTATCAAGCCATATAATGGAATTATTTTAGCCTGGCGGGAAGGTTTCTTTCCCAAAACACCACTCATGCGCATGCCTTCAAAAGGCTAATACGAAGTTGAAACTGATTTTAAAACTAGCTTGTTCAATTCTGCTTACAGATGGTGGTCGTTTTCGCGTTGGAGCAGATGGCTTCGTGGGAAAAATTAGTGGAATGAACGTATGGACTGTAGCCATGGGTCGGTCGGACATAGCTCAACGCGCAGTGGGTTGTGGTATAGAAGGGGGTGATATCGTGGATTGGTCAAGATTCAGCAATGAACACCATCTGATTTATCCGCCATCTTGTCTGGATATTGGTGGTAATTATTTTGAATGCTGAGAATTAAATTTTTTGAATCTTTTCGTTTGTCGAAAACTTTCGTAGTCGACCACCTTGGGAATTCGAAAAACGGTCGTAACTAGAGCTAGTAATAACATCCATCTTGCGGTTTTTGAAATATCAAGGAAAAGCGTTAAAACTAGCTAAAACTAAAATATTAGTCAAAAAACTATGGTTTCCTACAACAAATTCAATCTCAAAAACGAAAAGGAGAAAATCTTTTAAACTTTCAAGGTTTCAAATTATAAGTTAAAGAAATTTGTCGTGATTTAGAGTTATAAGGTTATTACAAAAGTATAGACCAAATTAAATCAAGAAACTTTACGAATAAACAAATACGCACGCAAAATCTTGGATTCAAAATGTTTTTATGATTTACTCAAAATCGGTCAGATAATTTTTTTTTATCTTTAGATATTTTGTTTACCATACACCATAGTTTAACAAAATAGGTTTGCTTTTTTTCATTTCAGGTGAAGGATATAATATTGTACAAAACTCGACCACTCAAACTACAAGCGACTTGATAAGCAACGTCTTCAACAGCTCCTTAGATGATTACTCCATTAGCTTTTGTTTCTACTTCCGGTATATGCTTGTTGGCCAATCACGTGCATCTCTCAAGATATATCGGTCGGATCTAAAAGATCTTGATACTAACACTGTTAATGAAGAACTTGTATGGGCTGCAACACTAATAAGAGACCTACCTCTGTGGAAGTTCGGAACTGTGTCTTTGAGTACTTTACAAAGATTCAAGGTAGAAGAAAGCTGAGCCAACGTTTTTGTATAGTTCCCAGACATAGAATCTTCCCGAAGTCCAATTAATAAGCAAGAAAATAAATAACCAAACAACCAACGAAACAAGCAAACAAACAGACAGACAGACAGACAGACAGACAGACAGACAGACAGACAGACAGACAGACAAACAAACACCTAACGATCAGATATGCATGCAGACAGGCAGATGAACATAAATGAACTTAAGTTCACATGAACTTTTCCTCTACTAATAGCGAAACAAGCACGCACTGAAATCTTACTCCAACCAATAAATGTTTCTCTATTTTAGATCAGGGTCAGTGCAACTGTAGGTCCTGGTCAAGGTTCTTCTGTTGGAATTGCAAGTTTTTCTTTAAAGCCTGGGTATTGTCGTTCATTTAGTACAGGAGAGAAAAGAGGTAATTTGTATACAGCATCTTCTTAAAAAAAAGACTGAATATACCCTCTTAAAAAAGATTGAATATTCGTGAAGATAATTTGTAACTAAAATGCTCACAATCATATTATACGCTATAAATAGTTCTTATAAATCTGTCTTTCTGATAAGTTGGGGGAGCATATTTTTTGAGAGCGCAAGGCATGCGCGCTATTACTATTTTCATAAATTTAAATTTCATACTCATGTATTTCATGTAGGTTGCGACGTGCAATTGACAAGTCAATCAGGGACATTCTCATCCCCATACTTCCCTGATCCATGTCCAAATGACATCGACTGCAAGTGGCGGATATCCCGGCCAACTGGATACGTTATTCGTTTGAAGTTTCTTTCCTTTGAATTACAAGATAGCCAAAGCTGTGAAGATGATTATGTTGTGGTACACGACGGTACTTCCTCTAGCTCGAACATTCTGGGAAGATATTGCGGAAATTCTTTTCCTCTCCTACTGGAATCGTCCTCTAATTCGCTTCTCATAGTATTTAAGTCCGACAATGAACGCAGTTTATCTGGCTTTAAGATGTCCTTCACTTCTTACAGTATGTACTATCCAAGTAAAATTCATTTTAGTCTTGATAACACCCCATTGACATTCTTTCTTTGCAATTATTCACAGAAAAAGATAAAGAAGAATGCAACTTTATTGAAAGTAAGTAGAAAACAACGCTTTACTTTTATTCTTATCAAATCAGTTATATTGTAATTCTGGTAACATTGTTTTGTCTTTGTTTTCAAGATTGTCCATCCAGTTGTACCTGCTCACATATGATTGGAATCCCTCCACCAGTTATAATCCACTGCAAGGGACTGACAAAAATTCCTAAGCAAACCCCAGCCAACTCAATTGCCATGTAAGAACATTACATTCTAGGGTAAACTGGGATTTAACTATAGGTGGTACGCATCCATTACTGAGAGAAGAAGAAAGACAAAACAACCTGGTTGGCCGCCATGTTGGTTGACATAACAATTTAAATCAATACAATATTGACTCGATCCATATATTGTAATTTTCTAACATTATTTCTTTAGTTTATTGGTATTGATTTTATATTCCAAGGGTTTGAAGGGGAAAGGTCTTTTCTTGCTATGTAAAAGGGAACATGTAGTTCTTGTCGTTGCTGATTATAAATGCGCTGTATAGGTTTTAGAAGATCCTGGGATCACGAAAGCACCCATGTTGAATAAAAAAACAACTGATTTGAAATCCAACAAGGCTGCTGCCGTGAAAACATAGATCGTGCTATCCATTTTAACAAATCGCCACTTTTGTTGATCATTATATTTTTACTATTTTTTTTAATTTCTACCAAAAAGGATGATCTCAAGGAACCGCCTATCACGGATAGAATACAGCATTTCTTCCGATCTTCAATACATGTGAGTGGATTTTGTTGTCTAAGAATTATTACTATATAGTCTGCTGTACAAAATCTTCTCAATAGAGGCAGGTTACGGTTTTAGGTAAAATCGAGGGTAAAGAGAAATGGTGGGTGGAATGACCAAGGGGATAATAAGAGAATAAGACTTGAGTGAATGGTCGAATGGGTTGGTAGGAAAATAAATGGCTGACTGATTGTCTTCACCTTTTTCCTCGTTGGCTTGGACGAGAAGTAAAACAACTTCTGAATAACTGTTCTGAAACTTAAGAAAGGTCACCCGACTAACATTGACACCTATTTTCTTACATACATATACTTCGCCCACAGGGACCTCAGTCATAACCTTATAATGAGTGTTACTCCTTATTCCTTTACTGGACTCAAAAATATGACAACACTGTAAGTATTAGTTATATAATTATGGTGGATTGTTACAATCATTGAAGACACCAGGCTAATATAATTTTCGAAAACTTGATTTACATTTTTATCCTTTTTTTTACCTTTTTTTTTCTTTTCCTTTCCTTTCCTTTTCTTTCCTCTTTATCTGTTATGATTTTCTTTGGTAATTTTTGTTTTGGATTTGATTTTTGTTTTTATTCTAGTCGATTGGATTTCAATTTTATCAAGGAACTTCAGTCGAACATATTTACTGGATTGTCAAGGCTAGAGAGGCTGTAAGCTTTTTTGTTTGTTTGTTTGCTTATTTTTTTTAATTTATTATTATTTTATTGTTTTGCTTTTGTTTTACGATAACTCCAGATTAAATCAGCAAAACGCACCGAAACGCGTCCTTGTTTAAAGTAGAAACATATAATAATCAAACGTGCTTGAGAAAAGACATCACATCATGGAGTAGCAACGTTATCATGTTCATGGATACAAAGCCGGTCTATTTATTGCATAAGAAGAGCAATGGTCTTGTGTAACTTGATTTTTCTTACTTGCAAATTCAAAGGGACGTAAACGAACCTAGGGCTTTGTCCTTCAGTAGCAAATTGGTCTGGTTTTTGAAGGAATTGAATTACATACTGTAACAGCAATCAGAAATAAAATTTGTTTCTCTTAGTGATTTAGGTAATAATCTTTTAAGCACCGTTAAGGACAAGTCTTTGGATAACCTACAAAATCTACAAGTCCTGTAAGTATGAAATCAAATATTAAATTTGGTAATAGACGCATCAAGAGTTCCGCGCTGCTGCTCAATGCGCATGCTCAGGGGATTAAAAAGTGGGATGATATTTTGTATAATATGCAATTTTTCGGTATATTTGATTCAGAATTCGCTTAACGGTACGCGATCTCGAATATTTAGTGAAAATTGTACTTGACAAGAAAGATACAACTAAAATATAGCATATTTTACAAATTTTATCCCACTTTTTAATCCCCTGAGCATGCGCATTGAGCAGCAGCGCGGAACTCTTGATGTGTGTATACAAACAAGCTTAACTTGAGCTTTTCCGGCCAGGCCATCTAATGTTATAGAAGCGCGCATTCATTATTCATTCATTATTTGGCCTTACAATTGCCGTAGTTAAACAATTGCATTAACGCCCTAAGATTATAGTTTTCCCGTATCTGACCATATTATTTTTGATCCGCATAAATTGTAAATTCGCTGTCTGATTGGATGTTAACAGGAGCCTCCGATCCAATCAAATCAGCCATATTGAAAAACAAGCATTTAAATTTGTCAAGAACCTAACATATCTGTAAGTGTCATAATTAATCCTTTCGTTGCCGAATGCTTACAATTACAATATTGAAAAAAAAAATGTTTTCTAAAAATCTTTTTCTATTTTAAATATGTTTTAGATATCTCCAAAACAACATGATTGAAGCCTTACCCGATGGAGTTTTCGGCAACTTAGAAAGTCTCAGAGTTCTGTAAGTACTATTGCTGCATCATATAATTTGAATGCTTGGAGTTATTTAAAAACAATCTTGGAGTGATATCATATCCGCCATCTTGGTTGGTTTTAACAATATATTTGGCCTTGTTTCCTTCTGCTATGTCAACAAAATGTGTCCTTTTATTCTCAATGGAAGAAACTTTTGGTTGGAATTTCCTCGACTACTCAAAGAATTTCCTGGCTACCAAACAAGTATTATGCTTCACTATTTATGTACTGTTTAATAAACGAGTAGTTGTGTTTCATCAGGTTTAAAACCACTCGGCTACGCCTCGTGAAACACAATCTACGAGTTTATTGAACTACTTCAAAAACTCATGAATAATTAACGAACCTTTGGTCGAATTAGAATTACGAACATGGACTTTTATACATCGATATATGTTGGTACAAAACTGCCATGCGCAGTCGAGGTTTATACGTCACTGTCAAGTGAAGTCAGTCCCTAAAGGGCTCCCACATTTTGAAGATAGCATGCCAGTCTCAAGACAGGATTGCTAGTCGACTAAATTTCGTGGGTCGTCTGTGATCGTAATATGTGAGACTGACCTTGATGAGGCTCTAAGTATTCACCTAAACTTGGAGGCACCTTATCTCTGATAAAGTCTTTATATAAAGCTCAATTGAATACTAATGAAGATGGATTTATCGGGTATAAAGCCCAATGCACGTGACGTGTATGGGCGCTCAGATTGGACCAAAGGCTTATGAATTATTCATGAGTTTTTGAAAAGGAATGAAAAAACATTTATGTCCACTTACTTTTATGGACAACTTTAGCATAGGAATTTCGACTATTATGACGAAATGGACTGGTAAGGCAAATAATGTTTGATGACTTGTGTTTCAGGTATTTGAATAACAACAAATTGAAGAAAGTCACAAAGGAAACCTTCAGAAACTTGAGATCTCTTGAAAAACTGTAAGTGAATTGAAAGCTAATCTCATTTTTGTGTTCTGGAAAATACGGTTCTGCCAAAGCGAGGAATAATGGGCAACGTCAGAGAAGAGTACCTTAGTTAGCAGTTAATGATGATAAAATTGAAAGAACTCAGTGATGAGTATCTACTTTTGAATCATTATATAACGGTGCATGCTTATCCCCACTAACTTTGGAGAGACACTAAATTTCCTCTTTGGGGATTAGATATAGCAGTAGCACAAGCTAGGTAGCCACCAAATTAAATCACAATGAAATCTTTTTTAGATATCTTGATAAAAACCTCATTCAAGGTATAGATGAGACGACATTCAGTCACCTAAAGAACCTACGACTACTGTAAGTTATGCTATCAGTGGCTTTGCACCAATACGCGATGGCAGCCACGACAAGGTGCAGGAAGAATTCAATCTGGTCTAATCTGATTTACATTAAAAACAAATTTATTGTCGTGTCTCCTGTCATGGCTGCCCTCGCACGATGGTACAAAAACATCTCTATATACAATATGTGAAACGTTGTACATTTAATTAATTTCAAAGTATATTACAGGGGATCATCCGTGTTGTAAATTGATGCATGATGGATATATGAATCCTTGATGCAGCCACACTGCCATCACATACATATTGCTATTATACTTAGTGCCAACCAAAAATGTCAAGAGCCTTTAAACTTTTTTAAATTGTACTTTTTGCTCGCAATGATGTTAACGTTGCCTGTATTTTCTTCATTAAAAAATGCATGGCTTTTGTATCAATCCAAATTACCGTGTCATACCTGAAAATAAAAATGCTGAAAAAGTGCAGTTTCTTTTTTTTTTTTACCCAGAACTTACGTATGTCTGTCTTGTTCAACAGCAAACTGGATCGCTTCGTCTTCTGCTGCTACGCTGTAAACTCCATAAAAGGTTTAAAATGCGAATCACCTTTGTCGGCCTTCTCGAGCTGTGACGATCTGATGAAAAACAAAACGCTCCAAGTCTGCATCTGGATTCTTGGGATTCTTGCCTTTGTGGGAAACATCGGTGTTATTATCTGGAGACTAATCGTGAAAGAGAGAAACCGCGTCCACTCCTTTTTACTTACAAACCTTGCAGTATCTGATCTTATGATGGGAGTGTATTTACTCATGATTGCTATAAAGGATCTTGAGTGGAGAGGTGTCTACTTTAAGCATGACCTTCAGTGGAGATCCAGTCGGGTATGTCAGCTTGCAGGAGCACTTTCTGTCATCGCCAGTGAAGTTTCCGTCCTTATACTAACAACGATAACCGCCGACAGATATGCAACTATTGTATTTGCCTTCAAGTTCAAAAGACTGAAGATGAAATCTGCTGTGTTTGTTGTATCTTTGATATGGATCTTTGGTTTTATGATAGCATTATTCCCTGCGTTGTACAGTGACTACTTTTATGATTATCACTGGCAAGTGGGCTTTTATGGAAGATCAGGCGTATGTCTTCCCCTACAACTGTCCCACGAACGGTTTCCCGGTTGGGAATACTCGGTAGCTATCTTCATTGGTTTGAACTTTATCGCATTTAGTTTCATTCTAGTCGCATATATCATAATGTTCTTGAGAGTCAGAAACGCTGGTCGCTCTGTTCGGTCAACTCAAATGAACACTGAGTCTGCGATGGCACGAAAAATGGCGTTCATCATCTTGACTGACTTCTGTTGCTGGATGCCAATTATTATCATTGGAGTGTTGTCGTTGCTTGGGAAATTTCCAGACCCAGAAAAACTTGCTTATGTGTGGATTGCAGTGTTTGTTTTACCCGTGAATTCATCAATTAATCCTGTTCTTTACACGTTTTCGAATCGCTCCTCGTGTGACAGGAAGAAGGAATCTATTCTAAATTCGGTCAAAAACCGTGTTACAGATTTCGTATCGCGAGGTAAGTGTCATCCATGCACCTGTATCTTATCTTATCAACCATGCAACCAACCAAACAAACAAACAAACAAACAAATAACAACCAACCAACCAACTAAATAATAACAAAAAAGTTTGACAACAATGGGAAAATATTTATGGTGTTGAGTAATATTGAGGAGAGTTTTGTACCTTTTTCGTCAAAACGTTTTATTTTTAGTTTAAGAAAGTTACCAAATATTTTCTTTCTAATTGGTTCAGGTTTATTACGTGTTAACCACATCCCAATGACAAACTTTCCATCAGCCGTTATTGCCGATGCTTCTATTGTCACAACTGTGTCCATTGCTTCTGCACCACACAGTCTATGCACTCTTAAAGGGTCATCTAGAAAACCCAAAATAAACCTTGTGAAGGCAAACCTTTTCGAAGGAGAATTCTCGAACTCAGTTGTAAGTATTTATATTGGAATTTTCCTAGAAAGAGAGCATGCATAATAAAAGCACTCTGGTCTAGCTTGGGTGCAAAAATATTTGTGTTCGTCATGGAATTTTTTATACTCAAGCTAGATCACAACTCGTTGGTCGAACTCAATCACACGCTGCTTGCAAAGTTTATTAAGATATTGGTTATTTCGTTTGTAGGAATTTTATCGAAGTTTCAAAAAACAAAACGAAGAATCGATGTTCTTATTCAAACATTTTTGTGATGGCGAGAAACCTGAATGGAATCGTGAAGTGGATATCATCGACCGACTAAGAAAAGATGGCGGACACCCAAATATTATGAAACATCTTTGGTATTCACTAGGTAAAATAAATACATATGCCAACAATATATATATATAATATATTTCAAGAATGATAATAAAGTACTAGCAAAACATAATATAATATAATAACGTGCAGGGCGACCAAAGTTTCAGAAAATCGTTTAAGGATAATATTCATCGGTATTTCGTATTAAACTAAGCTTCAAGATTAGGTAACAGAAAACAGAAACTGAGGCATTGGTAACCATGCAGAAACAGACCTGCAACTAGTTAACGAAAGTGCATGATTGGTTTTGTTTTTCCCCTTATTCTTTTCATAAATGCTCAAATTTCCTTTTTTTAGTTCAAGAAGCTCCAGTCCTGATCGACGTAACGAAACTCGAGTCTGTCCAGGGGCATGGCTTGTAAGTTTATAAAAAAGTCTGATAATAACAAATACTTAAGTATATAGTTATACCTACTAATATTTTCGCCTCAAACATACCCCTTGCACTAATTCCCAACCTTGGGATCAAAACAATGAAAAATGAAAACATCACAAAAGATTTCAATCTTCAAGAGAAGAAACTTATTTTGTTTTGACCTCCAGGTTGGAAATTAGTGCAAGGGGTCTATTAAGCTCTTTTGGTATTTTATACAATACTTACGTCTTTACTTACTCAATGCACATGCACGAGATGCATTTTGGCGGGAAATGATCATGCGTGCATGGGTCTTGCCTACTCAGTTTGACAAACGAGAAATTAGGGAGCATTTGTTAGTACAAGGAGTTGAGGTAGAGGATCGGCAAAATCAATTGTGTGACGTGTCTTTCTTGTTAAAATGTTACAGTGTGATTTGTTACGATTTGGTATCCTGCACCACTCTTGAGGAATATCTCAGTAAACCAGAAGCTGATCTCATTACTCAAATCCTATTGGCCATCGCAACAGACGTCATCAATGCACTCTCATACTTGGAACGATGTGACGTGAGACATAATCACGTGACAGCTAAAAATATATTGGTCAAAGAGTCCTTCATGGTAAGAATTGTTGTTTTTTTTCCTACGATAGAACTGTGTGATACATCACTAGTAAGTCAAGGGTCTATACCTATTTACCTTGGGTGTAATATTTTCCCATTTCAGACTACGTGTCATTCCCTAGAGTATTATTTCTTTGTTTGCCTGTTGCGCATGAAAGGACATATGAACAAGAAGAAATAATTTTATTCTCAAGAGGATGACACGTGTTCTGAAATGAAAAAGCAACAACTTTACACCCAAGTTAAAGAGGTCTGTTATTTTATAGCGAAGAATGCATGAGCAATTGTCGATTGAAGTTTTCGAACTTGAAATACTCCAGTTTCTAGTCCTCTGTTGCTCATGTTAAGCCTCGATTTCGTATGGAATTATTTTGAATATTTATGCATTCCAGTTAAGCTCCGTGGAATTCCAAGTACGGTGTTCGTATTGTTAAAGTTTTGCATTCTTTACTTTACCGTTGGTATTTTTGAATATTTAACCGCTAAAATGATGCTATCCTGAGTAAATGAGTATGTAATCAATGAACACAGCGGATATTTCTCAAATTGAAAAATTGGTCCATTATCGATTCAAAACATTATGCTGCTAAAATAATTAATATTTTCCCCTAGGTTCCTTCATTACAGGCAGTTTTGGGAGGATTTGGTAAAGCAACCCATGTTAATGCACCACCCAAGAAAACAAGCGACCAAAAAGACGACATCCCAAATATTAATACTGATATCACACAATACGGGATTTTTGTGGAGCAACTAGTGGTTCATTCCCCTAATGCAGATCCAGATAATCAGGTAAATTATCATTTTAAACCCCAATTATATTTAACATACAGTTTGGAAGAATGTGAATTCAGTAAAGCGATGCTGCGACCTCTAGATGACTTCCTCAAAAAGTATTTTTTTATGCCTGCGAATTCGTATTTAATAGGGTTCGATTTAAAAATCAGCCGACTTGATTGTGAGGCTTTAGTTGTATGGTACTTTATCCATGATACAAACATGTGGATCACCAAAATACATTTATTGGTAGAAAGTTTTTTTATTTATTTTTTTATTTATTTATTTATGAACTTAATTACAAGTAGATACAAAGATCTATTTGAGGGCATAATCAATAGGATATTAGTTCCATATAACTCCCATATTAAGATTAGGAATAGAGCATTGTGCTATATACAACATTCCTTCCTCAATCTTATCTATTCTTTGGACAATAGAATGCACGCTTCATCACAAAAGTAAGTTAGTGTGCAACTATAAGTCTGTTTGTTTTCTTTACCTCTGAAAAAGACAGCATTATGTAACAAGCATAATGACATTTTTATATCGCGATATCTTAATCTCTTACGTAAGCACGGGCCGGTTGCCCTGGGACCTAGGTGACCACGTGGGAGGTACACTGCACTTAATCGGTTGCAGAAACTAATTCGTCCTCCTTCAGCTTTGCACACCAGTAGGAACATACCTGATCTTCATAAAATTTTAAGGCAAGTCAACCCTCTTATATTTTGCTTTCATTCTGATTGGCTTTATACTTGTTATGGACCAGCCCCGCGTTCTTATTCTGGGACATTCCTTTATTCGCCGTCTTCGCGAATTTATTGCAAGGAATGCTTCTGAATATGACCTTCAGTTTAATATCTGCGACACCGTTAACATACGTTGGCACGGAGTGGGGGGTCGTACGGTCTCCAAGCTTAAAGAATTTGATTTGTCTGTGGTGTCACAGTTTCGACCGGACATAATTTTTCTACAAATTGGGACTAACGATCTCACACTACGAGGCATGTCACCAGTTAAATTGGGGTCGGAGATAGAAGACTTTGTTCGTCTCCTACACGATGAACGCGGGGTGCGGTTTATATGTGTAGGCCAAACCATCAGAAGGGAACCTAGAGGGAAGTTTAATGCTAATGTCTCGATTCTCGCTCAGTACCTTAAAGCTGTACTTGAGCCGCTCCCGCCCCTCCCGTCCTCATTTTAACAGAATCTTTGGTGATCTTGCTTTTTTTGAGTAGTATAATGGGTAATGCAGGCTCTCCGTTCACCTCGGATTCATTAATCTAAATTGGATTAAAATCTGCTGACTCCCTTTAAAGTTATGGCGCTGAACACCTTAAATACATAACTTATTTCTGGGGCCCGATGGCCCAGTTCCTAAGAGTCCTAACTTAATCCAATTCCTCACATTAAGAAAAAAGTACATAGAAATAAAGATGACTGAAAAATATACTAATTTGTTTTCTTTTTCTTCTCAAAAAGATTAAAGAAATTTCTACAAAATGCCAAAAAGAATCGAACACTTTGACTGCGGAAGCCGTGCTTAGCATGGTGGAGGAGGTCTGGGATGGAACCGGGACTTGGGACACTCTTCTGTGAAGTGCCATGTGATAAAAATACTTAAATGAATCCGCTTTCATCTACTTCCTACTTTTATAACATCCTTTGAGTTATAAAAAAAAAGTAAAAAGTAAAAGTTTGTAAAACCAAATGCTTTTTTAAAACGAAATAAACATTTCAAAAATGCAATAAAGATAAAAATATCATCAAGATATCATCAAAATAATGATAGGATAAAACTACTAAACATAGATATCCTTAATGAGCATAAGATCTCGAGGTACATAAAATATTAAAAAATATGTATTTGTCTGAATGAAAAATAAACACTGCTGTTTTCGATCGTCAAGAACGCACAGGTTAATGTTGAGATAGTACAGTGTTAGGGAGCTTTTAAGCATCGACGACGAAACACACGATGTGATAACGACGATCTGAAGTCTGATCACTTCATGTACGCAAGTTATTTTTCTTTTCATGTCGATTAGACTCAGTTTTAGTCCTTTGTGTGATTTTTCAATTATGACGTCATTATTTCGTCGTCGTCGTCGTCGATGGTTTGAAAGCTCCTTGTTGCTCGAAGTCGACGAAGCCATTATAAATGCCTTTTAAAATAATGTATATATACTAGTAGTTTCTAATAGAAAGGGGAATGCTGCGAACAGCACTGTTTTGACCTTCGAGTGGTAGGAAGCGCTGTTATCTTAAGTTAGAAAACAAGTATGGCAATAATTGCTTGTTTTTTTTCAGACACTGAGGCGAGCATAAACTGAGAAACAACCCTGTTGTACTTAAGACCTTGTTATAAATACAAATAGATCTTTTTAAAACGTTAACAGGAACCATGTTTTAATGTGTTTAATAAGTTTAAGCGCACGTGGGACTTCGTTTATATAGTCTTGGTGACGGTCGGGTCTTGGTTTGGTTGGCGCTGAGGAAATCAAAACAAGTAAGTATTTTTTTTCGCATTCTAACTATGTCCAGCTCAAAATTATTTGTTGCTGGAAGCATTCATCAAGGTAAAGAACGATTTAGTAAAGGATACAAGAGAGAGGGAAACTTCTTAATACCACACGCGGGCTATTTTTAGCATCCGCGTACAAACAATTTTCACCATACCCTACTCCTGTGCGTCAAAAATTGTGTGCTTTATCCAAACCTGGAAGTAGCGTAAGCATGTAAAGATTTTTTGGGGAAAACAGAAATGGTTGTGTCTTTTTGGGTATTCAACAGCCTCAGTCGTGTTTTATTAGAGAACAGAACATCAGCCAATCTTGCTCTTTTCGCTTTATTTAATAGATTTTGTTGGGAAAAAAAGGAGAAAAATCGACGAAAAACACGTTTTTGAGAGGGTGCGCACACTTCTATGCCATCAAAAAATTTAAAAAATAAACAAATTTGGATGCCAAAAATAGCCCAACAGAGAAGTTTTCCTCTCTCATTTATGCTCTCTTGAATCAAACTATTCAAATGATGAAACTACTAAAATAGACATCCTTGATGAGCATTAGATCTCGAGGTATATAAATTATTAAACATTATTTGTCTGAATAAGAAATGCTGCTATTATCGTTCGTCAAAAACACGAAGGATACTGTTGAGATAGTACAGTGTTGTTTGAAAACGACAAAGCCACTATATTATATAAGTAATGAAGAAGACATGATAGTCCGTTTTAGCGTAGGTAAATTTTCAAGACTTCCTGTCTGCCTTATCATGATAGTTATCTCTGCGGCAAGCACTTCTTGATCCAGTAATTGTATTAGATGTAGTGAATTAATAAGTCGATTGTCGTGTGATAATCACGTCCTAAATACTACCCTTCTCAGTTGAGTTTGGCGCAACAGAAGTTTTGTCACCGCGAAGTTTGGCACGTGTCAGGGGCAACGGTCCGCACTGAAAGGTATTCAATAGGAAGCAAGCGAAGCTAGCACAATACTGACGTCACCAGCAATAAGCAGAATAAACTGTGCGGGTAACCGAAAGTAATTATCAGTGATGTTGCCCCTGACAACATGCACATTTCATCGACAAAACTTCTGTCGCGACAAACTCAACTGATAGGTTTGGTTACTTCATTTGTAAATTGCGGGTTATTGTAACATTTCTTGTTTAAACAGTATTAAAATAAACCCTTCATGGCGTTCCCGTTAACGACTTTGCCATGCTTCAAAATATATCAATACACTGAAACAACTTCTGGGCAGATCAATGTTAGGTTTTTTCGAGGAAGTAAAACGGAACAACCCGGACAAAATTCTCGAATCAATGGAGAAACCTAACAAACTCTACTCACAGGTTGAATTTAGATATAGAAAAACAACCCGAGACCACAGAGATGGGAAGCAAGTGTTCAACTGCTACCGCACTCTTGGTTCATGCTATCTTTACGCGTTGAATTTCAAATAAAGGCTGTTTTCTGAATACTAGTTAGTAGGCTGCAAATTGACCAAACTCTGGCTGTACTAACGTTTACGTAAGGTAGACATGACATATTTCATGTTGAATAAATACAGAATACTTTTCTTTACTTTAGCCTTAAATTTCCCATCATAATGCGCATTTTCGCTATGAAGCCTTTAGTATTCAATAAGTTGAATTGATGAATTAAGTGCATGGTGTAGAAATAATTTCCACAATTACATGCACGCGCAGTAAGCACCTTCATTATACCACGCATATCATTTGAATGGGCGCTAGGAAGAAAACTGTCGGGGAAAACCGCGACGTGTTCTACCTGAGAAAACCGAACAAGTGCAAAGCCTGAGGCTCAGAAAAAACTTCGTACATAGTACTTCTAATTTTTTAATTACCAGCATTATATCATGGCAAATGAAAATCCTCGTACGTAAAATAGACAAAATTGTAAACACAATTCAAACTTGGAACGACATACCGAACTGACAATGATTTTCAATACTTTGCCAGCTACATTGTTAAAGGGGGACTAGTACGAAAATCGTTCAAAATTTAATTCGGCTGAAACTTTCCTAGAATAATCTCTAAGGGTCTAATAAACACTGGTTAAAGTTTTTTCTTGATATTCCGAAGGGAAGTATTATATTTTTACGAATTTTTAAAGAAGTCAGTGACGTCATTTACTCAACACCATACATCGCTCTATACATTTCCCTGTATTTTGTGATCAAAATATTCGCTCGTTCCATACTCAATACTGAAAAAAGAGACTTAAAAAACAATTGTAATCACAATAAACGTCAGTAAAGTCTTTCAGCCAACCTTTGGGCTTTATAGAAATAAAATAAATCAAGAAGTTATTTACAAAGAAATGTATGGAGCGGTGTTTAGTGTCGAGTAAATGACGTCACAGACTCCGTTAAAGATTCGTAAAAATATAATACTTCCTATCGGAATATCAAGGAAAAAAAATGATCTAGTGTTTATTAGAGCCTTAAAGATCATTCCAAGAAAGTTTCAGCCGAATTAAATTTTGAGCGATTTTCGTACTAGTCCCCCTTTAAAAGCAAGACTACTAGATTGAACTTCATGTACATAATCCAAGGGACTTCTTAAGTTAAAGTAAGTCATAAACTACAAAGAAAATTCATGTTTTGAACTGCTTTGACCGTTTCTGTTTAGTTTTGGATGTATCTCTAATTGCTGGGAAAACTAGTGAGTATAAGTTAGAATAATACGGGGATTTTTTAATCTTTAAAAAGATTAAAATAACTGCTAATTCTTCTCTGTCATATATATATATTACTCGTTAAGGGCTTCAGGAAAGTCACAAACTAACTAAGGGCAATTTGAAATAAGGTTTCGCATCACGACAATGATTTAGGATAAGAACTATATACGCTATACTTAATTTTGAACAAAGCTTGAGATTCCTTTTGCTTCGTATATCGAGCGTCATTATGAATTCGAAAATTCAAATATTTATTTGTAAGATTTTAGAATTTAAAAAAAATTCTCATTAAATTGGCTAAATACATTAGTAAACTTGTTTCTATGTAGTGAATTTTTAGTTTCATATTGAAACTTTAGCCAGCTATAGTTTTTTAAACAACAACTTTCTTAGTATCATTCAAAGACTTAACCATTAAGTGAGAGGAAGTTCTGTACATTAAAATTCACAGCAGCTGTCAGTGTGACATTTTCTGGAATTATTTCTGGTTTCATATTAAATATAGCTTCATATTTTATTCTCGAAACTTCAATGTTCTTAATATTGTTCGTTAGTCTTAATATCGCACATTATTATAAGTAATAGCATGACTTGAGGGTGATTAGTGATTAAATGTCCCCGAAAGCCGAGGGAGGTTTTGTTGAAGTCCCGACGCCGAAGGCGGAGGGACTTTAACTAAACCTCTCGAGGCTTGAGGGGACATTTAATCACTAATCACCCGAAATTTCATGCTATTAGTTTGTAATATTATGATTACCAAGGAATAAAACTGCTCTTAGGAAATATGTTAGCTTTCGTACGATACATAAATTACAAAGGTTTACAAAGCTGTTGATATGCGGCATACTTAAGGGCATTTCCCTTTGTTAAATGCGACAATGGCGAATTGAACCAGCATTCATTCATGCGTGCTGCTTTATTCTAATTCACTTTGGTTGGCCTAGAGCGGTATTAATGAAGTGTTTTAAAACCGTCTTGATTACGTCACAAATAGTAAGAAAAATTATCGGCTAGTCAACGTATGCGCAAAGATTGTTCAATGGATCCCACAAGTGCTGGGGTGTTCAATAGTGTGTAGTCCAGAGTCATTGCGCAAAATTTTCGATTGGGTGAATGCTACCCAGCCATGGTCCCGGTGATTGTCATATGAAGGACCATGCCTCATGAATAGTGATGAGGGATATTTAGTTACTAAATATCCCTCATGATTATATTCATGAGGGATATTTAGACTAAATATCCCTCATCACTATTCATCCAGGGGGATGTTAGACCTTAAACATCCCTCTGGAAACAATGGATCCCGAGGTAATCATGATATTATCATTATTATGGTATCTCTATTTTCTTTCTTTTGTCGTTTTCAATTACAATAACAAGCGGGTCGTGCCTGGGCTTTGTTACTATTCATTGTGCAACCATGCGTAACAACAAGTATAAATATAGGCAGAACACATGCATAGTTGCATAATCGGTTACGCTAACGGTCGTGGTTCAGTTCCCCATCTTGGACTCCAAAGTACAGCAGTTTTACAAAGCTCTCTTCTCTCAAGACGAACATGACCCACGCTAACTCGATGATGGTCGAACGTAGATAATTCCTTATAGTGGTGCACCGAGAGGACACGAGGTAAAATATTGTTCCTTTTCGCTCGTTTCTGGAATTTCGTTTGAATGAAGATTTAATTTCTTCGGTTGTAATGTGGCCGTGAGAAGGGCATAACGATAGAGTAAAAGAGTACTTGGTAGTGGCCAAGATTGAATTTAAAGAATACTTGATAGTGGCCAAGAGTAAAAGAATACTTGGTAGTGGCCAAGAGTAAAAGAATACTTGGTAGTGGCCAAGAGTAAAAGAATACTTGGTAGTGGCCAAGAGTAAAAGAATACTTGGCAGTGGCCACGAGTAAAAGAATACTTGGCAGTGGCCAAGAGTAAAAGAATACTTGGTAGTGGCCAAGAGTAAAAGATTTAAAAAAGTTAGCGGTGGAGGCCACAAGGAAGGATTCGTATGTCACTCGGTTTTGGCCCGAGAAGATCAGTCGATATTTTATTCATAGTTTGGGTTTTTGCTTTTCGAAGTTTCGCAAAGAATTATTCACCGGTCCAATTTTCGAGTCGATGCACTTGATTTGTAAATCTGTTTTCTTGTTTAGTTTTTGTTGTGCATTATATATTCAAGTTAATCTGTTTTCTTGTTTCACTTTTCTTGTGAACATTTTTCACGTGCAGCTCCGCCCATTTGAGATGATTGTTGGGTCAAGGGTTTGAGCATGCAAGCAGTATTTGGGGCGTTGTCGGTTGAATCCAACAATAGTAAATTACGTTTTCCGGCCTTTTGTTTGTTCGGATTAAGGCCACCATTTTCATTGTTTTCATGTCCTAGTATTTGCATTGTTCTTTAGAATGGATCGCAGTCTACTCGTTAGCGAGTTTTGGGTCGTGTTGCGGTCTTCCCTCTTGCTTGCCGGACCTGGGTGTGGGCGTCTAATGCCTTTTATGCCCTTCGGGGTTGCCTGGGGCCGGCGAGTCGGTGGGTTGACTGGTGATTGTATGGTGGCATATTTGCATGTCACTCGTTCATAAACAAATTTCCATATCCGTCTGGCTAGTAGCTAGGCTATAAAAAAACTTGTCTTTCAATATCTTCGAACTCATGTGTTTCGAATTAAAGTTTTTGTGTCCTACTCTATATATCTGCAGTATGCCCTATAGCAGTTAGAAGTTCAAATGAGGGTCAATCCACCACTGTCGCCGGCCCTAACGTAGGCAGCCCGGCCTGAGTTTCGGGATGTAAACCGAGTTTCCAAGCAGTTGTGTTTTAGGCTGTGCCACGATTCGTTAACTGGCTGCAAGGTTTTAAGTTATGGGTGTAAGAGAGTCATTGGAAATGAGTTCTGGCTATTTTGGATCAAGAGGTTTGGAAGATAAGTTACGGGTGTAGGATTTGGTTATTTATCGGGGTAGTTGAACCAAGTCAGCTGGAATGTGATCTTCATTCATGTAGACATAGGGCCAGCTGTACAAGGACTCGCATTTTCCCAGAACTCACTATTTACGCAGTTGTAGAGCATTGTTGCACCTTGAATAGATTACTAAATATAGATATTGCTAAATAAAGTCCTTGTTATTACTATTATTATTTTTTTTTTTATTATGGTATTTTTATTTTTTCCTCTGTCGTTTTCAATTACAATAACAAGCTGGTCGTGCCTGGGCTTTGTTACTAAATATATAAATATATTATTATTATTATTATTATTATTATTTTATTTTAACCTCAGAAAAATTTTTTTTTTTTTTTTTTTTTTTTTTTTTTACATAATATGATTTTTCCCTGGTAAAATTACTAGTCGGGTCTTTTCCCAAGACCTAAGACTTCAAACTGACATTTCAAAACCTAACCGAAACCTTTAACCTATTGTTACAATGCTGCTTGACGTTTTCTTTTTCTTTCTTTTATCCCCCCCCCCCCTTTTTTTTTTTTTTTTCCTTAAAGTTCCAAGACTTTCCTTAATATTCTGGCAGTTCCTAAAATTGCGGATTTCTGAAGTGTTGTTATCCTGTTACTTATGTCTAACATAGTTACATATTCCTTCAGTCTCTTTGACACTGAGCCTAAACTTCCCACTACTACTGGTACTACTTTGACCTTTGTTTTCCATATCTTTTTTAGTTCTCTGGCAAGGTCCTGGTATTTTTCTATCTTCTCAAGCTCTTTGATTTCAATCCTTCTGTCAGCAGGCACAGCTACATCGATAATCCAGGTTTTGTTCAATTCCTTCTCAACCAGAACTATATCCGGACGCCTAGCCTGGATTATCCTATCTGTCTGGATGGTAAAGTCCCACAGCAACTTCACTTCATGGTTCTCCATTACACTATCGGGATCATGTTCATACCATTTGTCACAACATGGTAATCCATATTTCTTGCAAAGTTCCCAGTGCAGTAGTCCAGCAAGTGTGTCGTGCCGACGCTTGTACTCTATCTGTGCAAGTTTACTGCAGGCACAAATAATATGTTCTACAGTTTCCTCACATGTGCCACACATTCTGCACTTTTCAGACACTTCTTGATTTTCGATTTTAGCCTTTATTGCGTTAGTTCTTATAGCTTGGTCTTGAGCAGCAATGATTAGCCCTTCAGTTTCTCTCTTCAGATCACCGACTCTCAGCCAATTCCACGTCTCCTTATCAGCCACATCCTTGATTTGCTGATGGTACTGCCTCTGTAGGGGTTTCGTCATTATTTCTTCCCACCTTTGGTCTCTCTTTCTTTCCTTGTAATCCTTTGGTTGTTCCGCTGGTGCATGTTTTCCTATTTTACAAGCTGCAATCAACAACCTTTCTTGGCTGTTCTTAATATACTGTGCGAGGCTTCCTTCTTCCATTCTGATACAGTCTTCAATACTGATAAGGCCACGCCCTCCCTCAGTTCTTGGTAAATAGATACGGTTGACACAAGACCTGGGATGAAGAGCTCCATACATGCATAACAACTTTCTAGTTTTTCGATCCATTTCTTGCAGATCATTCTTGGTCCAATTGACTATTCCTCCGCTGTAGCGAATCGATGATACAGCCCACGTATTGATTGCTTTCATGAGGTTACCTCCATTCAGCTTCGACTTAAGGAGTTTTCTCAGCCTTCTCTTATATTCAACTCGTAGCTTTTCCTTCATTTCTAAATGTAGGACATCATCAGCTTCCAGTACGCCCAAGTACTTATAACAATCATCATTTTCTTCTAACAATCTAAGCTTTCTCCCATCTGGAAGAGCAATTCCATCACTCTTGATCTTCTTACCTCTATTCATGACCAGCACTGCACATTTGGAAATTCCAAAGTCCATACCAATGTCGTCACTGAATATGCGCACTGTTTGGACGAGGGAATCAAGTTCTTTTTCATTCTTACTATAGAGTTTGAGATCGTCCATGAATAGTAAGTGATTGATCTTTTCCTCGCTTTTACTGATCTTATAGCCAGCTTGGGTGCTTCTGAGTATATCGGTCAAAGGTATTAGTGCGATCACGAATAGCAGTGGAGATAGTGAGTCTCCTTGGAATATTCCTCTCTTGAACTCCACTTCTCCAAGTATTTTTCCATTCGATGTTAGGGTTGTCCTCCATAATGACATGCTCTTCTCCAATAAAGCTTTCACATTATCAGCTACACCAATCAACTCTAACGACTCTATTATCCACGAATGTGGAACAGAGTCATACGCTTTCTTGTAGTCAATCCACGCCATAGCTAAATTGGTCTTTCTTTTCTTGCAATCCCTCAGTAAGGCCTTGTCAATGCTTAGTTGATCTTTTGTCCCCCGGCTGTTCTTTCTGCAACCTTTCTGCTCGTCTGGTAGCAATTTGTTGTCGATCAGGTGGCAGTAGAGATCTTCTGATATCACCCCCGTTAAAAGTTTCCACATCAAGGGAAGGCATGTGATTGGACGGTAATTAGACGGTATGTTGCCTTTATCAGGGTCTTTCATGATGAGCACTGTTCTTCCTTTAACCATCCATTCCGGGGTAGTTTGTGATGTTAAACAGACTTGTAGCTGTGCAGCTATTCTTTCATGCAAACTCACGAAGTTTTTCAACCAGAACCCATGTACATTATCCAGACCTGGTGATTTCCAGTTGCTCATTTTCCTCAGCCGATGTTTGATTTTCTTTGGTGTGATGGTGATTTCTGGCTGCTGGACTACATGCTGGTCATTCTTTGCCTTCCTCAGCCATTCGGCGTCCTTCTTGTGTTCTGCTTTATTGCTCCACAGCTGCCCCCAAAACTCTAAACTTTCCTCAGCATTTGGTGGTGCTTGTTCCTGCTTTTGTTCATCAATTTCTTTGTAAAATTGCTTTTGATTTGTTGTAAATAATCTGTTTTGCCGATACTGTCTTATTCTTTCCTCATAGCGCTTCACTTTACTTGCCTTGGCCTTGATCCTTTGTTTCAGCTCTTCAATTACCACTTTCAATCCTTTACCTCTGACATTATACTTTCGCTCTAGCCGTTCCATCTTTCGAGAAGTCCCAACTGTTTGGATGTTGATTTGTTGAAGTCTGCTTAAGTCCCTTCTCATCTCGCTAATCTGTCCTTGTAGCCTTCTTTTCCAGGGTGGTTCTCCATTCTTCCTTTTCTTTTTGATCTTCACTCCCACTCTTTCAGTTACCACAGCAGCAGCGGCATACACAAGGTCGTTTGTCTCTGTAATATCATTCGTAGGAATAGTTTGCAGCACACTATCGACAGCTTTGACTTGGTCTAACAGCTTTTTCCTAAATACTCCGCGAAGATCTGGTAATCTCTCTCGATCTGTTTTGTGTAGTATTTCATACAGTCGAGACATTATTGCGTTTTGTTCATCTGTCATTTCCATTTCTTCAGGTATTATTTCTCGTTGATTTTCTTCTGTACCATCGTCGTGTGTGGTCGAGCAATTCTCCTCTGTCCCAGTGCTATGGTCTGTTCCAGGACTCCGTTCTTCAGTGTCAATTTGTCTGATTTCGGTTACCTTCCTCTGAATTTCCTCTATCTCTAATTCTGTAAACCATTTTCCTTTCCGGATAGCTCTTACTTGATCCGCTAGTCTTTGTTCAGTTTGTTGGTCCATTCCTCTTTCTTCCCATAGTTCAAGCAACCTCTTTCTATAGCCTCTCTTCTCGGGCTCACTCTTCATATAACATTCCATCAAAGTTCTATTTTCTTCTTTATTCCACTTCTTTCTTGCTTTTCGTGTTTGATTTTGGACAGTTACATTTTCACGACGTCGACCAGCCTGTCCACACACTTGGTCGATGCTGGATGAAGAACCGTCATTTGCTTCGGTTCTGTTTTCATCGTTTTCATTGGTTCTTGATTTCATCATTTCATCACAGTTATTGTGAGTAATTGTGTCCATGAGGACCTTCTTTCCCTGCGGAGTTTATTTCGCAGAAGAACTTCAGCTCGTCCAGATTTTGCGCGAGCTGGGTGACAGCAGTTGTTTCCGAGCGCGCGCTCTATCTCAGCTTGACGGTTACGCTCGAGCAAATTTTAAATTTTGTCAAATCACACAAATTTAAAAACAAACAAAACTTTAGCAGTTAATAACGAAAATAAGGCATCTTCTAGAGAAATAAAATGAAACAAGAAACATATCAAATCGATATAATAAATATATGCAAAAATGAGTTTATAGATCTTGAATAATAGAAAATTAAAGGCAGCTTGTAAAGAGCAATCAGTGTTTAGATAAAATTAGAAGAGATAGGCCGATCAGGTCCGATAGATGTGAACCAAATACCCCTTAATCTTTCTTCTTACGGAGAAAAGAAAAAGAAAAGAAATTATGTGCGTAATATCAAATTTGAATTACTATTCTTACAAACAATGGTCGTGGCTAAATTATTAGTGAATTTGCCCAAGGAAACACCTTATTTTAGGTGAAATAATGAGAAAAAGAGAGAATTGCAAATCGCTAATGAATCTTCTAGGGATTCGCTTTAAAAAGTAGGTTTGAAAATTTCACAAAATCCTATATAAATTAATAAACCAAATAAAGAATATTGAAGAACTAGCCTTTAGAATTAGCTGTATGTCTAACAAACAGCAGAAGATTGTTAAAGAAGTATAAAAACAAGAGAAAAATACGGAGCCAAACGAGCGTTAACCTTGTGGGATGAGAGCGCGCGCGTATTATTATTATTATTATTATTATTATTATTATTATTAATCATTAGCCATCTGTTAACAACGTAATACAAATTAGATACAAATTTATTATTAGCTTTCTGTACATATATATATATATTCGAGTATATTTTTATGGTTATATATATATATATATATTTTTTTTTTTTTTTTTTTTTTTTTGTATAAGAATATATGACTGGCCAATTGACGACATTCCCTCCACATGTGTATGTGGATAACTCTTTTCTGTGAACCACGCTATGATATGTAAACGTGGGGGATTTATTATTCAGCGCCATAACGAGTTACGTGATCTTGCATTGAGGTTGAGCTACTTACACAGTATGTAACGATATCGAAACTGTAAGAGGAGTGAAAAAAACGTCAATACTTCCGACTCTTTAAGTTTAATTGAGCATTTCTTGGTTACTGTGAACATAATGACCCTAATCAGAAGAGTATTTACTTGAAGAGTATTATTGACTGAACGCAATTAATTACTCATCATCTCATGAGATCTATATAAACTTTTCGGCGCTTTTTCCGCACCCCATTAGAGAGAACTTGAAAGCCAAGTATTTGCTGTAGTAGTGAAGTGGCTTATTTGGGAAGGCATTTATAATTAAAAAAACGCGCAAAAGTAAACTTGATATGAGTGATTTAATTTCAGGTCTTTTTTTAGGAATGAAATGATAGAACACTTTCATTTTCAATTTTCAACCGTTCAAAAAATTGTGCGTTTAGGTGTTCTAGTTATTTTTGTACTTATAAGCAATCTTTGGACAGGCGTTACAGTCAAGCTGGTTTGAATGGAGACCTGTACAATCACGGAATCACTGTTTACACGGAACTGTACATGTGCTATCCGGACAAAAATTCAAAAACATTTAGGTCCGGTTTCGTGTAAATGTATGGTTAAATATTCGAACGGCTAAGAATTCATCTGCTACCATGTAAAACCAGTCTTTGAAGCATCGTTACCGTCATATCATCATATGTTTTTCATATTTTTGTTCCAATAGACCTCTTTATCTTCGTTGTTTGTTGTGCCCATTTCAGACCACGTGATGCCATTCTTTGGAGTCGATTCTTTCATGTGTAAACATTTTAACAAAAGAACATGCGAAGGTAAAGAGGTCTATTCTATCCTTCTAAACTCTCTTTGTGCGTTGTTGGCTTTTCAGGAGTTAAAACGTCTTTTTATCAAACATCTAAGTCGAAAACTTATATCTACGATTTATTCCTATATATTCTTATCTTTGGCATTCTAAAGATGGCTACTGAGTTATTTGACTAGATATTTTGAACAACTTGGCCAATTTACAAAATTTGAAATCAATTATTAATAGACATTTCCCGAATTCACTTGACTGACCACAGAACAGAAAATAAAAAGTCCAGGCTGTAGTTTTCAAATTCCATAAATTTACTGTATTTTACTGTAGTCTTGAATCATATTCATATCAACTGCATGATAATTAATCATTTTAAAGATGTGGAGTGCCAAAGATAAGACGGCTTGCTGGAACAAGTTAACTGAAGTGTTGTAGGAAAATTAGCAGGTCAGACTCCCAGCCGATCTGAGAAAAATTTTTATCCAATCAAAATCGATAACATTGGCAAAACTGAGGTGTCATCCTTAGTCACCCGGCGACGGGTATTTCTTTTATTCTATTTTCCCACTCAATGATGAATAGCATAGTAAATGTATGTAAGATATCAAAAAACGTCTCCTCGGTCAACCTAGAAAATTGTAACAGAGATAAACTTTTAAATAAGTCAATTTTCGCAGGCTTCATGATACCTCAGCTGTGCAATGTCATAATTTCTATGTCATCACAGTATTTCAGTCATTTCTCTTCTCTTCTCTTGCATGTGATTTCAGAATAATATCAAGGTAAGCCTTAGCGCCAGGGAACACGTCTTTAAAACCTTTTTATCCCCTCGTAACCTTTCTCAGTATTTCTGCATTAATTTGTATCGTATACCGTATTTTAATTTGGTCGTGCTATGTTTTAAGTGCATGCAGGTGTTATGTTTTTAAAATGACTTAATCTTATGCCAGTTTTAATATATTCTTTAAACTTTATTATTAAAATTGGCAAGAAGTTATAAAGTTTTCGTCAACCTTTTTCGCGGTTGTTTTTACAGAGAATTGCAAGACTGGCAACTGACGTTCATCAGTCCCGACCGAGTGTAAAGATCAAGTTTTCTTCAACACAAGTCCAAAGTAAGATTACAAAGTCGGTATGATATATTCTATTTGTAAATAGCTTTGTGAGTTTTAATTTTGAAAAACAAACTTTTCATATACACACCAAATTTGCAAAAACCTTGATACAAATAAAATAGATAATTTACTTAGAAAATAAAAAATAACAATTTCGTTTTCTTAGTCTTAAAAGTATAACAACATAAATTTGAAAATGACTAGAGCAACAGCTATAATTTTTCGACAGAAATTAGTTCATCACTTGTATTTTGAGCTTCTGTAAAATCAAGGATTTGCTGTAGTATTTTAACGATGGTTTTCATTTTCAAGTCGGAGTTTGAAGCAGCTTATGACGAAGTGAAAACCAGAGAACAGAAACGAAACCGAAAATCAGAACCACACTGATCGAAATCAGAATCGGAAGCCGTTTCTTTTTTATGGATTGTGCTTATGTAAGTACTCATGCTTCCAGCTCCGACTCCGATTCCACCTCAAGTGAAAAACAGCCTTCACAAAATCCATGAAAACTCCAATTTAAATATATAATTTGCTAATTTTATTTTGCCAGTGTTTGTGCAAGTATGTGTATATCTAACGACTACTATGTATGAATTCGAAAATGTGTATTGATTGTTTAATTTCGTACGGTAAAACATCTTCATAATCGTCACGCATAATTATTTGTAGACATTGATTGTCATCCTTAAAAGAAAAAAAGAGAAAACTAAAAAAAAGATATTTGCCCATTTATGTCGGACCTTGACATATAAATATTGCAAACTAAGGCGGCAGAATTCAAAGAGAGGCAAACGTCAAGAACAGTTGGGTCCAAGCGATCTTTTGTGGAAGTTTCTATTGAGCAATTTAAACAGCTGACTTTGTTATTCTTTCTTTTATATTCACTGAGAATACATTTAATACCTCCGCTTTTTTAATTAGTCTTATAAAAATTGTATTTTTCGAGGTATCTGCAGATGCACCCAATTTGAGCAGTTTGTTTTTGACGCCGGGCTTTCAATCGTTTTATTCATTGAGGTGCGAAACTTGTTAGGCGTTTTAAGCCCACAGTAAAAGATTAGCATGATGAAATAATCCAGGGCGATGCTACTAAGCATCATGGTGAGATATCTATATGGAATAAATAATAATAATAAAATAAATGAGAATTATTCTAATCTATATATATAGCAACCTACTAAAGAATTACCATGTACATCGCAAAAGGTAATTTTTGCCAAAAAGTTATTGTCTTAGTTCCCTAAAAAAAATCGGTTTCAAAGAAATGAGTTTGGATTTCCTAATTTTTTTAAATTAAGAGCATATTATTTTAAGTTATATTACTAGTCATTAATAGTGTGGTAAGAGGTACTCAAGCAGCTGCGAGAAATGTTCTGTCTTATTGGACATTATCACGGGATATTGCCAAAATTCCCCGAAGACATACTCACAGAACCACATATAAATAATCTGGTCTAGTTATGCTTTGTATTTCAGTCTTGTTGCTATTTAAAGTCAATATCCACTTGTACCTGTTATATTGGATCAAGATTACATGGTGAGAGCCTCCACTAAGCAAGCAGATTTGTGAACTATACTGAAGACGAGCAGAACTGCAAAAGAAGAAAAATAAAAAGAAGAGGAAAATAAAAATTGAAAAAAAAAAGCGCGAAAAAAAAACAAATATTTTTCATAGTCCTAACAATCGTTATGGAAATGAGCAGCATATATATTATTGATAGTAAGAATTATAACTATAGTTTAAATAAATGTGTTTAGATGAAAATATTACAATTATGAAAATCATCCACAACTTTAATGTCGGTCAGGGTTACCAATCCTATAGTTCGCTGTTGATTTTCCATGGGAATTAAAAAAAGAAGTACGTCGCTTTTCCTAGACCATATTGTTATGTTTCCTTTAAACTGATTGCTAACTGCAACTGAATTTGATCAATTCAGATGATTCTGTTTTTAAAGCGATGTTCGGGCTGTTTGTTTTCGATCTCCAATATATATAGCAGTTGTGGAACTTTTTTAAACGTAACCTTTTTTCCCCGTTTTTAAGTCAAAAAATGTCTTGAATTGTCTACTCGTTCTAGCGCTTGGGACCTAATTGGGACTCTTTTCACTCACATACACAATAACATGCACTACATTCAATATTCATATTCCTCACATCCGGTCAATCATACGGCCACCACGGTCATAAACGTAGTAAACATCATCACCATCATCAGCAGCAACTAACTTATAGCGTATGTTATAATCCTCAGTTTCAGAATGATCCTACAGACATTTTTTCTTGGATTGGTTCTCCTATGTTGTCTATTTGTTACCAATGACACTCAAAGCGTGGGTGAGTACCCGTCCGTTTAATTTCCTTGTTTAACACTACTTCGCCTATATCTCCATGCAGTAATTTTTACTAATAACTTTTTTTTGCATTTTCAATTTCTTATAATACTTGTGGTCTCTTTTCTGTCATTAATGTCCTGTTTTTACAGTGTTTACGGATCATCGTATGTAAACTAATATCGTTAGTGCTGAACATTTAATTCGAAAAGTTATGAGATTTATTTTGACAGTAACAATTCGTATTTGTCAAAGCCTTTACAGAGCTTTTCCATGGACCGAAACTATGAAACTCGCTGCCACTGACTATATCAAACATCATATGAAAATTGATTCTCTTAACTCAGTACGTTAAAGACAGTAACATTTTTCTAGGAAAACGTATTTTTATTGATTTAAGTCCAATTGCTGATCTAGTTGTAAAGAGCTTTTTTAAAACTGAATATTTATTATAATTTTCAAGCTCTGTACAAAGTAATTTTTTCCTATTTATTTATGTATGTCAAACATATAGAAGTCTGCAAATGCGTAATCAGATGCTTGGGAAAGCGAAGTTTTTAGAAAGCTGCAGTATCCCCTACTTTTTGAAATTTCAGTGAAAAAATTTATGGCTATTCTTTTTCATTTCTTTAAGGATACTTATGTTTAATGTTTTTTTGAATATTTGCATTTTCGATCAGTTGTGTTATTTTTAGTTAGATTGTGTGTATCTTTATTGTTTAATTAGGATTTAGCGATTTAGTTTGAAATAAGATTGAAAACACCACAGGGGTCCTGTAATCACGAATATTAAGTAAGTTGTAGAATTCATTGTTTCAGGCTTTTTGTGTTCATTGTTGCGTGCGCGGGTTTTTTGTCTATTGTTTCGGTCAACATATTTGAGTTAGTTTTTCTTGTTTATTATGTTTCATTGTTCGTATAAGCGTCAGTATATATAGTCCCAAACATTAGTATTCAAGTTTAGTTTTCGTCAGTCCGTCAGCCGTCAGTGGAACACAGATCTTGTAAGTTATTCGTTTTCTTCGTTTTTCCTTGTAGTTTGTTCTTTTCCATTTGCTCGATTCGTTTAACGTATTAACTTATTTATTTCTGTATTGTAATTGTAGCAAATCGTTTTCGTCGTTAATAAATGTGAAAATAAAACATATTTGAACCTGTGAATCTACACACCACAGGGTTCCCATAGGGCATTTCTACGTCATTGATATCATCTTATAGTAAAACTAGTCACGAAACGTGGAACGGCGTTTCGGTGTTCATCTAACACCATTATCAAGCTCAAAAGGATATATAGAAAATTTGTTCGAGTCAACAATGTAATGTGAATACATTATACAATTCCCCATCGCTATATGATCATTATCGTCATTGGTTTTTGATTAATATTGCTCAGTGCTTGTTTTTTTTTTATCCTGTTTGCTGTTTAGTTTGCTATATGTTTGTTTGTTTGCCGTTTATTTAATTGTTTAGCTATTGTTGTTTGCTTGTTTTTTGTTGTTTCTGGGGGTTTATTGTTGTTTCTTGTATTTTTTTATTTTTTATTTTTATTCAATGCTATATTTCCTTGTTCATTGTATCCATCATTGATCTCGTGTAGGGGATTGTAACTTTGAAAGCAATATGTGTCTTTGGACAAACGCAAAAGGCGAAGACAATTTCGACTGGACTCGTAGAAGATGGCGAACATCAAGCACCATTACTGGACCAAACAGAGATCACACTTCCGGTATTAAGAACCTATCATAATATATTATTGATAAATATTGTATTATTGGAACGTGAGCTGGATGGAGTGAGAAAGATCCCTCTCTCTATGCGCAAAGACGTGGCATAGCACGGAGGTCAAAATTCGAAAACTTTGACAAAGTTTTTGTAAACTATTTTTCGCCCTTGTCAGATGAAATTTAAAAGCCATTTCACTCATTCTTTACTACCTAGGCAATGGGTTCTATTTATACATCGAGACGTCATCACCGCGCCGCACCAGCCAGGTAGCCCGGCTCGTAAGTCCCCGGATGCGAGGTTCTCAGTGCATGATACTTTGGTATCACATGCACGGTCTTGACATTGGACACCTGGCCATTTACGCCAACAACAATGGCTCGCTGCGTCTCCTTTGGCTTAAAGGTGGACAACAAGGACATTATTGGCATAAGGCACTCATAAATATCCAGGAAACTGGGGAATACAAGGTATGGATATTTAACTAACCTGATTTAATTATATTATTTAAGACTACATAAATTGTTATTTTGACCAATTACAGACCTTGTTTAAGATACCTACGCCAGGCACTGATGCTTTCCTTAAGAATAAGATTTTTTGTTTGAAATCCATATTCATGTGTCTTCTCGTGCACAACCGTCAAACAAAGAAATGATACTCTAGGAAGTGACATGTGGTCTGAAATGGGAAAACATTACACCCAAGCCAAAAGGGTCTATTCCATTTTGTTTCACTTGTCATCAGGTGGAAGTCGATGGAGTTCGTGGGAAAAGCTACCGAGGTGACGCAGCTATCGATGATATTACTTTTTATCCTGGAGTTTGTAAAGAACAAGGTTAGAATATAAAGATGCTTTTCATTTCTTTTTTACGAACTTACTAACGAAAGACGGAAATGATGGATGGACGCACGGACGGAGGGGCGGGCGGGCGGTAGACGGACGGATGGATGGACGGATGAACAAGCAATCTGTTGTGGGACATTTTTTACAAGAGTAAATGTACGACAGTAAGAGTCATTTCTATATTGGATAATGAATAGTTTTAGACAGATAAATTAATCAACCAAGGTATCTTTCTTTGCAATACAGCTCCCCCAATATTACATGCTTATGCTGATGTAGTTCACCATGGACTCCTGAATCAACAAGGCCTACCATCACCCGGTCCACGGTCACTCCAATATGGCCTTCATTTGCAACAAGAACCACTTGACAAGCATGATCAGTTCTATTTAATATGCCAAGGCAGCGCAGGACTCAGAATTGTCAAAACAGGATACACGCCTCGAAAGGCGTTTCCATGCGAGCCTAGGGATTTCTTCTACTCGTCCCATTCAAGTAGAAGAGGACTGTACCGGTTCTTTTTAATAGACAGAGGAAAGAATACTCCACAAATGATAACACTGAAGAACGATACTACCTATTGTAGTAGATACAGTAGCGTTACCCAGCTGTTTGCGACATACATCGACCTGTCTGGTGGGTAAATTCCTTAAAATTCGTTTGCTTAGAAAATACGCACACACTATTGTTATTTGCGGTTTATATGCCATTTTCCATTTTCATATGCTCAGAAAAACCGCTAAATTAGAGCGAAAAATAAAATAGAGCGAAAAACACCACCTGAAATAATTAGAACGTTGGACAACAAATCCTGTTACGAGGAAAAAGTAAGAAAAACCTTTATAAAACTGCTTTTTGTTTCGGTCCCGGAAGTCGTTTTTTCATTCGATGGGCGTCAAACTCAAAAGCAGGATTTTAGTGAACATTCGATTAAAGAACCAAATAATATGTGAAAATAAATGAGCGTTATGTTTGCATGATTGAAACAACGATTTGCATTCTGTTTGATGTTTTTTATTTCTTCTAATCAAAAGATTAAACAGAGTGTTCCTTTGAGTAATAATGAATAGCAACTATCATTGAATTTGCAACGAAATTTGTTATTTTCTTTCAGTGAATCTTGCACACAACAGCACCGTGTCAATGTCGTCACACGTACCAAGCTTTCCTGCAAAGTTCGCCATCGATGGAGATCACAAGACATGTGCCAAAACGCTAAAGGTAACCAAATAATACGATATGGCTTTCCAAGCTGATTTTTCGTAAAAGAAAAAAGTGTGGCCACTGAAAAACAATTTGGCCAGGGAAACGTCAGAGAATTTTATTTTTTCCAAATGAGTTGCCACCCTGTGGTCTGATTAGTCAGAAAGCTTTGAATATTAAAGAAATTAAGTTAAAGAGAAATGTATGTATGTTCCAACTGTGCAATTCTATGTGTAAGCTGTAAGTCAACAATGCAGGAGGAGATTGAATGTCAAAAAATTAAGGAACGAAGGAAAACAGAAAAGGAAGGAAGGACAAGAAGAAGGGAAAACAATGGAAAATGCGATTTAGCGGTAAAATGGACTGGAGAATGGATGGGGGAATTGATGGGTGATTGAATGAATGAATGAATGAATTATTAAGTGAAATTTGATCATGAATGGTTTCATTTTCAGCAAGACAATCCATGGTTGGAGATCAAGCTCGATGGCTTCCGATTCATCTACAAAGTTTACGTCACCACACGTCAGAATTGTTCCCATGGTGACTATTTGCCTAACATAACAGTCACAATTTACGATCAGAATTTGTCAGTCTCGTGCCAGACCACTGACCAACGTGCAAAGAAAATGTCACGTGTTTTCTTGTGTCAGCCTCCTCTACGTGCTCATAAAATTCGCGTAGAGGATCATGGGAAACAGACCAAACTATCCCTATGTGAAGTCATTGTAAATGCCGTAGGTAAATTGAACAATTTTTTCTAGTATTGTACAGGTTTTTGATGCGTCCGCTGAGATTGGTCGGGAACTGTGCTGTATCAGTGAAGGGAGTATGGTTTGCTGAAGCCGTCTTTGCGCAATAGCCTGATTTTACAACGGATTTTTTTGGAGATAAACAGCAGCTTTTCTCTATGTTTTATTCAATTTCAGCTTCGTGTGCAAATTGCCCATTTCAGACCACATGACATTCCCTTGATAAATTTTCTTTTTTTCAAATATCTACACATGAAAGAATAAACTCCCAAGAGTGGCATCACATGGTCTGAAATGGGAACAACAAACAACGAAGTTGAAGAGTTCTATTATTCAGTGGTACTCCTTACTTTTCTTTCGCGATCACGTCACTTCATCCGCGCTGTAGTATGGACGAAGCACGGAAAAATGTTATCTTTCTTATTAATTTTCATTAATTATTTTTTCTCAGATTCTCTTGAATATCTTCAAGGCGTTAGAGCTGAAACCTGGCGTAGCATTAGTTCTCGAAATGAGTTGGAGACATTTCTTAAAAGCCCCAAGAGATTTGACTCTCCAGATATCAGCACAGCACTTTATGAATTCTTCGACAAAGATTTCGGTTTGAATAATCATGGTCAGCGGCTTACTTCTTTTATTCAGGTCAGATGCTTAAGATTTTTTTTAGGATTAATCATAATGCAAATTAATCCGAAACGTCTTTACTTTCAAGCCTGCCTGAAAAATGCTCAATACAAAATGCTTAAGTTTAAAGCGCGCCAGTTCTTAATTGAAACTTTTGACTAATTATTTATTTTAATAATATTGACTTTGTTAATGCACGTACCTTTTGTATGTTACGTCATCGCGGCCATGTTGGAGAATTTAACAAACAATTATCCTTAGCATCCATTGTTAATAACACCAACATGGCTGCCATGTTTTTGTCATGCACCTCTCTCGAGGATGTTTAAACACATCAATATACACGGATTCTCGTAATTCTGAGAAAAACGATTTTTTTTTTCTATTCAAACAAATGATAAACGAAATAAAAAAGTCCATTTCTGGACACTAATAGTTATCGATGTCGATATTTCTAAGAAGTAATTATATTCACTATGAATAGAAGATATAGAAGATAATTCAATGAATATAAGACCACAGCGTTCCCCCTGAACCAAAGGATACTTAATCAGTTAGTCTGGTGAGGCTGTGGAATTAAAGCAGCTCTATAAAAAAAGGTTGGTGAAGCATTTTTTTACATGTTGTATGTTGAATGTTGCTTGTTGCTTGTTGCATGCTGCATGCTGCTTACCAAACTTGAAATGTATTATGTTCATGTGTAAATAATGTCAGCAAAGAAGAAAATATGCTGGAGCTAAAAAACCTGAAGAAAAAGTCTGAAAAAATTCCATATTGTTATGACCTTTCGTTGCTTGAATTCACATCACCCATACTGCGTTTCGGGCTTGGTAGACAAAATGCAACATGCAAACGTTCACCAACCTTGAATGAAAGACCTGTAAATAGAACGAAAGTCTCTAAATTGTTTTCTAACAGGTTCCATCGAACGGAATATTTAAATTCTACGCTATGTGTGACGACCAATGTAAGGTGTGGATGAAAGACCTGAAGAACTTTCTCGACGTCTCTTTTATTGAAGACTTGAAGGACAAGAAGCAAGAACTTTTGCAGCTTATATTTGTGACTCGATATACAGGCTATCAACGCTGGACCAAGTAAGATTTGTTGGACAGATATTCCCTCATACATACCAGATCCAGTAAACTTTAGGAGCAATGTTTTTCTATTTCAGACGACTTGCCATTCCCTAGAGTATCATTTCTTTGTTTAATGGTTGTGCATAAGAAGACACGAAAATATGGATACAACTCAAACAAAATATTTTATTCTCAAAGGAATGATACGGGATTTGAAAAATCGTCTGAAATGGGAAGCTCAAAGGGTCCGTTCCATCAGTGTGCTAAGTTTTTGGCGACTGTTTTGTATATTTTACAAGTTTTCTTGTTTTATTGCAGCTTAGAATTCTAGCGATACACTGGCCGGCATACATGTAAACATGTAAACATGCTTCGTTATCTTATGATACATTATGTTTAATCTCTTAAAGATACCCTTTTCAAACGCGTAAAAAGGACCTCGACTCCTGTCGCATGTACATGTTAGAAACGGCCGTTAAAGATGGCAACGGAGCAGGGTACATTGGTGTTGGCTGGAGAAACCCAGCTGGAAAAAAAAGCAGACCATTGAGTATTCCTAAAATGTTTTGGATTCTTCCAGGTAGTTTATCTGTTGTCGTAAATGAGTATTTCGTATGTTATCATGGCTATAGGAAAGTACGTGGTGGGCAGCCATGGAGTTCGGCATATCGCAGGCCAGTGGAGTGGAGTGGAGTGGAGTGGAGTGGAGTGGAGTGGAGTGGAGTGGAGTGGAGTGGAGTGGAGTGGAGTGGAGTGGAGTGGAGTGGAGTGGAGTGGAGTGGAGTGGAGTGGAGTGGAGTGGAGTGGAGTGGAGTGGAGTGGAGTGGAGTGGAGTGGAGTGGAGTGGAGTGGAGTGGAGTGGAGTGGAGTGGAGTGTATCTCATGTCTGATTTTCCTTTTATGCTTAGGTCTCCAGATGCTAAATACAACACTTCTTGAACCCTCCATGAAACAAAGCTCATTAATAGTTGGACAGACAATGAAAATCATAAGTAAGCAACTAAAGTAAAAACAATTATGTTGGGAGTATACAGACAGATTCATATAGTACATGGAAATTTGCCAGGCAGTCTAGCAATATTACAAGCCCGTTTTTAGTAACTCTTTTTACTCTGTTCCAGTGTCATATCGTCTCTGTTGCCATGGTATCTATTGCCCATCATGTTCCAAGTCAGTTAGACTTCAGTTACTGGGTTACACCTTTTTGGTTAACACGTCACTGTCAACTACATGCGAGTGGTATACTTATACAACAAGCTTTGTGATCGTAAACCCTCCTGGGAAATATGACGTTAAGGTAAGTGGTGGTTCTACTCTCATCGTGTAAGAGCATATTCTTATGACCCCAAAACATCAGTTCAGCACTGCCGTACCGTGACTGTAATGCCTGATTGTGCTTGATGGTGTAGCTTGCCATCCCGGTCCACAAACATACCATGTCCACCCTATGTAATAGATGTACATAAATCTGCAAAAGAGTGCACGCATTATATATATAGATGAGCTAATTTATCATGTCTTTGAACCTGATCTAGGTTTTAGAGTCTACATCGAACACCAGTATCACAAGTCACACCATTAGAAACCTAGAAATCAAAGGTAGGCCTGTTGCAGCACATCGAAATGCAGCTCAACTTGGAGGACAAAACAATAGGTTTCCAACTCTCATGAAATTGACATTCTTTCGTGTTTTTTCTTCTGCAAATTGAGCTGCTTTGACGTGACATGTAAGGGGTATATTGAGGGAAAATACTTTAATCTACTATTCGTGGATGACAAGCGACAAACAGATAAGGTGTAGCGAGATATGCGTCGCATGAAAAATAACGAGGAATAAAAGGACAATATACACGATTATAATTAAATATATAGATGCAGACAACCCGTACAGCAATGTGGCAAAGAGGCAGAGTGTACTATGTCTGTTACGTGACATTGACTTAGATCCATTAGAACACACATGAAACAACCGACAAAAAAAATTGATAAGATATATAAATGGATTTTAACAGTATTCTTCTTTTTTTTATCCCAAGCTCGTGTTCTGCAGAGTTGTTTCTATCAGGATGAGTCATGTCCGTGGACAATCAAAGACGATGGTGGACGCACGGGATGGGTTGTTGTACAAACTGCAAATAGCAAAGGTAAGAGAACTAGCTATTATGAAAAGCCTTTATCAAACTTCTAGCTGCTAGTGCTATTAAAATATTAATCAACAAATGCGCCGCTTTACCTTTGCCTTAACCATCATGATCATATATATATATATAGAAATAGAACGCATGTTCGTGCTGTGTGCAATTATATAGCACGCGGGGATTGGCAGAACACGAGAAAAGTGTTGGAAGAAGTAAATGTCCTGCCAATGTCCAAGTGCCTTATAACTGCGCAAAGCACAGCACGCAAAGTTTTTATTTTCTAATTCTTTTACATACGAACTGGAATACCGTTATTTTGGATACGAATGCAGAAATTGCGCGCGCGTGCAGTGAGCTCCCATAAAGCACGCACCATCAGCACGTTAGAAAGTGCGATTTAGAACAGTTATTTTTTATGAATTATTAGAAAAAGCTACTAATATTCTTATCCTCATTTATAGGGCGTCACTTAGAGGCTGAAGCTAACACTACCGCGTGGTTACAAAGTCCCAATTTTCAGCCCCAGCCTCTTTACCGTTCAATAGGGCTTTGCCTTGAATTTCGTTATCAAAATAACCACGAATCTTCCCAGTTGGAGGTCACTGTCAATAATCTGTATAACAAGACGGTTTTGTGGTATCTTAAAGGTATGCAAGGAACCCAGTGGAATAAAGCAAGAATTCCATGGCCTGACGACTCCTTTAGCCAGGTATATAACACAGAGTAGAAATTTTATTGAGGTATTCTTTAAAGAATTATTTTATTCTAAACGCAGCAAGTCTGGGGATCCGCGGAGTATCTCTATAAAAGTCAATGTCATGTGATCGTTTCCGCCATGTTAGACCAGTCATGACCGACAACAAAATTGGCCCAATCAGATGAAAAACATTTTCAAAGGCGAACCCTTGTTTGAATTCCAAATCATGTAATAATGAATGTACAGAAATATGGTCCCATGTACTTAAGATTGTTTGATCCTAGATTGCTGCTCTTTGTTTTTATTTTATTATTTTTTCGCTTTTATTTCAGATTCGGATTCTAGGAAAGACAGACACCAATGGCAGTGTTGCCGTGTCAGACATTCGTCTCTCGACAATAACATGTTCCTTGACACCAAAGCATGCTACACCAGGTGAGAACGTCCTTTTCTAGTAGCCATTTCGAAAACGCAGTCGGAAGCATAATATAGATGGGAAAAAGCATCATCCAAAATGGAAGAGAAAAAGGGATGGAAATGCCAGTTACAACATCGAGAAGAAAAATCACACCATGCTCGATTTCCCTATCTTTACATTTTTTACCTTAAAGTTATTTGCTAGTACAATAATTTTTTTTCATTAATTGACAGGGCACACCTGCGAAGCTGATGAGTTCCAATGCCACAACGGTGAATGTGTGAAATCTGCTTTACGATGCGATGGTGACTACGCATGCGTAGATAAATCAGATGAAAGTAACTGCGCATGTCGATCATCAGAATACGAATGCCCGGATGGAAAGTGCCTGCCACTTACTCATTTATGTAATGGATTAAAGGAATGTGCAGATGGCTCAGATGAAGCAAGCTGTGGTTAGTACTGATCTCTGATGCTACTGCCCAAGCATCGTAAACTTATTTCATAGGCCTTTTCTGTATTTTCTGAGTTCTATAAATTCAAGATTCCCTAATATAAGTAACCCTTAAACGAAAAGCTGGGCGTTTGTTAGTGAGCAAGTTGCTTTCTCTTGTAACAGGAAACCCGTGCAAAGAGAACCAGTTTTCTTGTTTGGATGGATCTTGTGTGTCTTTTTCTGTAACGTGTGATGGGGTTTGGCACTGTCAAGATGGATCAGATGAGCCAGACATCTGCTGTAAGTATTCTTGTGGCTTTAATTTGTGTCGTCAACTTGTTCGAATGGATGGATCTTGTTTGATATTGTCTGTCACCTGTGATCGGGTGTGGGTCTTTACAGTATTTTTTTTTCCAGCCTCGCTGAGATGTCCTCTAAACACCGTTAGTTGTGCAACCACCACAGCCCAGCCTAAGCCTTCGAAGGACTGCCGAACATTTCGAGGTAAAAATGAATTAACTATGAAATGATATTACACTACATTTTCGTCAGGCAACCGAGGAATCAAGAAAAAGCACTCTCTCACCTTTCCAACTCTTGGATTCTCACAAACCCTCCGTCTTTTCTCCTTTTCTCGTTGCTACAGGTGACACTTGAAATTCTAATAAGTAATATTAACATCGCTTGATTTCCTTTTTTATATATATATTTTTTTACATAGGACCTTGTAATTTTGAGTATGGATTCTGTGGATTTACAAGAAGTGACACAAATCAATCAAGTAAAGCAAAATGGCAAATAAAGAAAGGTCCAACCCCAACCTCAGAAACTGGCCCTTCAATTGATCATACCACACTAACAGCCAATGGTAAGCGAATCGTTTGATATTCTTAGGAATTATTACAAACAACCTAAAGCGAATATCAGCCAACGTGGCTTAACAAATTGCATACCCCATAAGTTTTCAAATGAGCTACCCTTAACAGAACTGTTAGAGGACCATCTATATAGTATATTTGGAGCACTTCTTCATGAGTCAAATATATTTTTCTGTAATACTAAAACTTTTTGTTGTTCGGAATGTGGGAAAACAACTCAGAATGAACTGACAATCAATATTGTCTGTTTTAATTCTAATTTCAGGTAGTTATCTTTACGTCGAAGTTTCAGGACTAGACCGAGGTGACGCAGCACAACTTTACAGTGATTGGCTGGAGTACGATAATGTCACGTGCCTCCAATTCTGGTATCACATGTGGGGACGTCACGTGGGTGCACTGAATGTATACGTCATGACGAACCAAACGAGGTACAAGGTGTGGAGTAGGACTGGGGATTCTGGTCCTAAGTGGAGGTTCGGGCAGACGACCATATACAGCAATGGAAGCAGTTTCAAGGTGGGAACGATCTGCATTGTTTAATGCTTAAAATTATCAGGAGCTGCCTTTACAAAACCTGAATGAGTAACCAAACGGAGAAGTACTATCCAGAGAATAAAAGCACTATCCAGCGAGTAATAATTCATAGCCTAAAATAAAATAATAAAAATAATGGAAAGTTATTGATGCCTGATAGCATCCAGTCGAAACCTCCTATTCGAGCTTCGTGCAACTGAATCATACCATCGTGATAAACTGTATCCGCTGGATAAGGCGTACAGTGCTCATTTGGGTTCAGTGGAACAGGCTCCAGAAGGTGCTGCTCACGTCTATATATTACAACACAATTTATAGCGTGATTAAACAACTTTTAGAAATATAACCAATATCAATCGTGTTTAACAAAACTGCCTGTCAAGTAGTACAGCAATGACGGGAAGGGGCTGATATCCCCCAAACGTTTTGATAATATCCATTTCATTAAAATTTAAGATAATTTTGAAGTTTCAGTCTTCCTACTTTTTCTACTGATACATATACTAGTCTGCTGTATTTTATAATAATTTTTCCCCCACCCCCATCCACCCACCCCCACCCGACCACAGTGTGCTCCGCGGTCATTGCAAGGCTTCTGGTCACAAAGCATTATTTTTTAAGTGGAAAACCTATCTTTTGTATGTTTTAGTTTTTATTTGAAGCAACAACTGGTAATGGTAGCGAGGGAGATATTGCAATAGATGATGTGAATCTCATTACGGGAAAATGTGATTTATCTATTTTTGCCTCGGGTAAGTAAAGTTTGATGGAATCCAAAACCATTGTGTAACAAGTGGAGGTTATTTGTACCAGTTCTCAAAATGTTTTGAAACAACATATGATGATGATGGATGATGATGATGATGACGACTACGATGATGATGGTGATGATGGTGATGATGATGAAAATTACATCACTTACGGTGATGATGATAATGATGGTGTTGCTGACAGTGATGATACAGCCGATGATGACATAGATGCTAATTATGGTGGCCGTGATGTTGATGACGGTGATGATGATGATGGTAATGATGATGATGATGGTGTTGCTGGTGGCCGTGATGTTGATGACGGTAATGACGATGATGATGATGATGAGGCTGATGATAAACTGTTTATTTATGTCATTATCTCAACTCATTATTTTCCACATAGGCAATTGTAACTTTGAGCGTAATGACTTTTGCGACTGGAAAAGCAACGCTGGATGGGTTTTGCAAAGTGAAGACTTGCAAGGAACTGATGTCACAGCAAGAGACAAGCAAAGTAAGGAAAATTACTCTCGATTCGAATTAATAAATTAGATGATTACAAGTTTGCAGTTATAAGCAAAACGCATGCAAAATTTACTTCACTTGATCTTACCTGTTTGTTTTACTCATTATGCAATGAGTAAAGAGCAGGCCCTATGAAACTATATAAAGATATACTTATGTAATTTTTCCTTTCTTCTTCAACACTCTAAGGTGTCGGATTTGCTCGCACGAATCCACAATATGTTGAAGTTACTCCAAAGATGAAGAGTGCTGTGATACATCCACAACAAGGTTTTAAATGCCTGCGTTTTTGGTACTTAATCAACTCTTCAGCTTCAATACTGTTGTACTCCATCAACTTCTCTGATTGCCAACGCACGATGTTGTGGTACAGTAACAAACCCACAAAAGCTTGGAGTTTTATGCAAATACCACTTAAGGCTCAACAAAAGTATTGGGTGAGTTAGCTTTAATTTCTCTTAACACTCTCTTCCGAACATTTTTCTTACAAGTTCACAAATACAGAATGTGAAATTGAAATTGATACTGTTTTTTGTGGGAAGAGGAAGGAGAAGGAGACAAGAGAACAAAATTTAATCACTTGCAGTAAAATACAGTATAACCAAGCGGCTGCTCTCTGGTGATAATTAATTGGCCATTTTTTTATTACTGAAGAATCGCTCTTTGAGACTTTGACAACTCGCCCAGTTCAAACGTCCAACTTCACATGAGCCGAACGCATTGGAAATAGTGAATAATAAGGCGGTCTTCTTTGATGTCAATAGGTTTGGCACGTGAAAAGATCGACTTTTGAATCTGGCCTAAATTAGTGCAAAACCTTTCTTGGAACTTTGACTACTGGCCCTTATATAAGAGGTTGGCCAACTAATAGAATGGAATCTAAAATGCTACTTTGCCTATTATATTATTATATATTTTCTTCTCAGCTATCATTTGAGACCAGTAAACAAGTCCCAGGTGTTAAGCTTGTAGTAGCTGTTGATGACATCGCACTTTCGAGAGACAGTTGTCAGAATGCAACTTCTTTGAAGGGTAAGTACAACATAATAGTGGGTAGCTATACATTGCGAAAGAAGATGACACAATAAGGTCATAATGCGAAGTGTATATAAAGAGAATGGCTTTACTGGTACTTTTTTCAAACATTGTTTTACTTAGCGTAACGCCAAAGTAACAGGCGGATATACCTTTTAAAATGTGTCAACATTTTACCAAAATCGTGAGTGCGGTCTGGTTTATTTTTAGTTCGCGTGCCACCAGTAAAATAAAAGGTCCGTTTACTTCGTTTATCCGTGTTTCTAATGTTTTTTTTTTTTAACGTAACGATTTCTTCTTTACACAGAAAACTGTAATAAGCGTACAACATCAGGAGCGTGTTGTGTATTTCCGTTCGTTTACAAAGGCAAGTGCTACTCGTATTGTATCGGGGTCGATGGAGTGAATCCATGGTGCAGTTTAACTGATAACTACGATCGTGATGCAAAGAAAGGGTTCTGTGTCGGTGGTAAGTTCCTGGCCAACAGTACATATATGTAGATTCCCCAATTGTAAACTCCATCCATCTCATCCATCCATCAATCCTTCCATCCATCCCATCCATCCATCCATCCTTCCATTCATCCATATATCCATCCATCCATCCATCCATCCATCCATCCATCCATCCATCCATCAATCCTTCCATTCATCCATATATCCATCCATCCATTCATCCTTCCGTCCATCCATCCTTCCGTCCATCCATACATCCATCCATCCATCCTTCCATTCATCCTTCCATTCATCCATATATCCATCCATCCTTCCGTCCATCCATACATCCATATATCCATCACTCCAGTCTTTCTTCCTTTCTTAAATTATCCCATCTATCGCTTTCCATCCATCCGTTTCATCCATACATTCATGCTTAATTCCTTTAATTTATTCCTTCTTTTTTTTATATTCGGTGCTTTTGGCTCTTGCTTAATTCTAAAATGTAAATTATAAGGCTTTAATATTACATCACGTTAGTGTTGTACATGATATGCTGTTTTTAATACATTTTTTGTGTTCTCATATCCAATGAATAGGTAACACCGCTCTTCAAGGTAAGAAAATTATCAAAAACGTATATATATAACAATCTAGAGAGAACGATATATAGGATCAACCACTACCGGTAGAATCATGCTAGATCATTTGAATCAACATTTGTTGACAAACGGTGCCACCATTTGACCAAACATTTAGCCAACATTGTCACCCAACATTATATATTATTGGCAGACCATGACAACCGTCCCAGTATGATCCCGACAAAATTTGTTGGCTAAATGCTTGGTCACATGTTGTGACCGTTTATTAGAGCCTTCAATTTCGTTTTACCGATAGTGGGTTACGCAAAACGTCACTTTTGTAAAAGCTTAGCTTATTCTTATCATTCTCAATTCTTTTACTTATTATATGCAGCTACATTTCCCCCTTTCAAGATGACATGTAGAATTATGACACACACTCGAAAAATGTGCGTCTTTCCCTTTAAGTATGGAAACTTCTATTACACTCAATGCTTGACGACGACGAGTAGGTCTTGGTGTGGGACAACGCGTGATGTAGATCTCTATAAAAATGGATGGGGATATTGTAATACTAGAAGCCTTGGTGAGTAACTCCCCCTGAGTAACATACTTTTGAAAGCTACTACTACCTCTACTATTAGCGCTGCTGCTTGTGCTGCTGTTGCTGTTGCTGCTGCTGCTACTACTGCTACTAATACTGCTGCTGCTACTACTACTGCTGCTGCTGCTACTACTACTACTACTATTTATTATGTTTTGATTTGCTTGTGTTTACAGAACAATGCGGCTTATGTAAGCAAAAGACTACAAAAAATCACTGCTGTGTTTTTCCTTTTGTCTATCAATCACGAAAGTATTACAGTTGTACAACATCTTATTATGATCAATACTGGTGTTCTTTAACCGAAAACTATGATAAAGACGAAGTGTATGGCATCTGTAGAGGATATGGTAAGTAAAAGAACATATTTTGTTTTGTAAATTTCAGAGGGTAGGGATAAAACTTGAATTGAAATTTTGTTAGTTCTCTCTCTCTCTCTCTCTCTCTCTCTCTCTCTCTCTCTCTCTCTCTCTCTCTCTCTCTCTCTCTCTCTCTCTCTCTCTCTCTCTCTCTCTCTCTCTCTCTCTCTCTCTCTCTCTCTCTCTCTCTCTCCCCTTCAATCGGAAAGTTAGCCATCCCTGACTTAGCTGATCAGTCCAGAGGTTCGGTGCTTCTGGGTTCAATCTGTGTTTTAGCCGTGCCCTGACTTAGATTTACCATTAAAAGATGTTGTCTTTTTTCCAATTCCTAGAAACTCCTGTTGACTGCAGAGTTAGTTATGGCAAACAGAAACCCCTTTTACAATGGACCCCTATCCGTAGTTTGTCTTCAAACGTCACATGGTCTCCAAGGTCGCCTACTAGTGATGTCCTCTTCAAGCAGGATAACGTTACCGACTCTAATATAAGTAAGCTTTGCTATCATTCTTTTTACATTGATTTATTCCCATAGTGTATGAGAAATACGAAACATGGCTGACATATTTTAATTTATTATATATATAACTAGAATTTCATACAATAAATCTCTATTATAAAAATCTCTATGCTTTATATTTCACTGGTGAAAAATGCAATACGACCAATTAGCATCGCGTACAGCTTTTCACTGTGTAAAAATATAACCAATCAAAATTTAGAGTTGACCAAACCAACCAATCATAAAACGAGCAATTGTGACATTTGAATGGCTTCCCGCCAAAGCAAAGTTGTGTTTTCTGTAGCTTTGTTGATGTGAACAAAATGGCGAGTCGTTTTGTGTCACTAGATGTGCCGGTAGATGAGTTTATTCAAAACCAAGAAAACAAAAACACACTAAGCAAGACGAAGAGAGACCTGGCTTTATTGACTACATATCTTGAAACAAAAAATGTGCAGCAAAACCTGGAAGAAATCCAGCCAAGAGATTTAGACGAGCTGCTTTCTGCTTTTCTCGTTGAAGTAAGGAAGAAAGATGGGGATGAATACGAACCGACGACTTTAAGGTCGTTCATATCGAGCTTTGACCGTTACTTACGAAAGAAAGACTACCCAACAACGATAATAGAAGGGCAAGAATTCAGACGAACAAGGGAAGCACTAGTAGCCAAGCAGAAAGATTTGAAAAAATCAGGGAAAGGAAATAAACCAAATGCAGCACGTAACTTGACGGATGACGAAGTTGACATTCTTTACAGCAGAGGTTTATTGGGTTGTTCGTCACCAGATGCCTTGATTAACACACTATGGCTTAACAACACACAGTTTTTTGGTTTACGAGGCTGTCAAGCGCACAGAGTGATGAAGTGGGGGGATGTTCAGCATAAAACCGCCTCGGACGGCTCTGAGTATCTTGAATACAACGAGCGGCAAACCAAGACGAGAACAGGCGCTGAAGCGAAGAACACCCGCCAAGTCAAACCAAAGATGTTTTCTGTTGCTGGAAGTGACAGAGACCCAGTAATGTTTTACCGTGTCTATGCTTCAAAGAGACCAACTGAGCTTCTTTCTGATGAAAGTCCATTTTATTTAGCCGTAAACAACACAAAAAACCCAAATTCAACGAAGCCGTGGTTCAAAGCAGCTCCAATGGGAGTGAACAAGTTGAACACATTAATGAAAACAATGGCCGAACAAGGACATATAAATACTTCAAACCTAACGAATCACAGCGTAAGAAAGCGAATGATACAGAAACTGAATGATAAAGACGTACCACCAACCCACATAATGCAGATTTCTGGGCATAGAAATATCCAAAGCCTGAATAACTACAGCTCTCTTTCTGAAAACCAACAACGAAGTATTTCAGACATCTTAAGCGATGCTCGTCAGGAATCATCTAGTACAGTCGCCGAAAGCAGCCAGCTCAGTCATGTAACCTCCACTACATCCAACCCAAATTTTGCTCTGTTTAGTGGAGCTACCATCCAAGGAGGAACTTTTAACATTGCCATCAATACTGTGAATAAAAGTCCAACTTTGCGTGAAGAAACAACAACAAAGCGCCGCCGTTATTGCATCTTGGATTCGCCAGACAGCGACTAATTATGAAAAACAGTACATTTTTGATATTTATATTGACTTTTTGTATATTCATTTTCCTTTTATAAACTGACATGAGGAGTTTTTCAATTTAATTATGTACAGTTGCATGACATTTTAACTTATAAACTTAAAACTTACGAAAGTTTCGACAAAATTTGTCATTTTTATTCAATCAAAATAAACGTGTTTGTATGTGAATTCTAGTTAATAATGGTAATAGAACTGAGTTGAGTGCAATTTGGGCTGAAATCGCAAGAGTGATTACAAAATTGCACGACCGCGCAGCGGGAGTGCAATTTGTTAATCACGAGTGTGATTTCTGCCCAAAATTGCAAGACACTCAGTTCTATTACCTATTAATCATTTCCATTTTGAAACAAATATATTAAAATACTCAACAGTTATATGTAGCTTCAAAAGTGATTGGTTGACAAAATGATGCAATTAATGATTCAAAATAGTGCGATTAATGCTTAAATCGCACACTTTGTAGCCAATCAGATTGCAGGATTCACTAATGATTTCAAAATGGATATGATTATATATATAATAAAGAGAAAACATCATAGAAAGTGCTTTGTACGGGGCTATATTCACGAGTTGTTTGTGTAAAAACACTCACTCGCTCGAAGACTCGCTCGTTCGTGTTTTTACACAAACAACTCGCGAATATAACCCCGTACGCCGCACTTTCTATGAAGTAATCTCTATATCCGTCTTAAAAGACGTTTGAAAAACAGAGAAATTATATGTAAATTGTATAAACTTTTCTGTGCCATAAAAACTCAGATGACCACGTAAACTAGCGGTCCCGTGTTTCCACACTACCTCACCCTACATCAGAGGGAATCAAAACAACCACTGAATACGTGAAGATACCCTGGAAGTGACCACTCTCAGCAGTCTGACCTACTAATGATTTCTGATTTCTTTCTACTAATGAGTTGATTGCGGGATGGGGATATGGATTTTAAGGGTTTGGAAATTGGTGCAATTTACATGAAAAGAATCTTATTGTGCAGCACCTGCCGGCGTCAAAATCTATTAAATAAAATCCTTTGCTTTTCAAAGATGGTAGAAATCCCGATTAAATTGTCCAATCATAATGTAACATTTGTATTCTGTGTTTTATAGATGATATTCAAGCCGGACTTTTCGAAATGTTGTTTAATGGATCGACTAAAGGATTGGACATTTCCAACATACCAGACCTTGAGTCATTCACAGCCTGTGTTTGGATGAAGACGAACGATACAGTAAATCAAGGAACTCCCTTCAAATACTATGGCACTAACTTCACTGGATTTGGTTTGATCAATTACAAGAATATAGTCATAAGGCTGATGGACAAAGAAAAGTAAGTTCATAATGATGGGCCCATTTGGCTTTTGTAATGATAAAACCTTCGCCTCCCACCTCTAAAGAGCTGCTTTGGTTTCTGGTGGCGAAACATTGGCTTATTTGATTGGATATATTTCTCTACCCCAGGGTTGTCCCAAATTTCAGGTTTTAATCCCCCCAATCCCCCTCTCCCAAACTGAAGCTCACGGTTAATGACCTCCATGCAATAGTCCCAGTAAAAGGTGCCTGCAACATGTGGATAACATGTGGATAATTCTCCAAGGTGTTAAAAAGCTCTTTATCATTGCAAGCTCAAAGTTCGTCTCGCCTCGATGCAAAGGCGCGGCTACCTTTCAAGATGGCGGAGGGAACCGTGAAGGGGGCTATACTTAGAGCTGAAAGGGATAGCAGTACAAAAGGCACCTACCTTGACATGCTTTTAGTCTAATATCGTTTAGCTACGCCATGTTTTATTTACAATAGTAATTATCAGTAACAACAACTTGTTATCTGACTTGTTATCTTTCAACTTTGTAAATACAGTAACAAGCCTTGTAGTGAAAGGTGAAAGGCACCTTAATATAAATTATTACAAGAACACGCAGAGTCGATCATATATGCCTCGTATGAGTATGATATGTCACATGCCAAATAATTGTTTTGTTTTATATTGCGGCTATCGTAAGGCTGAATCAAGTCATTACTAGTCTTAAAGTAATGTTATTCCATTTTCTTATTTATTTCTTATTTTCATATTTTTTTATTTAATTCATTAAGGACTAGTAGAGTATCAGCAAACGATGGCAGATGGCACCATCTTTGTCTCGTATGGACCTCCAAGGGAGGAGTCTTTCAAATGTACAAAAATGGAATGTTTGTGATACAGGGAAACGAATGGCATAAAAACCTAAAGATACCAGGTAGGTTATACTCGCATTTGCAAAATTTTGCAAAATCCCAGTCCAAGTCATGCGAAATCTTAGTTCAAGTTATAGAGATAGAGTTAGAGACTTTGTAAAATCTCAATCCCAGTAATGGCTTTAATCACAGTCCCAGTGCATCAAATCCCATTTTCCGTAAACACCACTCATGCGCATGCCTTCAAAAGGCTAATACGAAGTTGAAACTGATTTTAAAACTAGCTTGTTCAATTCTGCTTTCAGATGGTGGTCATTTTCGCGTTGGAGCAGATGGCTTCGTGGGAAAAATTAGTGGAATGAACGTATGGACTGTAGCCATGGGTCGTTCGGACATAGCTCAACGCGCAGTGGGTTGTGGTATAGAAGGGGGTGATATCGTGGATTGGTCAATATTCAGCGATAAAGACCATCTGATTTATCCGCCATCTTGTCTGGATATTGGTGGTAATTATTTTGCATGTTGAGAATTAATTATTTGGATCGTTTTGTTTGTTCATAATTCACAGTCGAAACTTTCGTAATCGGCCACCTCGGGAATTCGAAAAACGGTCGTAACTAGAGCTAGTAAAAACATCCATCTTGCGGTTTTTGAAATATGAAGGAAAAGCGCTAAAACTAACTAAAACTAAAATATTAGTCAAAAAATTGTGGTTTCCTATAACAATATTCAATCTAAAAAGCGAAAAGGAGAGAATCTTTAAAACTTTCAAGGTTTCAAATTATAAATTAAAGATACATTTTGTCGTGATTTAGAAGTAAAGGTTATCAAAAAATTATAAACCAAATCAAATCAAGAAACTTTATGAATAAACAAATACGCACGCAAAATCTTGAATTCAAAATGTTTTTATGATTTACCCAAAATCGGTCAGATAATTTATTTTTATTTTTAGATATTTTGTTTACTATACACCATAGTTTAACAAAATAGGTTTGCTTTTTTTCATTTCAGGTGAAGGATATAATATTGTACAAAACTCGAGCACTCAAACTACAAGCGACTTGATAAGCAACGTCTTCAACAGCTCCTTAGATGATTACTCCATTAGCTTTTGTTTCTACTTCCGGTATATGCTTGTTGGCCAATCACGTGCATCTCTCAAGATCTATCGGTCGGATCTAAAAGATCTTGATACCAATACTGTTAATGAAGAACTTGTATGGGTTGAATCACTCAAAAGAGGCATACCTATGTGGAAGTTCGGAACTGTGTCTTTGATTAATTTACAGAGATTCAAGGTACAAGAAAGCTGAGCCAACGTTTTTGTATAGTTCCCAGACATAGAATCAGTCCGAAGTCCAATTAATAAGCAAGAAAATAGATAACCAAACAACCAACGAAACAAGCAAACAAACAGACAGACAGACAGACAGACAGACTAGACAGACAGACAAACAGACAGACAGACAGACAGACAGACAGACAGACAAACAAACAAACAAACAAACAAACAGCTGACGACCAGATATGTATGCAGACAGGCAGACGAACATATATAAATGAACTTAAGTTCACATGAACTTTTCTTACCCCAACCAATAAATTTCTCTCTATTTCAGATCAGGGTCAGTGCAACTGTAGGTCCTGGTCAGGGCTCTTCTGTTGGACTGGCAGGTTATTATTTAAAGCCTGGATATTGTCCATCTTTTAGTGCAGGAGAGAAAAGAGGTAATTTGTATACAGCATCTTCTTAAAACAAGACTGAATATACCCTCTTAAAAAAGACTGAATATTCGTAAAGCTAATTTGTAACTAAAATGCTCACAATTATTTTATACGCTGTAAATAGTTGTTATAATTCTGTCTTTCTGATTGGTTGGGGGCTCATATTTTATGAGAGCGCTAGTGCAAGGCACGCGCGCCTTTACTACTTTTATGAATTTAAATTTCATTCTCTATTTCATGTAGGTTGCGACGTGCAATTGACAAGTCAATCAGGGACATTCTCATCCCCATACTTCCCTGATCCATATCCAAATGACATCCATTGCAAGTGGTGGATAACCCGGCCAAATGGATACGTTATTCGTTTGAAGTTTCTTTCCTTTGAATTACAAGATAGCCAAAGCTGTGAAGATGAGTATGTTGCGGTGTACGACGGTACTTCATCTAGCTCGAACATTCTGGGAAGATATTGCGGAAATTCTTTTCCTCTCCTACTGGAATCGTCCTCTAATTCGCTTCTCATAGTATTCAAGTCCGACAATGAACGCAGTTTATCTGGCTTTAAGATGTCCTTCACTTCTTACAGTATGTACTATCCACGTAACCTTCCTTTTATTCTTGATAACACCCCATTGAAATTCTTATTTTGCAATTATTCACAGAAAAAGAAAAAGAAGAATGTAACTTTATTGAAAGTAAGTAGAAAACAACTTATTACTTTTATTCTTATTAAATCAGTTGTATACTAATTCTGGTAACATTGTTTTGTCTTTGTTTTCAAGATTGTCCATCCAGTTGTACTTGCTCACCTTTAACTGGAAACCCTCCACCGGTTATAATCCACTGCAAGGGACTGACAGCAATTCCTAAGCAAACCCCAGCCAACTCAATTGCCATGTAAGAACATTACATTCTAGGGTAAACTGGGATTTAACCATAGGTGGTACGCATCCATTACTGATAGAAGAAGAAAGACAAAACAACGTGGTATGCCGCCATGTTGGTTGACATAACAATTTAAATCAATACAACATTGACAATAACAATACAATAAACTTTATTTAAAGAGGGTGGCGCATTAACCTATTTAGTTATCTAACTTACGGCCCTGACTCGGTCCATTGTAATTTTCTAGCATTATTTCTTTAGTTTATCGGTATGGATTTTATATTCCAAGGGTTTGAAGGGGAAATTTATTTTCTTACTACGTAAAAAGGAACATGTAGTTCTTGTCGTTGCTGATTATAAATGCGCTGTATAGGTTTTAGAAGATCCTTGGATCCCGAAAGCACCCATGTTGAATGAAAGAACAACTGATTTGAAATCCAACAAGGCTGCTGTCGTGAAAACATAGATCGTGCTATTCATTTTAACAAATCGCTTCTTTTGTTTATCAATATATTTTTACTAATTTTTTTACATTTCTATCAAAAGGATGATTTCAAGGAGCCGCCTGTCACGGATAGAATACAGCATTTCTTCCGATCTTCAATACATGTGAGTGGATTTTGTTGTCTAAGAATTATTACTATATAGTCTGCTGTACAAAATCTTTTTAGGTAAAATCGAGGGTAAGGAGAAATGCTGGGTGGAATGACCAAGGGATAATAGGACAATAAGACTTGAGTGAATGGTCGAATGGGTTGGTAGGAAAGTAAATGGTCGACTGATTGTCTGCACTTTTTTCCTCGGTGGCTTGGATGAGAAGCAAAAAAAAATTATGAATAACTGTTCTGAAACTTAAGAAAGGTCACCCGACTGACATTGAAACCTGTTTTCTTCAGATTGAGCCCAACATTTATGGGATTCTTTCATACATATATTTCGTCCACAGGGATCTCAGTCATAACCTCCTAATGAGTGTTACTCCTTATTCCTTTACTGGACTCAAAAATCTGACAACACTGTAAGTATAAGTGATATTATGGTGGATTGTTACAATCATTGTTGACACCAATTTTCGAAAACTTGATTTATATTTTTATCCCTTTTTTCTTTTCCTTTCCATTCCATTTCTTTTCTTTCTTTTTCTCTTTTTCTGTTTTGAATTTCTTTGGTCATTTTTGTTTTGGATTTGCTTTTTTTTTCATTCTAGTCGATTGGATTTCAATTTTATCAAGGAACTTCATCCGAACATATTTACTGGATTGTCAAGGCTAGAGAGGCTGTAAGCTTTTTTGTTTGTTTATTTTCTTATTTTGTTTATTATTATTACAGCGCGAAGCTCAAAAGTATGACCACATTTAATGTATTCGCACACTTCTATGCACGGGATTTTGTACTTTAAACCGACACAATTGATGCGAAGCTGTCTGGTTTTACCAAATAAGGCGTGTAAAAGCTCGTTTGGAGCAAAAATCCCGTGCATAGAAGTATGCGAATACATTAAAAGTGGTCATACTTTTGAGCTTCGCGCTGTAATTCTTTTTTTTTTTTTTTTTTTTGCTGTTGTTTTACGATAACTCCAAATTAAATCAGCAAAACGCACCGAAAAGCGTCCTTGTTTAAAGTAGAAACATATAATAATCAAACGTGCTTGAGAAAAGACATCACATCATGGAGTAGCAACGTTATCATGTTCATGGATACAAAGCCGGTCTATTTATTGCATAAGAAGAGCAATGGTCTTGTGTAACTTGATTTTTCTTACTTGCAAATTCAAAGGGACGTAAACAAAGCTAGGGCTTTGTCCTTCAGTAGCAAATTGGTCTGGTTTTTGAAGGAATTGAATTACATACTGTAACAGCAATCAGAAATAAAATTTGTTTCTCTCAGTGATTTAGGTAATAATCTTTTAAGCTCCGTTAAGGACAAGTCTTTGGATAACCTACAAAACCTACAAGCCCTGTAAGTATGAAATCAAATATTAAATTTGGAAATACGAACAAGCTTAGCTTGTGCTTTTCCCATCTAATGTTATAGAAGCGCGCATTCAGTTATTAGGCCTTACAACTGCCGTGGTTGAAATTGCAGCAACGCCCTAAAAATATAGTGTTTTCCGTATCTGACCATATTATTTTTGATCCGCATAATTTGTAATTTCGCTGTCTGATTGGTTGTTAACAGGAGCCTCCGATCCAATCAAATCAGCCATATTGAAAAACAAGCATTTAAATTTGTCAAGAACCTAACATATCTGTAAGTGTGATAAGTAATCCTTTCGTTAACCATTGCTTACAATTACAATATTGAAAAAAGAAAATTTCTAAAATCTTTGGCTATTTTAAATCTGTTTTAGATATCTCCAAAACAACATGATTGAAGCTTTACCCGATGGAGTTTTCGACAAGTTAGATAGACTCAGAGTTCTGTAAGTACTATTTCTGCATCATATAATTTGAATGCTTGGAGTTATTTAAACAATCTTGGAGTGACATCATATCCGCCAGTCATGGTTGGTTTTAACAATATATTTTGCCTTGTTTCCTTCTGCTATGTCAACAAAATTTATCCTTTTATCCTCGATGGAAGAAACTTTTGGTTGGAATATCCTCGACTACTCAAGGAATTTCGTGGCTACCTTTTATTTATTTATTTATTACGCTTTCAACAGAGTTGTGGATTGTCTAACAGGTGGAATTACACCTATAACCTAGACATCCATATAAAACATAAAATAAACAAAAAAGTTACAAAGTAAATTACTGCATTACGGCCTACATTTAGAGCAGCGGCAACTAGTAACCCAAGAACAGGTGTCACTCGTTGCAAAAGAAGTTAGAAAGAAATTATAATAATAAATTAAGAGCTGCTCATTGAAAGACTTAAGCTTGGTACATTGTCTGAGCTCAATAGGTAGATTGTTCCAGAGAGGTATTACTCGATTAAAAAAAGATGTAGCGAAGGTCTCAGTCTTATAATGGGATAAATTATATAGGGGTCCCTTTGTTGCCCTTCTTGTACGTCTAGTCGGTATATAAACAGAAATAAATTTAGACAAATCTAGATCGTAGAGTCCAAGTCTGCATCTGAATAGGAACTTTAGATCTGAAACTTCCCTGCGAAGTGATAAGGGTAACAGCTTGAGTGAAACGAGTCTAGACTTATAGTCAGCATCAGAGCGTAAGATATAACGAGTCGCCCTACGCTGAACACCTTCAAGCTTAACACGATTACGCTTCAGATGAGCAGACCAGACTGGGACTCCAACTTCCAGTTTGCTACGAACGAGGGAGTTATAAAGTAATTTCTTTGCATGCAAAGGAGCACCCCACCCACAAGTACGCTTAACAAATCCAAGTGATCGATTTGCCTTTTTTGATATAGTGTCTATGTGAAGGTTCCACTTAAGCTCATAAGAAACCCCAAAACCAAGGTCATTGTAGTTATACACCCTATCAATGTCAAAATTACCCATAGAATAATTATTAATTACTGCATTGGATGATCTCGTGATGTGCATTATCTTACATTTTTTTGAATTGAACGACATTCCCCACGAGTCACCCCAGGCCTTAATTGCTGTAATGTAATTGCTGTAACCAAACAAATATTATGCTTCACTATTTATGTATTGTTTAATAAACGAGTAGGAGTGTTTTATCAGGTTCAAAATTACGAGGCGTAGTCGAGTGCATGTTTTAGACCTGATAAAACACAATCTACGAGTTTATCAAACTACTTCAAAAACTCATGAATGATTCACGAGCCTTTTGTCGAATTAGAGCGACCATGCGAGTTACGAACATGGACTTTTATACATCGATAGAAGTTTGTACGTAACTGCAATGCGCAGTCGAGGTTTATACGTCACTGTCACGTGCAGTCCGTCCAAAAAAAGGCTCCCACATTTTGAAGATAGCATGCCAGTCTAAAGACAGGATTGCTAGTCGACTAAATTTCGTGGATCGTCTGCGATCGTATGTGAGACTAACCTTGATGAGGCTCTAAGTCTTCATCGGCCTAAACTTGGAGGCACCTTTATCTCGTCGTCCGCATTAGTTTTTTTTATATAAAGATACAAGTGTGTCTTTGTATAAAGATCAATTGAATACTAATGAAGATGGATTTATCGGGTATAAAGGCCAATGCACGTGACGTGTAATGGCGCTCCAATTGGACCAAAGGCTTATGAATTATTAATGAGTTTTTTAAAAGGAATGAAAAAAATTATGTCCGTTTACTTTTATGGACAACTTTAGCATAGGAATTTCGACTATTATGACGAAATGGACTGGTAAGGTAAATAATGGCTTGATGACTTGTGTTTCAGGTATTTGAATAACAACAAATTGAAGAAAGTCACAAAGGAAACCTTCAGAAACTTGAGATCTCTTGAAAAACTGTAAGTGACTTAAAAGCTAATCTCATTTTTGTGTTCTGGAAAATGCGGTTCTGCCGAAGCGAGGAATAATGGGCAACGTCAGAGAACGTCAGAGAAGAGTACCTTAGTTAGCAGTTAATGATGATAATATATTAAAGAATTCAGTGATTTAGTTTTGAATCATTATATAACGGTACATCCTTATCCCCACTTACTTTGGAGAGACACTTAATTTCCCCTTTGGGGATTAGATATAGCAGTAGCACAAGCTAGGTCACCACCAAATTAAATCGCAATGAAATCTTTTTTAGATATCTTGATAAAAACTTCATTCAAGGTATAGATGAGACGACGTTCAGTCACCTAAAGAACCTACGACTACTGTAAGTTATTCTATCAGTGGCTTTGTACCAATACGCGATGGCAGCCACGACAGAGGCAGAAAGAATCGAATCTGGTCTAATCTGATTTACATTAAAAAACATATTGTTGTGTCTTCTGTCATGGCTGCCTTCGCGCGATGGTACAAAAACTACTCTATTTACAATATGTGAAATTAAATGTTCTACATTTAATTTCAAAGTATATTACTGGGGTTGATCCGTGTTGTAAATTGATGGATATATGTAGTGCCAACCAAAAATGTCAAGAGCTTTTAAACTTTTTTAAATTGTACTTTTTGCTCGCAATGAAGTTAACGTTGCCTGTATTTTCTTCATTCAAAATGCATGGATTTTGTATCAATCCAAATTACCGTGTCATACATGAAAATAAAAATGCTGAAAAAGTGCAGTTTTTTTTTTTGTTTTTTTTTCCAGAACTTACGTATGTCTGTCTTGTTCAACAGCAAACTGGATCGCTTCGTCTTCTGCTGCTACGCTCTCAACTCCATAAAAGGTTTAAAATGCGAATCACCTTTGTCGGCCTTCTCGAGCTGTGACGATCTGATGAAAAATAAAACGCTCCAAGTCTGCATCTGGATTCTTGGGATTCTTGCCTTTGTGGGAAACATCGCTGTTATTATCTGGAGACTAATCGTGAAAGAGAGAAACCGAGTCCACTCCTTTTTACTTACAAACCTTGCGGTATCTGATCTTATGATGGGAGTATATTTACTCATTATTGCCATCAAGGATCTTGAGTGGAGAGGTGTCTACTTTAAGCATGACCTTCAGTGGAGATCCAGTCGGGTATGTCAGCTTGCAGGAGCACTTTCTGTCATCGCCAGTGAAGTTTCCGTCCTTATACTAACAACGATAACCGCCGACAGATATGCAACTATTGTATTTGCCTTCAAGTTCAAAAGACTGAAGATGAAATCTGCTGTGTTTGTTGTATCTTTGATATGGATCTTTGGTTTTATGATAGCATTATTCCCTGCTTTGTACAGTGACTACTTTTATGATTATCACTGGCAAGTGGGCTTTTATGGAAGATCAGGCGTATGTCTTCCCCTACAACTGTCCCACGAACGGTTTCCCGGTTGGGAATACTCGGTAGCTATCTTCATTGGTTTGAACTTTATCGCATTTAGTTTCATTCTAGTCGCATATATCATAATGTTCTTGAAAGTCAGAAACGCTGGTCGCTCTGTTCGGTCAACTCAAATGAACACTGAGTCTGCGATGGCACGAAAAATGGCGTTCATCATCTTGACTGACTTCTGTTGCTGGATGCCAATTATTATCATTGGAGTGTTGTCGTTGCTTGGGAAATTTCCAGACCCAGAAAAACTTGCTTATGTGTGGATTGCAGTGTTTGTTTTACCCGTGAATTCATCGATTAATCCTGTTCTTTACACGTTTTCGAATCGCTCCTCGTGTGACAGGAAGAAGGAATCTATTCTAAATTCGGTCAAAAACCGTGTTACACATGTCGTATCGCGAGGTAAGTGTCATCCATGCACCTGTATCTTATCTTATCAACCATGCAACCAACCAACCAAACAAACAAACAAACAAACAAAAAAACAAACAAACAACCGACGAACCATCCATCTAACCAACCAACCAACCAAACCACCAATTAAACAAACAAACAAACAACAACCAACCAAGCAACTAAATAATAACAAAACATTTTGACAACAATGGGAAAATATTTATGGTGTTGAGTAATATTGAGGAGAGTTTTATACCTTTTTCGTCAAAACGTTTTATCCCTAGTCTAAGAAATTTACCAAATATCTTCTTTCTAATTGGTTCAGGTTTATCACGTGTTAACCACATCCCAATGACAAACTTTCCATCAGCCGTTATTGCCGATGCTTCTATTGTCACAACTGTGTCCATTGCTTCTGCACCACACAGTCCAGGCACTCTTAAAGGGTCCTCTAGAAAACCCAAAATAAACCTTGTGAAGGCAAACCTTTTCGAAGGAGAATTCTCGAACTCAGTTGTAAGTATTTATATTGGAATTTTCCTAGAAAGAGAGCATGCATAATAAAAGCACTCTGGTCTAGCTTGGGTGCAAAAATATTTGTGTTCGTCATGGAATTTTTTATACTCAAGCTAGATCACATCTCGTTGGTCGACCTCAATCACACGCAGCTTGCAAAGTTTATTAAGATATTGGTTATTTCGTTTGTAGGAATTTTATCGAAGTTTCAAAAAAGAAAACGAAAAATCGATGTTCTTATTAAAACATTTTTGTGATGGCGAGAAACCTGAATGGAATCGTGAAGTGGATATCATCGACCGATTAAGAAAAGATGGCGGACACCCAAATATTATGAAACATCTTTGGTATTCACTAGGTAAAATAAATACATATGCCAACAATATATATATATATATATATATTTCAAGAATGATAATAAAGTACTAGCAAAACATAATATAATATAATAACGTGCAGGGCGACCAAAGTTTCAGAAAATCGTTTAAGGATAATATTCATCGGTATTTCGTATTAAACTAAGCATCAAGATTAGGCAACAGAAAAGACATTGGTAACCATGCAGAAACAGACCTGCAACTAGTTAATGAAAGTGATTGGTTTTGTTTTTCCCCTTATTCTTTTCTTAAATGCTCAAATTTCCTTCTTTTTTTTTAGTTCAAGAAGCTCCAGTCCTGATCGACTGCACGAAACTCGAGTCTCTCCAGGGGCGTGGCTAGTAAGTTTATAAAAAAGTCTGATAATAACAAATACTTAAGTATATAGTTATACCTACTAATATTTTCGCCTCAAACATACCCCTTGCACTAATTCCGAACCTGGGGATCAAACAATGAAAAATGCAAACATCACAAAAGATTTCAATCTTTAAGAGAAGAAATTTATTTTGTTTTGACCTCCAGGTTGGAAATTAGTGCAAGGGGTCTATCAAGCTCTTTTGGTATTTTGTACAATACTTTCGTCTTTACTTACTCAATGCGCATGCGCAAGATGCATTTTGGCGGGAAATGATCATGCGTGCATGGGTCTTGCCTACTCAGTTTGACAAACGAGAAATTAGGGAGCATTTGTTAGTACAAGGAGTTGAGGTAGAGGATCGGCAAAATCAATTGTGTGACGTGTCTTTCTTGTTAAAATGTTACAGTGTGATTTGTTACGATTTGGTATCCTGCACCACTCTTGAGGAATATCTCAGTAAACCAGAAGCTGATCTCATTACTCAAATCCTATTGGCCATCGCAACAGACGTCATCAATGCACTCTCATACTTGGAACGATGTGACGTGAGACATAATCACGTGACAGCTAAAAATATATTGGTCAAAGAGTCCTTCATGGTAAGAATTTTTTTTTGTTTTTTGTTTTACTAGGATAGAACTGTGATACATAGCTAGTAAGTCAAGGGTCAATACCTCTTTACCTTGGGTGTAATATTTTTCCATTTTAGACTACGTGTCATTCCCTAGAGTATTATTTCTTTGTTTGCCTGTTGCGCATGAAAGGACATACGAACAAGAAGAAATAATTTTATTCTCAAGAGGATGACACGTGTTCTGAAATGAAAAAGCAACAACATTACACCCAAGTTCCAAGTTAAAGAGGTCTGTTATTTTATAGCGAAGAATGCATGAACAATTGTCGATTGCAGTTTTCGAACTTGAAATACTCCAGTTTCTAGTCCTCTGTTGCTCATGCTAAGCCTCGATTTCGTATGGAATTATTTTGAATATTTATGCATTCCAGTTAAGCTCCTTGGATTTCCAAGTACGGTGACGTTCCTATTGTTAAAGTTTGGCATTGTTTATTTTACCTTTGGTATTTTTGAATATTTAACCGCTAAAATGATGCTATCCTGAGTAAATGAGTCTGTAATCAATGAACACAGCGGATATTTCTCAAATTGAGAAATTTGGTCCATTATCGATTCAAAACATTATGCTGCTAAAATAATTAATATTTTCCCCTAGGTTCCTTCATTACAGGCAGTTTTGGGAGGATTTGGTAAAGCAACCCATGTTAATGCACCACCCAAGAAAACAAGCGACCAAAAAGACGACATCCCAAATATCAATACTGATATCACACAATACGGGGTTTTTGTGGAGCAACTAGTGGCTCATTCCCCTAATGCAGATCCCGATAATCAGGTAAATTATCATCTTAAACCCCAATTATATTTATCATACAGTTTGGAAGAATATGCATTCAGTAAAGCGATGCTGCGACCTCTAGAAGACTTCCTCAAAAAGTTTTTTTTTTATGCCTGCGAATTCGTATTCAGTAGGGTTCGATTTAAAAATCAGCCGACTTGATTGTGAGGCTTTAGTTGTATGGTACTTTATCCATGATACAAACATGTGGATCACCAAAATACATTTATTGGTAGGACGTTTTTTTATTTATTTATTTATGAACTTTACAAGTAGCTACAAAGATCTATTTGAGGGCTTAATCAATAGTTCCATGTATAAGTCCCATGTTAAGATTAGGAATAGAGCATTGTCAGCTATATACAACATTCCTACCTCAATCTTGTCTATTCTTTGGACAATAGAATGCACGCTTCATCGCAAAAATAAGTTAGTGTGCTTATTTCTGAGGCCCGATGGCCCAGTTCCTAAGAGTCCTAACTTAACCCAATTCCTCACATACATAGAAGTAAAGATCACTGAAAAATATGCTTTTTTTTCTTCTCAAAAAGATTAAAGAAATTTCTACAAAATGCCAAAAAGAATCGAACACTCTGACTGCGGCAGCCGTGCGTAGCATGGTGGAGGAGGTCTGGGATGGAACCGGGACTTGGGACACTCTTCTTTGAAGTGCCACGTGATAAAAGTACTTAAATGAATCCGTTTTCATCTACTTCCTACTTTTATAACATCCTTTGAGTTATATAAAAAAAAATTTAAATTAAAAGTTTGTAAAACCAAATGCTTTTTTAAAACGAAATAAACATTTCAAAAACGCAATAAAGATAAAAATATCATCAAGATATCATCAAAATAATCATAGGATAAAATTACTAAAAATAGATATCCTTGATGAGAATTAGATCTCGAGGTACATAAAATATTAAAAAAATATGTATTTGTCTGAATGAAAAATAAACACTGCTGTTCTCGATCGTCAAGAACGCACAGGTTAATGTTGAGATAGTACAGTGTTAGGGAGCTTTTAAGCATCGACGACGAAACACACGATGTGATAACGACGATCTGAAGTCTGATCACTTCATGTACGCAAGTTATTTTTTTCTTTTCATGTCGATTAGACTCAATTTTAGTCCTTTGTGTCATTTTTCAATTATGACGTCATTATTTCGTCGTCGTCGTCGTCGATGGTTTAAAAGCTCCTTGTTGCTTGAAGTCGACAAAGCCATTATAAATGCCTTCATTTTTCTTGTTTACATGTCTACCCTTATTGAACACCGTTCTTACGTAGTCTAAATGGACAGATCCCACTAGTTTAAATTTAGACCAACGGCCAATGCCCATCCTATAGCTAGAAGGTCTTCCCTGCCTTCCAGCCCAGCAACCGCTCCTTTGTTTCTAAATCAACCAATCAATAGAGCTCGTGACAGCATTGTTATATGACAGAAATTTTGGTTTTTGCGAAGCTTTCTCAGTGATGAGACGATGAGACGCGTTATAAAAAGATCTAAAGTTAAGACTACAATTTATTATCCTGGTGGTCGTAAAGAGAAAATTACTGTCCCCTTAACAGTTGAGACAAGTAATCGTCAAAATAATTCAACAGAGGAGAGTGAATCTTTGTTCGAAACCATTAATACTGATGACCATCCTGTAGACGAAGCTAGTCATGGTGGTACATCGAAAGATGCCTTTAGAAAATCGAACCGTTTTCTAAACTGGACCAAAGTCAGCGAAGAGCTCTTCACAGCTTATGTGGAGAGTTTGGTTTTACCTGAAACTCCATGCCGTGTGTGTTCAAACACAACGGCAACTATACGTTGTGTCGAGTGTGGACCAGGATGGTTCTTTTGTCGTGAATGTGCGACTGAATCGCACAGATGTACTAACCAGTTGCATGTACTAGATTTATGGCAGGTAAGCAAGTAATCATCAACTTCTAATAGCATGTTAAATAGTATATAAGCTAAGCTAATTGGCATTATATATACTTGTAGAAAAACAACTTTATTCCTCTATATCCTGATCATGGCGTCGTTGGTTATGGCCACAACTGCTCCACTAAAATCAGAAAATTGTTCACACTAATTGAAATCTATGGTGAGTTCTTTTTGATTCTATTGGCGTACTGCATTGTTTTGATATATAGTAGAAATATCTGCATTTGGTAAATGCTTATCTGGTGGACGTAAGCTCAAAATATATTTACCTCATTTGCATAAATTTAAAACTTTCAATATTTAATAAAAATGACTTCAAAAATATAAAGAATTCAGATTACCTTTTTGAGATAAGGAGATATTAACAGTAAATGTTATATATACATTAATTGTATTATTACATTAATTGGTTCTGTCAAATATTGATAAATGGAATGCTATATGGCTTCTTGTTGTTTATGAAGTCATCTTTATTATAGCTTTAAATTTTATTTCTCAAATGTAAACATACGCCATTATCTGATGCCCACTTACAGTGTACCATGGATGCTAATTCTTTATAATATGTATTGTGTTTATTGTTTTATAGGACGTCAGCATTTAAAATTTGTTGAAGTCTGCAGCTGTAAGAGCACTGCAGCCACTCTTGTACGTATGAACTTCTGGCCAGGTTCTCCAGATAAACCAACTGTAGCTTTTCACATACCTCTTATGAGGTTGTGTGAAAAGCTTTTTCTCCAATGCCAAGTGTCAGTCTTTAATTTTGTAGAAGTTCTCAAAGCCTTACTTCCACCACTACACCCAACACTAGTAAGTGTTTGCCACTTTTTATTTAGAATGTTAGCCTGGCAGTGGGAAACTGACTGTATTGATCATAATAATATGATATTATAGTGTAATATTATGTATGTGTAATATCTTTTTTAATTTATTTGTAATTTTTAGAATATATTACATTAGCCATCATAATACTGTGTTATTTTAAAAGTCTTCTAAGCCAAGATCTTGACAAATGCCTGCAGCATGTTATAGTTTATTGAGTATCGTCAATTATAGGTGCTTTATTGAAAGCCTTTTCACACATATTGGCTATACAGATAACAAGATTCATGTGACAATATTTATGACTTTATAATTTCTAATACAACCTTTTCAAATTTCTAGGTTGTATCTCTTTATAATATTTTAAACTCTGGCTGCTTTGAAGAGTTCAGGTAATTACTAAAGCATATATGATACATATCGTATATCCAAAGCTTAATTCATTGTGCTAATTGACCTTAATCAAGTCTTAGTATAATGTTTACAATTAAAATTCATTTTATAATTTGCTAAACAGGCAGTTCTCCTATCAGTGCAGTTACATGTCAATTCAATGTCAAGACTTGGATAATGGATCCATATGTCCGTTATGTCCTGAGGTTTGTTAAAAAACAAAACTGTCTGTTGTGATCATGAATTCAAAACACTATTGTATTAATGTGTACATTCTTGTCATGTTGTCACAGGAAAATGGTACTTTGATTGAGAGCATGGATGCCTGTATGGGACTCGTGCGCAAGAGATCCAAAGGAACAAGTCAAAGGGGACAGATGCGTCATTCATCATTATTTTTTAGTGATCAGGGTGAAGTGGATTCGTTTGTTGATAGCTATTCAAATGAAGGAGCTGATGTTGAAAAGATAAAAAATAAACCTTGTTCTTAGATTAAGAATATGAGAGGGAAATGTAAAATGCCAATTGAAATGATATTTTTCTCTTGTTTTGTTCTTTCATTTCCTAACACTGAATGCAGCACATTTCGCAAGTTGAATATAGGTAGATACTGATGATGAAAGTTAAAGAGTTAGATGAAATACTAATAACTATTTAATGGATTACTAAGTAATTATTTTCATCAACATATTCTATGGTACAGTGTAGATTTCGAGTTATTGAACTATTTCAATATTCAGACAGTCATTACTGAATAAATACTACATTATCGGCCATATATTTACCTAAGATCCAAATGATAGATGGCAAGTTAGACAGCTGAAGCTTTTTGGGTTATATCAAAAAATAAAATAAAAAAATTGATTTAATAAATCACTATATCTGTTATATAACAGACTGAGGCTTTTAATTAGTTAAGGCTATTCTTATTTTATATATTAATCTATGATTTACAGGACTGCAGCAGATTTCATGCTGGTGAAGTCTTAACTTCTCTCCGCTCAAAAGGAAAAAATAAACTGTTTGAGGAGAAGGGAGTGTTTGGAAGAGTTTGTAGGCATGACTACCCCAAGGGGTTTCTAAATCTTAAATATGGTGAAAGGTTAGTCTAATATAGATTGAAATCATTGATCAAGTATCAACAATTAATAATAAATTGATCTTGATTTCAGGATCTCATACTCAATTTATGAGTTGAACCAGTTAAAGCTTCAAACTGCAGGGAAAAATCTGGCCCTGGTTGTTATGTATGACATCGCCTGCATTTTTGATAAACATATCAAGGTACTTTTAATACAACATGCCAAATTTGTTATAAATTCAGCTACAAAAAATATTATATTAAATTTATTTTCTTTTTATATAGAGTACCAACCAAGACAGTCTTTTAGAAGGTGTTGAACTTGCTATACCAATATTTCACTGTTATGGACACAAGGCTTCTTGTCAGGTTATAATTAATAAGATCATTTTATAGGGTAGTAGATAGTTGTAATGCACAAATACTTTTTTTTACAGTTTTATAATAAAATACCGCTGTATTACAGTGTGACTACTTGAACCAAAGCCACTGAAACAAAATTCCCACAAATTATCCAATCACTCATGATTATATGAAAACAATAGAATGACTGGAAATGTATCTCTTATTATTTAATATTACATTCCCAGAGCAGTACTAAAGCATAATGTCTCAGCAAGAAGTGGAAGGTCCAACCTGACAGCCATTAAATTTGTCATTTATTTTCTATGTTACATATTTTTAAAGGTACATCCTTTAATCATTAAAGGATTATTTATATTGCTTTAAATTTATAGGTAAAGTACAACCCAAGACGGAAAGAAGGATTAGGCCTTACTGATGGAGAGGGCGTTGAGCGTCTGTGGGCATTTCTTAGGGACTTCTCAAGAATGACCAAGGAAATGTCTGCTGACAAAAGATGCCAATTATTATCATCGGAGTGTTGTCGCTGCTCGGGAAATTCCCAGACCCGGAAAACCTTGCTTATGTGTGGATTGCAGTGTTTGTTTTACCCGTGAATTCTTCAATCAACCCTTTTTTGTACACGTTTTTGAATCACTCTTCGTCTATTTTCGGCGTATTCAATATAGGTACGTTGTCATCGCTGCAAATGAAATCAATGTAACACTCATGAAAATTATAATGTCCCCTACACTAGGACAGGGGTATAGTCTAAACTAACTCCTATAATTTGGATAATGAAATTTGATTTCAATCAAAAAATACCTTAAGTATGCTGGAAAACCTTAACTCTTCTGGTTTTCCTTCCTTTGCAAACATCAACTACTTTCCCCCAAAAAAAACTGTAATGAAATCTACCGAGAACCTCGCTATTTGGGTATATATATATCATAAATATATTATAATCAAACTATTCATATGATGAAACTACTAAAAGAAACCTCCTTGAGCACTAGCTCTTGGGGTTATTTATAAAAAAATCTACAAAATGCCAAAAAGAGTTCGAATCGAACACTTTGACTGCGGCAGCTGTGTTTAGGTCTGAGATGGAACCGGGACTTGGGACAGTAAACTGTGAAGTGCGGGGTTTTTTTGCATTCTGTGACGTATTTATAACATGCATGCATGGTTTTATCTGTTAAAAAATATTTAAATCGTAAAATTTGTAAAAACCAAATGCTTTTTGAACGCATGCAACATTTTCAAGATGTAATAAAAATAAATATATCATAAATATATAATCAAACTATTCATATGATGCATGAAACTACTAAAAGAAACCTCGATGAGCCCTAGCTTTTGGGGTAAATTATTAAAAAAAAGTGGGCGTGTGATGACGAAGTTTGTTTTGGTTGATGGTTATCTAAATTACCAGCCAGAAATCTATTGGACAATCCAAACAGAAAAGTCACAAAACATATTGTTAGAATGGTTGGCACATTAACATCAGTATGCCAATGGTTGTAAACATTACGTCCACCTAAATGTGTCTAAATAAAAATCTACTAAATAAAGTTTCCTTAATTATATTTGATAATGGAACTTTAACTTCCTACTTTCATAGATTATACCGTAAATCCTGTTTTAAGTCCTCCGGGGAGGTTACTCATTTCAGCCTAGTTTAAGTGAGGGGGGTCTAAGCTATCAATATGATATGACAACTTTATTCCAACACAGTACGTAAACCCAGGATTAAACGGAAGTATTACTATGGACTGTCTCGCATAATCTATAGGGATGTTAATGGTATATGCATTGTTCAAATTACACGGTATTTTCAACATTTGATTCACTTGTGTTAGTCTCAAATAGGATTTACCATTATTGTGAATTTAATCGTGAAGGGGGAGGGGAGTTTAAAAGAGAGGGGGGCTTATTAGAGAGGGGGCTTATTAGAAAGTGGGGCTTATTAGAGAAGGGGCTTATTAGAGAGGGGGCTTATTAGAGAGAGCGACTTATTAGAAAGGGGGGCTTATTAGAGAGGGGGCTTATGTGAGATGGGGCTTACTAGAGAGAGGGCTTATTAGAGAGGGGGGCTTATTAGAGAGGGGGGCTTATTAGAGAGGGACTTATTAGAAAGGGGGCTTATTAGAGAGGGGTCTTATGTGAGAGGGGGCTTACTAGAGAGGGGAACTTATTAGAGAGGGGGTCTTATAAGAGAGGGGGCTTATTAGAGAGGGGGCTTATTAAAGTGGGGGGCTTATTAGAAAGGGGGACTTATTAGAGTCCTATTTTGCATCTTTCATAAATAAATCATATTTTTTCAAAAGGTGTGAAAATGCTCCAAAATCGATCAAAACCATGGGCTATAGTCCATGCTTTATGTTCAAAAATGGTCGTAAATAACCCTTTTTTGCATTTTTTCAAAAATAAATAATTACTTCTTAAAAGGTGGGAAATTGGTCAAAAATCAATCAAAACCATGAGTAATGGTCCATGCTTTATGCTCGAAAATGGTCACACAAAAACCTTTTTTGCATCCTTTATAAATAATTCATATCTTTACAAAAGGTGTGAAAATGGTCCAAAATCGATCAAAACCATGGGCAATAGTCCATGCTTTATGCCCGAAAATAGTCAAAAATAATCTTTTTTGCATCCTTTATAAATAATTCATATATTTTCAAATGTTTGAAAATTTCTCAAAAATCGTTCAAAACAATGAGCTATAGTCCATGCTTTTTATTCGGAAATGGCCAAAAATAACCTTTTTTGCTTTTTTTCATAATAATTCATATATTTTCAAAAGGTGTGAAAATGGTCCAAAATCTTTCAAAACAAAGGGGTATAGTCCATGCTTTTTATTCGAAAATGGCCAAAAATAACTTCTTTTGCTTTTTTTCATAATAATTCATATATTTTCAAAAGGTGTGAAAATGGTCCAAAATCGTTCAAAACAATGGGCTATAGTCCATGCTTTTTATTCGAAAATGGCCAAAAATAACTTCTTTTGCTTTTTTTCATAATAATTCATATATTTTCAAAAAGTGTGAAAATGGTCAAAAATCGTTCAAAACAATGAGCTATAGTCCATGCTTTTTATTCGGAAATGGCCAAAAATAACTTCTTTTGCTTTTTTTCATAATAATTCATATATTTTCAAAAAGTGTGAAAATGGTCCAAAATCGATCAAAACCATGGGCTATAGACCATGCTTTTTATTTGAAAATGGCCAAAAATAACCTATTTTGCATCTTTCATAAAAAAATTTATATTTTTTCAAAAGGTGTGAAAATGGTCCAAAATCGATCAAAACAATGAGCTATAGTCCATGCTTTTTATTCGAAAATGGCCAAAAATAATCTATTTTGCATCTTTCATAAATAAATCTTATATTTTCAAATGTGTGAAAATGGTCAAAAATCGTTCAAAACAATGAGCTATAGTCCATGCTTTTTATTCGAAAATGGCCAAAAATAACCTTTTTTGCTTTTTTTCATAATAACTCATATATTTTTAAAAGGTGTAAAAATGGTCCAATATTGATCAAAACCATGGGCTATACGCCATGGTTTATGCTCCAAAATCGGGAAAAAACAACTTTTTTCGCATCCTTCATAAATAACTCATTTTTTTTCAAAAGGTGTGAAAATGGTCCAAAAAGGATTTACATCATGGGATATAGACCATGGTTTATGCTCGAAAATAGCAACAACAACAAAATAATTTGGATCTTTCATAAATAATTCATATATTTTCAAAAAGTGTGAAAATGGTCCAAAATCGATCAAAACCATGGGCTATAGTCCATGCTTTTCGCTCGAAAATGGTCAAAAATAACCTATTTTGCATCTTTCATAAAAAAATTTATATCTTTTCAAAAGGTGTGAAAATGGTCCAAAATCGATCAAAACCATGGGCTATATTCCATGCTTTATGCTCGAAAATTGTCAAAAATATTTTTTTTTGCACCCTTTATAAATAATTCAAATCTTTTCATAAGGTGAGAAAATGGTCAAAAATCGTTCAAAACAATGAGCTATAGTCCATGCTTTTTATTCCGAAATGGCCCAAAATAACCTTTTTTTTCCTTTTTTTCATAATAATTCATATATTTTCAAAAGGTGTGAAAATGGTCCAAAATCGTTCATAACAATGAGCTATAGTCCATGCTTTTTATTCGAAAATGGCCAAAAATAACTTCTTTTGCTTTTTTTCATAATAATTCATATATTTTCAAAAGGTGTGAAAATGGTCCAAAATCGTTCAAAACAATGAGCTATAGTCCATGCTTTTTATTGGAAAATGGCCAAAAATAACTTCTTTTGCTTTTTTTCATAATAATTCATATATTTTCAAAAGGTGTGAAAATGGTCCAAAATCGTTCAAAACAATGGGCTATAGTCCATGCTTTTTATTGGAAAATGGCCAAAAATAACTTCTTTTGCTTTTTTTCATAATAATTCATATATTTTCAAAAGGTGTGAAAATGGTCCAAAATCGATCAAAACCATGGGCTATAGACCATGGTTTATGCTCGAAAATGGCAACAAAACAAAAAAAAAAACTATTTCGCGTGCTTCATAAAAAAATTGATATTTTTTCAAAAGGTGTGAAAATGGTCCAAAATCGATCAAAACAATGAGCTATAGTCCATGCTTTTTATTCCGAAATGGCCCAAAATAACCTTTTTTTTTCCTTTTTTTCATAATAATTCATATATTTTCAAAAGGTGTGAAAATGGTCCAAAATCGTTCATAACAATGAGCTATAGTCCATGCTTTTTATTCGAAAATGGCCAAAAATAACTTCTTTTGCTTTTTTTCATAATAATTCATATATTTTCAAAAGGTGTGAAAATGGTCCAAAATCGTTCATAACAATGAGCTATAGTCCATGCTTTTTATTCGAAAATGGCCAAAAATAACTTCTTTTGCTTTTTTTCATAATAATTCATATATTTTCAAAAGGTGTGAAAATGGTCCAAAATCGATCAAAACCATGGGCTATAGACCATGGTTTATGCTCGAAAATGGCAACAAAACAAAAAAAAAAAACTATTTCGCGTGCTTCATAAAAAAATTGATATTTTTTCAAAAGGTGTGAAAATGGTCCAAAATCGATCAAAACAATGAGCTATAGTCCATGCTTTTTATTCCGAAATGGCCCAAAATAACCTTTTTTTTTCCTTTTTTTCATAATAATTCATATATTTTCAAAAGGTGTGAAAATGGTCCAAAATCGTTCATAACAATGAGCTATAGTCCATGCTTTTTATTCGAAAATGGCCAAAAATAACTTCTTTTGCTTTTTTTCATAATAATTCATATATTTTCAAAAGGTGTGAAAATGGTCCAAAATCGTTCAAAACAATGAGCTATAGTCCATGCTTTTTATTCGAAAATGGCCAAAAATAACTTCTTTTGCTTTTTTTCATAATAATTCATATATTTTCAAAAAGTGTGAAAATGGTCCAAAATCGATCAAAACCATGGGCTATAGACCATGCTTTTTATTTGAAAATGGCCAAAAATAACCTATTTTGCATCTTTCATAAAAAAATTTATATTTTTTTAAAAGGTGTGAAAATGGTCCAAAATCGTTCATAACAATGAGCTATAGTCCATGCTTTTTATTCGAAAATGGCCAAAAATAACTTCTTTTGCTTTTTTTCATAATAATTCATATATTTTCAAAAGGTGTGAAAATGGTCCAAAATCGTTCAAAACAATGAGCTATAGTCCATGCTTTTTATTCGAAAATGGCCAAAAATAACTTCTTTTGCTTTTTTTCATAATAATTCATATATTTTCAAAAAGTGTGAAAATGGTCCAAAATCGATCAAAACCATGGGCTATAGACCATGCTTTTTATTTGAAAATGGCCAAAAATAACCTATTTTGCATCTTTCATAAAAAAATTTATATTTTTTTAAAAGGTGTGAAAATGGTCCAAAATCGATCAAAACCATGGGCTATAGTCCATGCTTTTTATTGGAAAATGGCCAAAAATAATCTATTTTGCATCTTTCATAAATAAATCTTATATTTTCAAATGTGTGAAAATGGTCAAAAATCGTTCAAAACAATGAGCTATAGTCCATGCTTTTTATTCGAAAATGGCCAAAAATAACCTTTTTTGCTTTTTTTCATAATAACTCATATATTTTTAAAAGGTGTGAAAATGGTCCAATATTGATCAAAACCATGGGCTATACGCCATGGTTTATGCTCCAAAATCGGGAAAAAACAACTTTTTTCGCATCCTTCATAAATAACTCATTTTTTTTCAAAAGGTGTGAAAATGGTCCAAAAAGGATTTACATCATGGGATATAGACCATGGTTTATGCTCGAAAATAGCAACAACAACAAAATAATTTGGATCTTTCATAAATAATTCATATATTTTCAAAAAGTGTGAAAATGGTCCAAAATCGATCAAAACCATGGGCTATAGTCCATGCTTTTCGCTCGAAAATGGTCAAAAATAACCTATTTTGCATCTTTCATAAAAAAATTTATATCTTTTCAAAAGGTGTGAAAATGGTCCAAAATCGATCAAAACCATGGGCTATATTCCATGCTTTATGCTCGAAAATTGTCAAAAATATTTTTTTTTGCACCCTTTATAAATAATTCAAATCTTTTCATAAGGTGAGAAAATGGTCAAAAATCGTTCAAAACAATGAGCTATAGTCCATGCTTTTTATTCCGAAATGGCCCAAAATAACCTTTTTTTTTCCTTTTTTTCATAATAATTCATATATTTTCAAAAGGTGTGAAAATGGTCCAAAATCGTTCATAACAATGAGCTATAGTCCATGCTTTTTATTCGAAAATGGCCAAAAATAACTTCTTTTGCTTTTTTTCATAATAATTCATATATTTTCAAAAGGTGTGAAAATGGTCAAAAATCGTTCAAAACAATGAGCTATAGTCCATGCTTTTTATTCGAAAATGGCCAAAAATAACCTTTGTTGCTTTTTTTTATAATAACTCATATATTTTTAAAAGGTGTGAAAATGGTCCAATATTGATCAAAACCATGGGCTATACGCCATGGTTTATGCTCCAAAATCGGGAAAAAACAACTTTTTTCGCATCCTTCATAAATAACTCATTTTTTTTCAAAAGGTGTGAAAATGGTCAAAAAAGGATTTACATCATGGGATATAGACCATGGTTTATGCTCGAAAATAGCAACAACAACAAAATAATTTGGATCTTTCATAAATAATTCATATATTTTCAAAAAGTGTGAAAATGGTCCAAAATCGATCAAAACCATGGGCTATAGTCCATGCTTTTCGCTCGAAAATGGTCAAAAATAACCTATTTTGCATCTTTCATAAAAAAATTTATATCTTTTCAAAAGGTGTGAAAATGGTCCAAAATCGATCAAAACCATGGGCTATATTCCATGCTTTATGCTCGAAAATTGTCAAAAATATTTTTTTTTGCACCCTTTATAAATAATTCAAATCTTTTCATAAGGTGAGAAAATGGTCAAAAATCGTTCAAAACAATGAGCTATAGTCCATGCTTTTTATTCCGAAATGGCCCAAAATAACCTTTTTTTTCCTTTTTTTCATAATAATTCATATATTTTCAAAAGGTGTGAAAATGGTCCAAAATCGTTCATAACAATGAGCTATAGTCCATGCTTTTTATTCGAAAATGGCCAAAAATAACTTCTTTTGCTTTTTTTCATAATAATTCATATATTTTCAAAAGGTGTGAAAATGGTCCAAAATCGTTCAAAACAATGGGCTATAGTCCATGCTTTTTATTGGAAAATGGCCAAAAATAACTTCTTTTGCTTTTTTTCATAATAATTCATATATTTTCAAAAGGTGTGAAAATGGTCCAAAATCGATCAAAACCATGGGCTATAGACCATGGTTTATGCTCGAAAATGGCAACAAAACAAAAAAAAAAAACTATTTCGCGTGCTTCATAAAAAAATTGATATTTTTTCAAAAGGTGTGAAAATGGTCCAAAATCGATCAAAACAATGAGCTATAGTCCATGCTTTTTATTCCGAAATGGCCCAAAATAACCTTTTTTTTTCCTTTTTTTCATAATAATTCATATATTTTCAAAAGGTGTGAAAATGGTCCAAAATCGTTCATAACAATGAGCTATAGTCCATGCTTTTTATTCGAAAATGGCCAAAAATAACTTCTTTTGCTTTTTTTCATAATAATTCATATATTTTCAAAAGGTGTGAAAATGGTCCAAAATCGTTCAAAACAATGAGCTATAGTCCATGCTTTTTATTCGAAAATGGCCAAAAATAACTTCTTTTGCTTTTTTTCATAATAATTCATATATTTTCAAAAGGTGTGAAAATGGTCCAAAATCGTTCAAAACAATGGGCTATAGTCCATGCTTTTTATTGGAAAATGGCCAAAAATAACTTCTTTTGCTTTTTTTCATAATAATTCATATATTTTCAAAAGGTGTGAAAATGGTCCAAAATCGATCAAAACCATGGGCTATAGACCATGGTTTATGCTCGAAAATGGCAACAAAACAAAAAAAAAAAACTATTTCGCGTGCTTCATAAAAAAATTGATATTTTTTCAAAAGGTGTGAAAATGGTCCAAAATCGATCAAAACAATGAGCTATAGTCCATGCTTTTTATTCCGAAATGGCCCAAAATAACCTTTTTTTTTCCTTTTTTTCATAATAATTCATATATTTTCAAAAGGTGTGAAAATGGTCCAAAATCGTTCATAACAATGAGCTATAGTCCATGCTTTTTATTCGAAAATGGCCAAAAATAACTTCTTTTGCTTTTTTTCATAATAATTCATATATTTTCAAAAGGTGTGAAAATGGTCCAAAATCGTTCATAACAATGAGCTATAGTCCATGCTTTTTATTCGAAAATGGCCAAAAATAACTTCTTTTGCTTTTTTTCATAATAATTCATATATTTTCAAAAGGTGTGAAAATGGTCCAAAATCGATCAAAACCATGGGCTATAGACCATGGTTTATGCTCGAAAATGGCAACAAAACAAAAAAAAAAAACTATTTCGCGTGCTTCATAAAAAAATTGATATTTTTTCAAAAGGTGTGAAAATGGTCCAAAATCGATCAAAACAATGAGCTATAGTCCATGCTTTTTATTCCGAAATGGCCCAAAATAACCTTTTTTTTTCCTTTTTTTCATAATAATTCATATATTTTCAAAAGGTGTGAAAATGGTCCAAAATCGTTCATAACAATGAGCTATAGTCCATGCTTTTTATTCGAAAATGGCCAAAAATAACTTCTTTTGCTTTTTTTCATAATAATTCATATATTTTCAAAAGGTGTGAAAATGGTCCAAAATCGTTCAAAACAATGAGCTATAGTCCATGCTTTTTATTCGAAAATGGCCAAAAATAACTTCTTTTGCTTTTTTTCATAATAATTCATATATTTTCAAAAAGTGTGAAAATGGTCCAAAATCGATCAAAACCATGGGCTATAGACCATGCTTTTTATTTGAAAATGGCCAAAAATAACCTATTTTGCATCTTTCATAAAAAAATTTATATTTTTTTAAAAGGTGTGAAAATGGTCCAAAATCGTTCATAACAATGAGCTATAGTCCATGCTTTTTATTCGAAAATGGCCAAAAATAACTTCTTTTGCTTTTTTTCATAATAATTCATATATTTTCAAAAGGTGTGAAAATGGTCCAAAATCGTTCAAAACAATGAGCTATAGTCCATGCTTTTTATTCGAAAATGGCCAAAAATAACTTCTTTTGCTTTTTTTCATAATAATTCACATATTTTCAAAAAGTGTGAAAATGGTCCAAAATCGATCAAAACCATGGGCTATAGACCATGCTTTTTATTTGAAAATGGCCAAAAATAACTTATTTTGCATCTTTCATAAAAAAATTTATATTTTTTTAAAAGGTGTGAAAATGGTCCAAAATCGATCAAAACCATGGGCTATAGTCCATGCTTTTTATTGGAAAATGGCCAAAAATAATCTATTTTGCATCTTTCATAAAAAAATCTTATATTTTCAAATGTGTGAAAATGGTCAAAAATCGTTCAAAACAATGAGCTATAGTCCATGCTTTTTATTCGAAAATGGCCAAAAATAACCTTTTTTGCTTTTTTTCATAATAACTCATATATTTTTAAAAGGTGTGAAAATGGTCCAATATTGATCAAAACCATGGGCTATACGCCATGGTTTATGCTCCAAAATCGGGAAAAAACAACTTTTTTCGCATCCTTCATAAATAACTCATTTTTTTTCAAAAGGTGTGAAAATGGTCCAAAAAGGATTTACATCATGGGATATAGACCATGGTTTATGCTCGAAAATAGCAACAACAACAAAATAATTTGGATCTTTCATAAATAATTCATATATTTTCAAAAAGTGTGAAAATGGTCCAAAATCGATCAAAACCATGGGCTATAGTCCATGCTTTTCGCTCGAAAATGGTCAAAAATAACCTATTTTGCATCTTTCATAAAAAAATTTATATCTTTTCAAAAGGTGTGAAAATGGTCCAAAATCGATCAAAACCATGGGCTATATTCCATGCTTTATGCTCGAAAATTGTCAAAAATATTTTTTTTTGCACCCTTTATAAATAATTCAAATCTTTTCATAAGGTGAGAAAATGGTCAAAAATCGTTCAAAACAATGAGCTATAGTCCATGCTTTTTATTCCGAAATGGCCCAAAATAACCTTTTTTTTTCCTTTTTTTCATAATAATTCATATATTTTCAAAAGGTGTGAAAATGGTCCAAAATCGTTCATAACAATGAGCTATAGTCCATGCTTTTTATTCGAAAATGGCCAAAAATAACTTCTTTTGCTTTTTTTCATAATAATTCATATATTTTCAAAAAGTGTGAAAATGGTCCAAAATCGTTCAAAACAATGGGCTATAGTCCATGCTTTTTATTGGAAAATGGCCAAAAATAACTTCTTTTGCTTTTTTTCATAATAATTCATATATTTTCAAAAAGTGTGAAAATGGTCCAAAATCGTTCAAAACAATGAGCTATAGTCCATGCTTTTTATTCGAAAATGGCCAAAAATAACTTCTTTTGCTTTTTTTCATAATAATTCATATATTTTCAAAAGGTGTGAAAATGGTCCAAAATCGTTCAAAACAATGAGCTATAGTCCATGCTTTTTATTGGAAAATGGCCAAAAATAACTTCTTTTGCTTTTTTTCATAATAATTCATATATTTTCAAAAGGTGTGAAAATGGTCCAAAATCGTTCATAACAATGAGCTATAGTCCATGCTTTTTATTCGAAAATGGCCAAAAATAACTTCTTTTGCTTTTTTTCATAATAATTCATATATTTTCAAAAGGTGTGAAAATGGTCCAAAATCGTTCAAAACAATGGGCTATAGTCCATGCTTTTTATTGGAAAATGGCCAAAAATAACTTCTTTTGCTTTTTTTCATAATAATTCATATATTTTCAAAAGGTGTGAAAATGGTCCAAAATCGATCAAAACCATGGGCTATAGACCATGGTTTATGCTCGAAAATGGCAACAAAACAAAAAAAAAAAACTATTTCGCGTGCTTCATAAAAAAATTGATATTTTTTCAAAAGGTGTGAAAATGGTCCAAAATCGATCAAAACAATGAGCTATAGTCCATGCTTTTTATTCCGAAATGGCCCAAAATAACCTTTTTTTTTCCTTTTTTTCATAATAATTCATATATTTTCAAAAGGTGTGAAAATGGTCCAAAATCGTTCATAACAATGAGCTATAGTCCATGCTTTTTATTCGAAAATGGCCAAAAATAACTTCTTTTGCTTTTTTTCATAATAATTCATATATTTTCAAAAGGTGTGAAAATGGTCCAAAATCGTTCAAAACAATGAGCTATAGTCCATGCTTTTTATTCGAAAATGGCCAAAAATAACTTCTTTTGCTTTTTTTCATAATAATTCATATATTTTCAAAAAGTGTGAAAATGGTCCAAAATCGATCAAAACCATGGGCTATAGACCATGCTTTTTATTTGAAAATGGCCAAAAATAACCTATTTTGCATCTTTCATAAAATAATTCAAATCTTTTCATAAGGTGAGAAAATGGTCAAAAATCGTTCAAAACAATGAGCTATAGTCCATGCTTTTTATTCCGAAATGGCCCAAAATAACCTTTTTTTTTCCTTTTTTTCATAATAATTCATATATTTTCAAAAGGTGTGAAAATGGTCCAAAATCGTTCAAAACAATGAGCTATAGTCCATGCTTTTTATTCGAAAATGGCCAAAAATAACTTCTTTTGCTTTTTTTCATAATAATTCATATATTTTCAAAAAGTGTGAAAATGGTCCAAAATCGATCAAAACCATGGGCTATAGACCATGCTTTTTATTTGAAAATGGCCAAAAATAACCTATTTTGCATCTTTCATAAAAAAATTTATATTTTTTTAAAAGGTGTGAAAATGGTCCAAAATCGATCAAAACCATGGGCTATAGTCCATGCTTTTTATTGGAAAATGGCCAAAAATAATCTATTTTGCATCTTTCATAAATAAATCTTATATTTTCAAATGTGTGAAAATGGTCAAAAATCGTTCAAAACAATGAGCTATAGTCCATGCTTTTTATTCGAAAATGGCCAAAAATAACCTTTTTTGCTTTTTTTCATAATAACTCATATATTTTTAAAAGGTGTGAAAATGGTCCAATATTGATCAAAACCATGGGCTATACGCCATGGTTTATGCTCCAAAATCGGGAAAAAACAACTTTTTTCGCATCCTTCATAAATAACTCATTTTTTTTCAAAAGGTGTGAAAATGGTCCAAAAAGGATTTACATCATGGGATATAGACCATGGTTTATGCTCGAAAATAGCAACAACAACAAAATAATTTGGATCTTTCATAAATAATTCATATATTTTCAAAAAGTGTGAAAATGGTCCAAAATCGATCAAAACCATGGGCTATAGTCCATGCTTTTCGCTCGAAAATGGTCAAAAATAACCTATTTTGCATCTTTCATAAAAAAATTTATATCTTTTCAAAAGGTGTGAAAATGGTCCAAAATCGATCAAAACCATGGGCTATATTCCATGCTTTATGCTCGAAAATTGTCAAAAATATTTTTTTTTGCACCCTTTATAAATAATTCAAATCTTTTCATAAGGTGAGAAAATGGTCAAAAATCGTTCAAAACAATGAGCTATAGTCCATGCTTTTTATTCCGAAATGGCCCAAAATAACCTTTTTTTTTCCTTTTTTTCATAATAATTCATATATTTTCAAAAGGTGTGAAAATGGTCCAAAATCGTTCATAACAATGAGCTATAGTCCATGCTTTTTATTCGAAAATGGCCAAAAATAACTTCTTTTGCTTTTTTTCATAATAATTCATATATTTTCAAAAAGTGTGAAAATGGTCCAAAATCGTTCAAAACAATGGGCTATAGTCCATGCTTTTTATTGGAAAATGGCCAAAAATAACTTCTTTTGCTTTTTTTCATAATAATTCATATATTTTCAAAAGGTGTGAAAATGGTCCAAAATCGATCAAAACCATGGGCTATAGACCATGGTTTATGCTCGAAAATGGCAACAAAACAAAAAAAAAAAACTATTTCGCGTGCTTCATAAAAAAATTGATATTTTTTCAAAAGGTGTGAAAATGGTCCAAAATCGATCAAAACAATGAGCTATAGTCCATGCTTTTTATTCCGAAATGGCCCAAAATAACCTTTTTTTTTCCTTTTTTTCATAATAATTCATATATTTTCAAAAGGTGTGAAAATGGTCCAAAATCGATCAAAACCATGGGCTATAGTCCATGCTTTTCGCTCGAAAATGGTCAAAAATAAACTATTTTGCATCCTTTATAAATAATTCATATCTTTTCAAAAGGTGTGAAAATGGTCCAAAATCGATCAAAACAATGAGCTATAGTCCATGCTTTTTATTCGAAAATGGCCAAAAATAACTTCTTTTGCTTTTTTTCATAATAATTCATATATTTTCAAAAAGTGTGAAAATGGTCCAAAATCGATCAAAACCATGGGCTATAGTCCATGCTTTTCGCTCGAAAATGGTCAAAAATAAACTATTTTGCATCCTTTATAAATAATTCATATCTTTTCAAAAGGTGTGAAAATGGTCCAAAATCGATCAAAACCATGGGCTATAGTCCATGCTTTATGCTCGAAAATTGTCAAAAATAATCTTTTTTGCACCCTTCATAAATAATTCAAATCTTTTCAAAGGTGAGAAAATGGTCAAAAATCGTTCATAACAATGAGCTATAGTCCATGCTTTTTATTCGGAAATGGCCAAAAATAACCTTTTTTGCTTTTTTTTATAATAATTCATATATTTTCAAAAGGTGTGAAAATGGTCAAAAATCGTTCAAAACAAAGGGGTATAGTCCATGCTTTTTATTCGAAAATGGCCAAAAATAACTTCTTTTGCTTTTTTTCATAATAATTCATATATTTTCAAAAGGTGTGAAAATGGTCCAAAATCGTTCAAAACAAAGGGGTATAGTCCATGCTTTTTATTCGAAAATGGCCAAAAATAACTTCTTTTGCTTTTTTTCATAATAATTCATATATTTTCAAAAAGTGTGAAAATGGTCCAAAATCGATCAAAACAATGAGCTATAGTCCATGCTTTTTATTCCGAAATGGCCCAAAATAACCTTTTTTTTTCCTTTTTTTCATAATAATTCATATATTTTCAAAAGGTGTGAAAATGGTCCAAAATCGTTCATAACAATGAGCTATAGTCCATGCTTTTTATTCGAAAATGGCCAAAAATAACTTCTTTTGCTTTTTTTCATAATAATTCATATATTTTCAAAAGGTGTGAAAATGGTCAAAAATCGTTCAAAACAATGAGCTATAGTCCATGCTTTTTATTCGAAAATGGCCAAAAATAACCTTTGTTGCTTTTTTTTATAATAACTCATATATTTTTAAAAGGTGTGAAAATGGTCCAATATTGATCAAAACCATGGGCTATACGCCATGGTTTATGCTCCAAAATCGGGAAAAAACAACTTTTTTCGCATCCTTCATAAATAACTCATTTTTTTTCAAAAGGTGTGAAAATGGTCCAAAAAGGATTTACATCATGGGATATAGACCATGGTTTATGCTCGAAAATAGCAACAACAACAAAATAATTTGGATCTTTCATAAATAATTCATATATTTTCAAAAAGTGTGAAAATGGTCCAAAATCGATCAAAACCATGGGCTATAGTCCATGCTTTTCGCTCGAAAATGGTCAAAAATAACCTATTTTGCATCTTTCATAAAAAAATTTATATCTTTTCAAAAGGTGTGAAAATGGTCCAATATTGATCAAAACCATGGGCTATACGCCATGGTTTATGCTCCAAAATCGGGAAAAAACAACTTTTTTCGCATCCTTCATAAATAACTCATTTTTTTTCAAAAGGTGTGAAAATGGTCCAAAATCGATCAAAACCATGGGCTATAGTCCATGCTTTATGCTCGAAAATTGTCAAAAATATTTTTTTTTGCACCCTTTATAAATAATTCAAATCTTTTCATAAGGTGAGAAAATGGTCAAAAATCGTTCAAAACAATGAGCTATAGTCCATGCTTTTTATTCCGAAATGGCCCAAAATAACCTTTTTTTTCCTTTTTTTCATAATAATTCATATATTTTCAAAAGGTGTGAAAATGGTCCAAAATCGTTCATAACAATGAGCTATAGTCCATGCTTTTTATTCGAAAATGGCCAAAAATAACTTCTTTTGCTTTTTTTCATAATAATTCATATATTTTCAAAAGGTGTGAAAATGTTCCAAAATCGTTCAAAACAATGAGCTATAGTCCATGCTTTTTATTCGAAAATGGCCAAAAATAACTTCTTTTGCTTTTTTTCATAATAATTCATATATTTTCAAAAAGTGTGAAAATGGTCCAAAATCGATCAAACAATGGGCTATAGTCCATGCCTTTCGCTCGAAAATGACAAAAAATAACCTTTTTTGCAACCTTTATAAATAATTCATATATTTTCAAAAGGTGTGAAAATGGTCCAAAATCGATCAAAACCATGGGCTATAGTCCATGCTTTATGCTCGAAAATTGTCAAAAATAATCTTTTTTGCACCCTTCATAAATAATTCATATATTTTCAAAAGGTGAGAAAATGGTCAAAAATCGTTCAAAACAATGAGCTATAGTCCATGCTTTTTATTCGGAAATGGCCAAAAATAACCTTTTTTGCTTTTTTTCATAATAATTCATATATTTTCAAAAGGTGTGAAAATGGTCCAAAATCGTTCAAAACAATGGGCTATAGTCCATGCTTTTTATTCGAAAATGGCCAAAAATAACTTCTTTTGCTTTTTTTCATAATAATTCATATATTTTCAAAAGGTGTGAAAATGGTCCAAAATCGTTCAAAACAATGGGCTATAGTCCATGCTTTTTATTCGAAAATGGCCAAAAATAACTTCTTTTGCTTTTTTTCATAATAATTCATATATTTTCAAAAGGTGTGAAAATGGTCCAAAATCGATCAAAACCATGGGCTATAGACCATGGTTTATGCTCGAAAATGGCAAAAAAAAAAAAAAAAAAAGCTATTTCGCGTGCTTCATAAAAAAATTGATATTTTTTCAAAAGGTGTGAAAATGGTCCAAAATCGATCAAAACAATGAGCTATAGTCCATGCTTTCTATTCGAAAATGGCGAAAAATAACGTATTTTGCATCTTTCATAAATAAATCTTATTTTTTCAAAAGGTTTGAAAATGGTCCAAAATCGCTCAAACCAATATGCAATATAGTCCATGCTTTTTATGCCCGATAATATGATAAAATAGCCCGATAAAATGATATCATAGCCCGATAAAATAATACAATAGCCCGATAAAATAATATAATAGCCCGATAAAATGATACAATAGCCCGATAAAATGATATATAATAGCCCGACAAATGATAAAATAGCCCAATAAAATGATAAGATAGTCCAAATTACGATCGGGGAAAGAGGGGTACCTTTTCAGACGATTCTTAGATTTCGGGAATGTTCCAGTTGGCCGAATCAAAATGGCGTTAATCATTTCCCTCAAAACCGACATTTCTGACTAGTTTTTTTTGGTAAATCGTCAACGCTCTTGGCTGCAAGTCTCGTAACTCAACCAAACTCAGCTGGAATCGCACCCAGTCCTCTTGACAGCGAGTCAAGTGTGCTCTCGTACACTACTAAGTTGCATCCACGAGACATCTTCATTGACGTTCTACGCTCTTCTCGCATCCCCCCATCCCTCCCCGACGCCCTCTTCACTTAATCCCATAACTACGATTTTGAACAAAATCAGTAGTTACAAAACCGAAATTTCAAAAAAATACTTCATTTCTCAGTTATAACTTGTACGTACTTCCAAAGTATTCCCCCTCCCCTATCCAATGTTGCAACTTTAGGGATTACGAGGCCAATGCTGTACCAGAACAACATTACTCAGGAGGAGGGGGAAGGGGGGCGGGCTGGGGGGGAGGCGAAAGAAACAACTGGAAAGTGCCAAGGAAATTATTTCATGAAAAAAGGAACGTAACATATATTTTGTGCAAAATGGTAGCTCTAAGAATGTTTATGGCTTTAGTGATTTACCTAACCAACACTTGGTGGGTATTTTCAGGGCTCAATCCTAAGACAGTACTAAGGGGTGCACTAAAAATCCCATTTTCTTCTTGGAAATCAAGCGTGTTAAGCCTTCAGTTCACTCGTCTCTCACCTAATGGGGTCGAAGGTTCAATTCCTGAACCTGGCATCACATGTGAGTAGAGTTTTTCTTCTCCTCCCTTTCGTGTTTTTTTTTTTTTATCAAAGTGATATTTCAGCACGTGACTGTTTAATACAAATGGCCTATATTATGACTTCCGTGGTACTAAGGGGCACACTATTGACGTTCTTGTAAAGCGTTGCTTTTCCACTAGGGGCCCACCCATTAGAAGACGTAAAATGTCCCTTTACACAGTGAGCCCCTGTCTTCTTATACCCTCTCCTTAGCACGAAGGGCCGTATTATCCAGGTAGGGCTTCAAATAGTGTCCCTATATTTCATTATTATCTCCCTTCCACCGGTACCATAGTTTATGATATTTTTTCTTTTTCTTTTCTCAATAAAAGTATAGGGATTATAGACATTTAAGAACTATATAGGGAAATATGAGGGGAATTAACTTAAAAAATAAAACAGGAAATATAGGCCTGGGACACTTGAAGCCCTGTCGGGGATCACTTCCTCAGTACTAGTTTCCTGGTATAGTTCTCACACTTAATCTATGAAACAGTATTTTTTGTGCGAAGTATAGTACAAAATAGAGCAATGTCTATTGATTTGTATCGTTTCATCGGTGCTATTTATCATATATAGCACTATTTTACAGATAGTGATGGCACATATAGAGTGAAAACTCTAAACCCGTTAAATAAATAGTAGACTAATACACTTTAGTGGACCAAAATCCTGTTGTTTTCTTTTGTATCTAATTTGATTATTAGACTTTAAAAAGCAATTTTTTTTTGAAGGGCTAAGTGACTTCACTCTATTGTGGGACTATTAGTTATATGTCAGCAGATTTTTTAGTTGGTTCTAGATCTCCTGTGCTTCGAGGGTTTTGTTCCTGGTTCTCCGGGTTTTCTCCCTCTGCAAAAATTAACTTTCAAATTCCATTTCGATCATGGAACGAGGGTCACAGGTTTGTTAGCAACTGGCTGTAGTATGGTATCCCTGTGTATTATGTTATGGTATCCCTGTGTAATCACATGACAAGCACATGGTAGGGGGATCTGCCATCTTGAATAAAGCCTGTCGTTCAGTTGTGAACCTGTCTCGCTTCTTCCTATAATATTACACTGCCTTTTTTAAAAGTGCTACCCTCGTAAAAAAAACTACAGGAAACACGGAGACGGGAGGCTGGGGGTTATACCATCACCCTACTTTTCTCCCTTTTGCACACTAGTATCTTATATTTTCCAATTTTATCCCCACCACTTTTCCCCCACTTTTTAGGGTGCTCACGGTTCTTGGTAAAGACTATTAGATATTGACTATTAGATTTTGTTTCAAGGGTTATTGTAAGTGTCATCACTCTATAGTGTTCTCACTTTACTCAGGAAAGATCCACATATACGTTCACCATCCTATTTCATCATGCTTATGGTGAAAACAAGTGTAAATGGAATCATTTCAAAGACTAATAATATATAGAGCTATCACAAGACGAGATTTTTTCCTGAAATGTTTTATTACTGAATATAACATCACTTGTTTCTACATATGATTCAAGAGGCCTCTTCCTTAACTTCAAACTAACGAAGAAAATATGGTCTTTGCATGTCTTTGGTGTTTCCACAACTGACTTCAAAGGTAACGAACTGTTCCCATCTCCATTGGTACAACAACCTGTAAATGAAACAAACTGGCGAAGATCACAGGTTTCGATTTTATTGGTTCAGTATTAGAGTTTAATTTGTTTTTAAAATTGGTTTAGTTTTAGGTTTAGATTGAAGTTTGATTTTAAGTTTAAGTTTTTTAAAGTTTAATTTAATTTAAGTCAGTTTAAATTTGATTTACTGGGTTAAGAATTAGGTTATAGTTTAGAGTTTTGCTTCGTTTAAAGTTACTGAATTTGGTACGAGTTCTGTGTCAACACTGGAAGGCTAGAAGGAAAGCACGAGATCTTGAAGGGAGCCACTGATAAGTCATCGTTTCTCAGCTGGAAAATCTCGGCTCGCAAGGGCCAGAATCCCTGAAAGTATAGAGAGAGAAAAACATCAGAAAAGGGTTTGGAATTCAAGCTCAAAATTTTGTACTCCGTTGTTATGGTTACCTAAGTGTAAAGTGTTCACTCTTCTCTTGGCAGCTGGTATCTCTGTTTGCGATGGGAAAATCCTGGAAATATAGAAAAAGAGACTTCACTATTATACTAAAAAGGTTTGGTATTCAAGAGGAAATCAAGTTAGAAAAAGTTATACTCCGTTGTTATGGTTACAGGTGTAGTGGTTACGTCATAGATAGGCGTCAGTATGGAAGTCACCGAAAACCAGCTCCTCTATTACCAAGATGGCGATGGGATAATTTCTTGTAAACGTCTAAAATCAAGTGAGAAACTAGAAGAAAAGAAAAGAAAAAAAAGAAGAAAAATTAGTACCAAACCTTTGCAGAAATTCATAGTGCAGTTCAATTTTGAGGAGAAAAAAACGTTAAACCTAAAAAAGAAACAAATTTTTTTCTCCAAAATTCCTGAGTAGAGTCATCAGTTAAACTACTCCAACAAAGCGCGTCCTGGTACGAAATCATAGACGTCTAAAACGAGTAAAGAGAAAATTAGTGAATGTTGTTTCGTAATCCAAACTGAGTGAACTCCTGCAATGAGTCGATAGCCAATTAAAAAGGAATGGTTAATATATAGTACAGCCATGCATGGAAAGCGGGTATATAGGACTCGAGGTCTGTAGAGAGAAAACAGAAACAAAAATGAGTAAATACCTGAAACAGAATGGAAGTCAAAGTTAGTAAACCAATGAGAAAAAAATGTTAGAAAAAAAAGAAAAAAGCAAACACAGGAGTGATGGAGGATTTTATTTGAAGTAAATGTTCTAACAACACAAGTAAGTTACTAAACTATACAAGAATCTAACTAACCAAAAAAAGCTAGAACTTTTTGTGACAACGGTGGTTTACAATCAAAAACCTAATTTCGTTTTCTGCAAGAAAGTTGAAGCCATATTTTTGCGCCAAAAATTAATAATCTTATGTGCATGCGTAGCTAAGTAAACGCCGATTTTGTCATCTGGAGCGAGAAAAGAAAAATGTTAGTATGCACTGAAAAGGAAAAATAGAAATATAATTTAGTATCCCTGAAACAAAATAGCAGTCAGTTGACGTATTGTCAAAAGTACGAACCATGTACCACTCGAGAAAAATAGTTTTTAATGTAAGAGGGAGTGTCAAAAATAGCCGAAATTGAATCGAGAAAAGGGGTGGATATTCCATAAAGTCACAACAGAAGTAAGCGAGCTGTGCCACCAGCTCATTTAAGAGTACCTATAGGTCATAAAACCTACGGTACAGTACTTACAACCACCGGCTCGGGAATGTCCAAGGACCCCCCAAAAAAAAACCACAACCATACAACACAGGATGAAACTTTATTCATAACACTTCAAATATAATTATTAAATAAGCCATAATTACAATATAAAGTTAATTAGTAATATCCTGAAAGGTAAGAGTGAGTGATCGAAAAATAGCTGAAAATGAATATCGAGAAAGGGGTGGATATTCCACGAGATCTCAACAGAAGTAAGCGAGCTGTGCCACCAGCTCATTTAAGAGTACCCATAGGTCAGAAAACCCACGGTACAGTACTTACAACCACCGGCTCGGGAATATCCAAGGACCCAAAAAAAAACCACAACCATACAACACAGGATGAAACTTTATTCATAACACTTCAAATATAATTATTAAATAAGCCGGCCATAATTACAATATAAAGTTAACCAGTAATATCCTGAAAGGTAAGAGTGAGTGATCGAAAAATAGCTGAAAATGAATCGAGAAAGGGGTGGATATTCCACGAGATCTCAACAGAAGTAAGCGAGCTGTGCCACCAGCTCATTTAAGAGTACCTATAGGTCATAAAACCTACGGTACAGTACTTACAACCACCGGCTCGGGAATGTCCAAGGACCCCCCAAAAAAAAACCACAACCATACAACACAGGATGAAACTTTATTCATAACACTTCAAATATAATTATTAAATAAGCCATAATTACAATATAAAGTTAATTAGTAATATCCTGAAAGGTAAGAGTGAGTGATCGAAAAATAGCTGAAAATGAATATCGAGAAAGGGGTGGATATTCCACGAGATCTCAACAGAAGTAAGCGAGCTGTGCCACCAGCTCATTTAAGAGTACCCATAGGTCAGAAAACCCACGGTACAGTACTTACAACCACCGGCTCGGGAATATCCAAGGACCCAAAAAAAAACCACAACCATACAACACAGGATGAAACTTTATTCATAACACTTCAAATATAATTATTAAATAAGCCGGCCATAATTACAATATAAAGTTAACCAGTAATATCCTGAAAGGTAAGAGTGAGTGATCGAAAAATAGCTGAAAATGAATCGAGAAAGGGGTGGATATTCCACGAGATCTCAATAGAAGTAAGCGAGCTGTGCAACCAGCTCATTTAAGAGTACCCATAGGTCAGAAAACCCACGGTACAGTACTTACAACCACCGGCTCGGGAATATCCAAGGACCCAATAAAAACCACAACCATACAACACAGGATGAAACGTTATTGATATAACAATTGTAAATGTTAAATATACCATGACTTTATTACCATATTCGTATTTTTACAATAATGAAAAATTAACCTGTACAATCAGTAATTTCTAATCTAATAATATATATCAGCAAATTGTTATTAAATTAATGAAATATTACTAATAATTCTCCGTAGAAAATGAGAAAAAGAACTATGTAATAGCTTATATGATAAGAAAATCTTAACTATTCATTTGTAGATATATGTGTGAGCTATGATATATCGAAACCTCGCGCTATAAAACTGATAAAGCAGAGAACATAGTTTGAAACTACAAATAGCACACTCACTCATTCACAGACTAAACACAACCCTACCGTCAAAAAAAATATTCTTAAAGTATTAAATTAATTATCGAAAACCAAGTTCAATACTTATGTATTGTCCTAACTTGAAATCTACACCAATCGAAATGCGTCGAAAACCGGGCCGAAATAAAAGAAACCTATTCGAAGTACATCTTAGATAAATTCTATGTTTGCGATTATTGTTTAAGAACAACAATCTTTTGAGCCCCGTGTTTTGAGAACAAAACAACGGGAGAGAATTGAACACATTTGCTGTGAACAATTATCAATATTTGTATCAACATTAAGATTGATTCAAACATTGAAAGACAACAATAAATAACAAATAACAAATAACAAATAATAAATAATAAATAATGATAGAAAATTCTAGAAAATTCTAGGCTAAGAAGCTACCACTGATTAAAGCTATCGTGGATCACAACCAAGTTTGGTTGTTCTTGGTAGAACTGAAAGGCAAGTTGAATACCACGACATACCACAGAAAAAAAATATAATCGAGATCGGACTATTCATATAAATCAAAAGATACTGTCGTGACATTCGGTGAACGAGATTAGTACTATGAGAAGCTCTGGAGGACTGTTATTCAATGACACATGTATAGCCAAGGTTTGTTGTTCCAAAAAAATTAAGGGGAAAAAAAGTGCAGCAGAAAAAGGATGGACGAATGAATGGGAAAATAAACTTGAGAAAGGAAGGAAGGAATAATGAATGAAAGAAAGAAAATGAGAGAGAGAAAAAGAAAGAAAGAAAGAAAGCAGAAAGGATGCCACATTTTCAAATTTTAAGCGTCTAGTAAACGAAATGCCAATCTTAAATTTAGAAACCGCGAGAATGGGACATTTAATTTTTCATTATCCAAGACCAGTTTCCAGCTCCCTTTTGCCTGCTCCGTCGCCCCTTTTCCGTTCGTGACTACAGATCCGACAGAAGGGAACCAAAAAACAAGACCTTGGTCAAACCTTGACTGTGCCAAAGTTATTGATGTTGCAGGTAACCAAGCAACCAGTCACTTTTCCCCTCGCTTTCGTGGAGAGAAAAAGTGGCCGTTCACTCGTGTCACACAATACTGGCCGGCGCTAAACTATATAAGAACCGAAAGACCGAACTAACCTAGCCGCACTTTAAGTTTGTGTGTGTAGGGGAATGTGAACAAACCGACCAGCACTGCACGAAAAACAATAACAAATCCTCCAGCTATCTAATTAATCAAAACTCAGACGCATTTGAGAGAAAGGAGAGTAGATTCGTTGATCCAGGTCGTCTCAAGCGATGTCCAACGTTGCCTAATTGAAAAGCTAACTTAAGATTGGCCAATTGACCCTGGCAATGCCAGTCAAAAACCACTCAACCCCCACCTAGAATTATGAGTGGTAGCTTCACTTATACATCTCTTAGGGCTTCGTGTACGCAAAGTCCTACTAAGCCTTAACCTAGTCCTAAGTAATTTTGATTTGATGACTTGCAATAATCAGACGTAAAGCCAAAATGTGTGGGCAAAATGTTTTAGAAATGATTACTGCACGTCAAAGAAATGTTTTTAGTGTTCCATATTTGATTTAGGAACGGCCAACAACCCCTCTCTAAACATAAGGCACTGATACCCCGAGCAAGTGAAGCGAAACGCGTGAATTCAAAATTACCAGCCATGAAATAGGTTTTTGGAACTGAATCATTTTTAGAACTTGCTCAAGAATCATTTGCCAACACAATTTTTACTTTTAGTTGACCATATAGCGACATCTTCAAGCCATTAATCTTGCTTGAGGCCATGTACCTGGAATGGAAGATAGAATGTAAGAAATATAATAAAATAATTTAACAAGAAATTTAGAAATTATCGTTGGATGATATTTCGGACGGTGTCCACCGTCCATCTTCTGACTTAAACGAACGAGTAAGAAAAACGTGGTTATAAAACTACGGGAAAGTTGTCTTACACTTTTTAAACGGCCAAAAAAAATTGGAAATAACATTAGATGTTCGACCATATTTCTCAGTCTTAGACAACTAATATTTTAATTCATACGAACGGCAAAATAACACACATCTTCGAATATGCAGTTTATAAAACCATTTTACTAGAGCATCTTAAATCCTTTTCTCGTCCAATTGACTAAGAACAAATTCTTTATCATTTAAAAATATTTAAAGCAATTTCTTTTCGAGAACCTACGAGAAATTAAAAGTACTTTAGATACATTCAACTACAAGCGAGAAGCGAGTCGAGGGAGCAAGAATTTTGGTCATGCTGTTTCGATTATGAATTGGCATCACAATATTTTTTTCAACTCCATAGAGTATCAGTAAACTCTTCAAAATAACTAGAGTAAAATCATTACATTTTTCTTCTAATTCTTTTACTTTTCGAGCATATTATTTAGTTCATAAATGTTCTGAAATGAAAAATATTTACTTTAATTTAAGCTTACCATTATTCGTCCGAGTCCAACTATTCCATCTGAGCTCCTTCTCTGAATGATACTGAAAGCAGGCAACGTTTTTAATTAAAACTCTTGATTACGTGATATCAATCACACTTTTGAGTTTTTCTTCTAATTCTTTTACTTTTTGAGCATATTATTTACGAGAAAGTTCGTAAATGCTGAAATAAAAACGTTTATTTTTAAGCTTACCATTATTCGTCCGAGTCCAACTATTCCATCTGAGCTCCTTCTGTGAAAGAATCTGAACGCAGGCGAAGGTTATAAAACTCTTGATTACGTGATATTAATCACACCAATTCGTCCAATCAAAAGGTGGCATTATATGAAACTTGTGATGGATGCACGTGGAATACTGTATTGTGATTGGTTTACTAATGTTTCAAATAGAAGTGAGAAGTCATGCTGACTTGCGAATCTCGTGCATACCTTATTTGGTAAAGTTTTATGCCAAACCAGCCTTTATTATAACCTCCCTGATTATATAGAGGTGTTTTAAAAAGGACGAGAAATTGAAAAGTGAATTGGAATATGATAAAAATGAATATAAATAAATGGGATTTAGCAGTGGCTCCTCTACAGAACTACAGAGTAGCTATTATTCCAAGGTATTTTCAAGTTGAATTTAAAAGTTGATTATTGCAGAGGGAGGAAAACAGGAGAGCCCCTACCTGAAAAAAAATCCTCGAAGCAGGAAGAAGAACCAACAAGCAACTCTACTCACATATACGACACCAGGCGCGGTGGGGCTCGAACACGGGACGCATTAGTGGGAGGCGATTGCTCTCCACCCTTGCTTCCCATCTCATGCCTTGTCATCTCATGCAAGTTACTCTCCAGAGTAGAGGCTCTCAAATGAATTTAAATAATAACCAAGGTGTATATTTTCAAAAAGGGATGGTTTTTGAGCAAAAACCATGGACTATAGACTATCGTTTTGATTAATAGTTGCCTTACATTTTTTAAATGCCTCAAAAAAATGTAATGTAGCAACAGGGAAAGGTTTGCATCTTTGACTCTCATGCAACTCCTACCCCTTCCTCCGTGTCCAAAAAAATAATCCAAATACCAATATTCCAAAAACACCCCACCCCTCAAATCTCACGTTTTCTCACTCTACAAACAAACCCCCTCACCCCAACCAGGTAGATGATGGTCGACACACACATTGACCATCTCTCATCTCTTGCCCTTTATCAAACACTACAAACAAACCCCCCTCACTCCTACCACACCGCCACCCTTGATGCCCAAATTTCACAGTGTCATCATAAATACATACTTTTCTTGGCACCACTAGACTTAACTAAGATGAAAGATGGGCGTTTTATTGAGTTTTAATCATCAGTATCAGTTGAATTATTTATCACAAAGTTTCTCAAAACATAAGTTTGTTTTCTTTCCGGTTTTGTCCTTAACAACATCGCCATTCGATAAAATATTAAGTACGTTTGAACGAGTCCAAATGTACAATACTTTAGTGCACATGGCTGCATTAAGCACTAGGCAGGGTGTTTTTTGAAAGATTTAGCAGATCATTTTCCCGTATATAACAGATAAGTCATATTTTCATTTAAAGTGTAGGTAGTTTCAGGATTGCAGCTGTTTAGGATTCCTCGTTCCTGTCATTTCTCTTTTTCTTCTTCTCTCGTAAATACATCAGGAGCAAATCGATGCCTAACGTCAAAGCAATGCCAAAGAAAGAGCCCGCAATGACAATTACAGTCACCAACAAATCTTCAGAATCTTGTTCACCTTGAAGAAAGAATTAAAGGAATCCGTTTAATAATACTCCCGTTTCGAGTTCTCTTTTACGCTGTGTTAGCCTCAAAACCGTGTAATATATTCTTTTATTCAGTAACAGCCCGTGGAAATTCAAGAGATCTGTGTGTAAAGAAGACAATAAAAATACTTTGAAATTTCACGAGTTTTATCTAAATTTCTGCATAATTTACGCACAATTGAGGCTAACACAGCGTAAAAGAGAACTCGAAACTGGAGTATTGTAAGACGGACAAAGAAAGAGGAGAGAAAAAAATGGCGGAAGCAAAATAAATGGTATTGAACAAAAGATTATGTATTAGCTAAATGCATTTGTTGATACCACCAGCATGGCCACCATTTCTTTGTTTTCTCACTGTCTTTGGAAGGACTCGTTTTCCACTATTTATTTGCTCAGAAAGTGTTTGTTTTCATTCTACATTAAACTAATTGACTAGACTAAGGGACAAGGTCAAAACAATTGTCCAAAATAGGGACCCGATTTTATTGATTTAGGTGGTGGGTACCGGTAGATACCCCCTCCCCCCTCAGAGACCTCTTGAAATGCTCGATACTGGGTGTCTCCAGTGACTATTTCTATCCACATATACGTTGTTTAGAATACATGTAAACATACAGTACATTCATTTCTGTAATTTGACGTTCAGTTTTGGAGATATTTGAGGACAAAATCCAGGATTTCACTTCCAGAGGTAGTGGGTACCGGGGAACCCCACCCCTCCCCCACAATGGGGTACCGTAAGATGACAGTTGTTTTCACCTTATCCCTAATGTTGTAGGAGCGGTCGCATTTGGTTTGTCCACAAAGTATAAAGCTGGACAAAATGCAGCCTTATTGGTGTAGTGAACCATCAAGACCGAGGTCTAGGTAACTCCTCAGAAGCCTCAACATACCGACCATATTTTTTTGCCACAAATCCATTTTTCAAGGGAAAAAAGAGCGATTTTTTTCTTGAATATATTTGAACCAGTATAAGTTTAATTAAGCGACCAACAATAACGTATACTTACTTGATTCTCCTGGCTTTTGCCTTGCAAGGTTAGCTTTTGCTTTTGTAAATAAAAAGTGAAATATTTTAATGATCTGCAATCAATGATGGTATTCAATAGACTACTTTGACGATGCGGCGGCCATCTTGAATCAGAATTAATGAAAGGGACCGTGTATGAAATTCTTTGTAGGATCTGATGAATAAAAAAAAACAAATCCTGGCTTTCTCTGGCCCTATATTCCTGGTAAAGTGCAAGCACTTCAATTTTCTGTGTAATATCAGTCATTTCTTTTATATCTTGGTTCGCAAGGCATTATGGGGCGTCTAGGGGCAAAACAAACCAAAAAAGGTCGGGTAATATATTAGAGTTTTGTATATTTGTCCTTTTTTCAGGTCCATCTTCTTTATTTATCTCTTGTCAAAAAGTTTTGTGGTGAAATGTTAATGTCAATCGACGCCATTACTGTAACAAGGTTTTGTATATTTGCCCCCTACCAAGATGGCTGCCGTATCGTCAGTGTAGTCCATTGGTCGGCCCGCTTCCATTGCTTTACAGCAAGATGGTTGCTTGATGAAAAACAAATCTAATCGTTTTGATAGCAATGTACATAAATAATCGAGCATGGAGGGCAGCCATGAGATTCATTCAGCTGATTGATACCATACAACAGAACACTCCCAGGTTGAAAGCACATGAAAGACAGTGTCTTCCTGTCCAATGCGATTTGTTATCTGCTGTTTGACCAACAACGCCTCCGCACCCGCTTTCTGAATATTATTGATCTGATACTAATCGTCTTCCCACTATAATTTTTCATAATATTTTTGGGGTTAGATATTTGGCTGACCTTTGTATGGGACCTTGTATCCCTTGGTCAGGCCCTCAACTAGTGTTGTTGCAGTGTATAATTTCTCATTTCCAGTTATTTCTTTTTGTTACTGTAAATTTGTAAACCTTTCTAACTTAAAGACCCAACACTCAAATCAAGAAATCTTTCCCCATTCAAATATTCATTTCATGTAGAATCAATACTGAAAGTATTGTATCAGGGGTTAGGTGCACTTTAATCGCGCTATGAATGACAAAAAGTGAAATAGGAAAAACGTAGTATAAGGTCTACTAAACATGACACCAACTCCCATGTCATAAGTGATATAAATACTTATTTTTCCATAACTGTGATATTTCCTCGAGCGCTGATTACTCGTTAACCGTGGTAAATGAGAGGACATACCGATAAAATGACGAATCGCCCGCCCACTGAGCCAGTGCGCACTTCAAACGGTTTTTTTCTTTTTTCTTTAAAACTTTTTCTTTGTTTTTTTTCGATCATTTATATGACTTTGTTATGGTAAAAAAACAGCTACGCCTCGTGAGTATATAACATTTTGACCGCTTTTTGACGTCATATCGCGGTAAATAAGATGGCTACTACTCATTAAATGTTTTATTATATACTCTAGTCAAACGAAGAAAAATTTTCTCTCCATTTTGAAAATTTTTTATTTACAAAAAAAAATTATTCCCCTCTCACGCTTTGATCACGTGCATTTATTACCAGCGCGGGAGTTATTGATATTTATTTCCCTCCACGTGATGTACTCTCGACCAATAAGAAAACGAGTTTGACTAGGACATATAATACAACATTTTGACCAACTTTTGACGTCATATCGCGGTAAATAAGAGTCCTACTACTCTAAACCATCAGACATTAATATTGCCAGTTTTCTTCTTCTTTCAGTTTTCTTTGCATTATTCACTCGGCCAATCGTCCTTTGATCATGAGCGATATATACTTCTCAAATTTTGCACTTATTTTCTTTTTCCAAACTTGTTTTTGTGCCATTTTGGACAGCTTTCGTCCCCCATTCGGTCATCCCATCTGGAATTTACTTTTTTTTTAAATAAGCTAATTCTCTTTATTACTATCATGCCCATACTAAAAAAGTAACAACGAATCAGCGCATGAACCTAGGATTCCTGAAAAAAAAAGGAAATCTAAATAATGACGGTTGGTCTTACCTTTATCATCATTAAGAATGTAGACGGTCAGTTGCTTTTGTGTTTCCTTGACTAACAAAAGAGGATGATCTACACTAACGAAAAGATGAGCTGTCTTGTTCTGTTCTACTTTGTTATTGTCTTGGATGATCAGGACGAAACAAGCTTGGGTTTTGTTGGCAGCAAATGTAACAGTTGAAGGTGATTTGGTATCATTAGAATCACTTCTTAAGCTGCAAAACGATTGGAAATCATCTTGATTAACTCAGTCATTGAAGAACGCATTGATATAAGTACAAGAAGTCGAGGAGGAAACTTACTTAACATTTACTGACTCTTTAACACGTCCTTGCATCAAAACACAGAAAGTAAAATTACCAGCGTTCTCAAATACTGAAAGAAAAGTCTTCTCAAACCCAACGTAAGCTAGAAAAGAAAAATAAAGATTCATTTGAAGAAATTATCTAAATAACTGTATTCTAAAAATATATTTCAACTGAGTAAAAGAACATTCAAGGTACAAAGTCTACCAAATATGACACCAATCCGCATGTTTGAGTAATGTATACCTAGAAAACATTGCACGTTTTTTGTTTTTTTCCGACCACTTTTCTTGGCATCATGGACTCATTGCCAGAAGTATTTGACATTTGTCAGCGGTATTTAGCATGAATTAAAAGCCAGTGGTTTTCTAAAGGAAAAATATAGCTACATGATCTCCAAGGACAAATTGACATTTAGATATAGAAAATGTGAACACATAACATTTTAACAAACTTTTGACGTCATAGAGTGGTAAATAAGAGGACAGACCACTCTAAATCATCGGAAATTTGTTAAATATAAATATTGCCAGTTTTTTCTTCTTTCCCACCAGTTTTCTTTGCATTATTGACTCGGCCAATCGTACTTTGATTATGACTGATATATACTTCTCAAATTTTGCACTTATTTTCTTTTTCCAAACCTTTTTTTTTTGCCATTTCGGACCGCTTGAATTCGTCCCCCATTCGGTCATCCCAACTGAAATTTACCTTTTTTTTAAATAAGCCAATTATCTTTAATACTAAGCCCATAATAAAAAAAGTAACAGCAAATCAGCGCATGGACCTAGGATTCCTGAACAAATAAGAAATCTAAATACTGACGGATGATCTTACCTTTATCATCATTAAGAATGAGTACTTTCAGTTGCTTTTGTGTTTCGTTGACTAACAAAAGAGGATGATCTACACTAAGGATAAGATGAGCTGTCTTGTCGTGTTCTATTTTGTTATTGTCTTGGATGATCAGGTCGAAACAAGTTTGGGTTTTGTTGGCAGCAAATGTAACAGTTGAAGGTGATTTGATAGCATTAGAATCACTTGTAATTCTGCAAAACGATTGGAAATCTTCTTGATTAACTCAGTCATTGAAGAACGCATTGATATAAGTACAAGAAGTAAAGAAAGAAACTTACTTAACATTCACTGCCTCTCTAACAAGTCCTTGCATCAAAACACAGACAGGAATATTACCAGCGTTCTCAGATACTGAAAGAAAAGTCTTCTCAAACCCGACGAAAGCTAGAAAAGAAAAACATTGATCAATTTGAAAAATTGGATAAACAACTATATTCTCAAAATTTATTTCAACTGAGTAAAAGAACATTCAAGTTACAAACTCTACCAAATATGACACAAATCCGCATCTTTGAGTAATGTATTACTAGAAAACATTGCAATTTCTTTGTTTTATCCGACCAGTATTCTTGGCATCATGGACTCATTGCCAGAAATATTTGACATTTGTCAACGGCATTTAGCATGAATGAAAAGCCAGTGGTTTTTTAAAGGGAAAAAATAATTTATGACCTTCAAGGACAAATTGAAATTTAGATATAGAAAATGTGAGCACATAACATTTTGACCAACTTTTAACGTCATATCGTGGTAAATAAGAGGACATACTACTCTAAATCATTGGAAATTTGTTAAATATAAATATTGCCAGTTTTTTTCTTCTTTCCGACCAGTTTTCTTTGCATTATTGACTCGGCCAATCGTACTTTGATTATGAGTGATATATACTTCTTAAATTTTGCACTTATTTTCTTTTTCAAAACTTGTTTTTTTGCCATTTCGGACAGCTTGAATTCGTCCCCCATTCGGTCATCCCAACTGAAATTTACCTTTTTTTTAAAAATAAGCCAATTATCTTTATTACTAAGCCCATAATAAAAAAGTAACAGCGAATCAGCGCATGGACCTAGGATTCCTGAAAAAAAAAAATCTAAATACTGACGGATGATCTTACCTTTATCATCATTAATAATGAGGACTTTCAGTTGCTTTTGTGTTTCATTGACTGACAAAAGAGGATGATGTACACTAAGGATAAGATGAGCTGTCTTGTCGTGTTCTATTTTGTTATTGTCTTGGATGATCAAGTCAAAACAAGTTTGGGTTTTGTTGGCAGCAAATATAACAGTTGAAGGTGACTTGATAGCATTAGAATCACTTGTAAAGCTGCAAAACAATTGGAAATCATCTTGATTAACTCAGTCATTGAAGAACGCATTGACATGATTAGAAGAAGTAGAGGAAGAAACTTACTTAACATTCACTGACTCTCTAACAAGTCCTCGCATCAAAACACAGACAGTGATATTGCCAGTGTTCTCAAATACTGAAAGAAAAGTCTTCTCAAAGCCGACGAAAGCTAGAAAAGAAAAATATAGATCAATTTGAAGAAATTGGCTAAATAACTGTATTCTCAAAATATATTACGACTGAGAAAAAGAACATTCAAGGTACAAAGTCTACCAAATATAACACCAATCCGCATGTTTGAGTAATAAATCCCTAGCAAACATTGCACTTTTTTTCTTATTTCCGACAAGTTTTCTTGGCATCATGGACTCATTGCCAAAAATATTTGACATTTGTCAGCGGTATTTAACATGAATGAAAAGCCAGTGGTTTTTTTAGAGGAAAATATAGCAACATGATCTCTATGGATAATATGACATTTAAATATAGAATATCTGAGTATATATTATTTTGACCAATTTTTTACGTCACATCGTGAAATTTCCTTTTTTTTTTACCACTTTACTTCGCATTATTTATCCCGCCAATCTTCCTTTGCTCATAAGTGATATATACTTCTCAAATTTTGCACTTATTTTCTTTTTCCACACTTGTTTTTGTGCCATTTTGGACAGCTTTCGTCCACCATTCGGTCATCCCAACTGAAATTTACCTTTTTTTTAAATAAGCCAATTATCTTTAATACTAAGCCCATCATAAAAAAGTAACAGCAAATCAGCGCATGGACCTAGGATTCCTGAACAAATAAGAAATCTAAATACTGACGGATGATCTTACCTTTATCATCATTAATAATGAGGACTTTCAGTTGCTTTTGTGTTTCGTTGACTAACAAAAGAGGATGATCTACACTAAGGATAAGATGAGCTGTCTTGTCGTGTTCTATTTTGTTATTGTCTTGGATGATCAGGTCGAAACAAGTTTGGGTTTTGTTGGCAGCAAATGTAACAGTTGAAGGTGATTTGATAGCATTAGAATCACTTGTAAATCTGCAAAACGATTGAAAATCATCTTGATTAACTCAGTCATTAAAGAATGCATTGATATAAGTACAAGAAGTTGAGGAAGACACTTACTTAACATTCACTGACTCTCTAACAAGTCCTTGCATCAAAACACAGACAGTAATATTACCATCGTTCTCAGATACTGAAAGAAAAGTCTTCTCAAAGCCGACGAAAGCTAGAAAAGAAAAATATAGATCAATTTGAAGAAATAGGCTAAATAACCGTTTTCTCAAAATATATATCGACTGAGAAAAAGAACATTCAAGGTACAAGGTCTACCAAATATGACACCAATCCGCATGTTTGAGTAATGTATACCTAGAAAACATTCATTTTTTTTTTTTTTTCGATAACGTTTCTTGGCATCATGGACTCTTTGCCAGAAATATTTAAAAATTGTAAGCGGTATTTATCATGAATGAAAAGCCAGTGGTTTTCTAAAGGAAAAATATAGCTACATGGTCTTCAAGGACAAATTGACATCTAGATATAGAATATCTGATGACATAACATTTTAAACCACTTTTTGCGTCATAGCGTGAAATTTACTTTTTTTTTACCACTTTTATTGGCAATATTGACTCGGCCAATCGTCCTTCGATCATGAGTGATATATACTTCTCAAATTTTGCACTTATTTTCTTTTTCCAAACTTGTTTTTTTGCCATTTTGGAAAGCTTTCGTCCCCCATTCGGTCATCCCAACTAAAATTTACCTTTTTTTTTATAAATAAGCCAATTATCTTTATTACTAAGACCATACTAAAAAAGTAACAGAAAATCAGCGAATGGACCTAGGATTCCTGAATAAAAAAATAAATCTAAATACTGACGGTTGATCTTACCTTTATCATCATTAATAATGAGGACTTTCAGTTGCTTTTGTGTTTCGTTGACTAACAAAAGAGGATGATCTACACTAAGGATAAGATGAGCTGTCTTGTTGTGTTCTATTTTGTTATTGTCTGGGATGATCAGGTCGAAACAAGTTTGGGTTTTGTTGGCAGCAAATGTAACAGTTGAAGGTGACTTCATAGCATTAGAATCACTTGTAATTCTGCAAAACGATTGGAAATCTTCTTGATTAACTCAGTCATTGAAGAACGCATTGATATAAGTACAAGAAGTTGAGGAAGACACTTACTTAACATTCACTGACTCTCTAACAAGTCCTTGCATCAAAACACAGACAGGAATATTACCAGCGTTCTCAGAAACTGAAAGAAAAGTCTTCTCAAAGCCGACGAAAGCTAGAAAAGAAAAGTATAGATCAATGTCAAGAAATTGGCTAAATAACTATTTTTTCAAAATATATTTCGACTGACAAAAAGAACATTCAAGGTACAAGGTCTACCAAATATGACACCAATCCGCATGTTTCAGTAATGTATACCTAGAAAACATTGCACATTTTTTTTCCGAAAACTTTTCTTGGCATTATGGACTCATTGCCAGAAATATTTGACATTTGTCAGCGGTATTTAGCACTGATGAATAAAAAGCCAGTGGTTTTTTTAGAGGAAAAAAATAGCTACATGATCTCCAAGGAGAAATTTAGATTTAAATATAGATCTAAATATAGCATATATGGGTACATAACATTTTGACCAACTTTTGACGTCATATCGTGAAATTTACCCTTTTTTACCATTTTTCTTCGCATTATTGACCCCACCAATCTTTCTTTGATCATGAGTGAAAGACACTTCTCAAATTTTGGACATATTTTCTTTTTCCAAACTTGTTTTTTTGCCATTTTGGACAGCTTTCGTCCCCCATTCGGTCATCCCAACTGAAATTTACCTTTTTTTTAAAATAAGCCAATTATCTTTATTACTAAGACCATACTAAAAAAGTAACAGCAAATCAGCGAATGGACCTAGGATTCCTGAACAAAAAAAGAAATCTAAATACTGACGGTTGATCTTACCTTTATCATCATTAAGAATGAAGACTTTCAGTTGCTTTTGTGTTTCGTTGACTAACAAAAGAGGATGATCTACACTAACGATAAGATGAGCTGTCTTGTCGTGTTCTACTTTGTTATTGTCTGGGATGATCAGGTCGAAACAAGTTTGGGTTTTGTTGGCAGCAAATGTAACAGTTGAAGGTGACTTCATAGCATTAGAATCACTTGTAAAGCTGCAAAACGATTGGAAAACTTGTGGATTAACTCAGTCATTGAAGAACGCATTGATATAAGTAGAAGAAGTTGAGGAAGAAACTTACTTAACATTCACTGAGTCTGTAACAAGTCCTTGCATCAAAACACAAACAGGAACATTACCAGCGTTCTCAGAAACTGAAAGAAAAGTCTTCTCAAACCCGACGAAAGCTAGAAAAGAAAAATATAGATCAAATTGAAGAAATTGGCTAAAAAACTGTTTTCTCAAAATATATTTCGACTGAGAAAAATAACATTCAAGGTAAAAAGTCTACCAAATATGACACCAATCCGCATGTTTGAGTAATGTATACCTAGAAAACATTGCACTTATTTTGTTATTTCCGACCACTTTTCTTGACATCATGGACTCATTGCCAGAAATATTTAAAATTTGTAAACGGTTTTAAGCATGAATAAAAAGCCAGTGTTTTTTTACAGGAAAAATATAGCTACATGATCTTCAAGGACAAATTGACATCTAGATATAGAATATCTGAGGACATAACATTTTAAACCACTTTTTGCGTCATAGCGTGAAATTTACCTTTTTTTTTTACCACTTTTCTTGGCATTTCTGACTCGGCCAAAAGTCGTTTAATCATGAGTGATATATGCTTTTTCTAAATTTCCACTCATTTTCTTGTTCCAAACTTGTTTTTGTGCCTTTTGGAACAGCTTTTGTCCCCCATTCGGCCATCCCAACTGAAATTTACCTTTTTTTTTAATAAGCCAATTATCTTTATTACTAAGACTATACTAAAAAAGTAACAGCGAATCAGCGCATGGACCTAGGATTCCTGAACAAAAAGAAAATCTAAATACTGACGGATTATCTTACCTTTATCATCATTAAGAATGAGGACTTTCAGTTCCTTTTGTGTTTCGTTAACTAATAAAAGAGGATGATCTACACTAAGGATAAGATGAGCTGTCTTGTCGTGTTCTATTTTGTTATTGTCTTGGATGATCAGGTCGAAACAAGTTTGGGTTTTGTTGGCAGCAAATGTAACAGTTGAAGGTGACTTCATAGCATTAGAATCACTTGTAAAGCTGCAAAACGATTGGAAATCATCTTGATTAACTCAGTCATTGAAGAACGCATTGACATAATTAGAAGAAGTAGAGGAAGAAACTTACTTAACATTCACTGACTCTCTAACAAGTCCTCGCATCAAAACACAGACAATGATATTGCCAGTGTTCTCAAATACTGAAAGAAAAGTCTTCTCAAAGCCGACGAAAGCTAGAAAAGAAAAATATAGATCAATTTGAAGAAATTGGCTAAATAACCGTTTTCTCAAAATATATTACGACTGAGAAAAAGAACATTCAAGGTACGAAGTCTACCAAATATAACACCAATCCGCATGTTTGAGTAATAAATCCCTAGCAAACATTGCACTTTTTTTCTTATTTCCGACAAGTTTTCTTGGCATCATGTACTCATTGCCAGAAATATTTGAGATTTTTCCGCGTTATTTAGCATGAATTAAAAGCCAGTGATTTTTTAGAGGAAAAATATACCTACATGATCTCCAAGGATAAAAATACATTTAGATATAGAATATGTGAGTACATAACATTTTGACCAACTTTTGACGTCATATCGTAGTAAATAAAAGGACATACCACTCTAAATCATCGAAAATTTGTTAAATATCAACAATGCCAGTTTTTTTCTTCTTTCCGACCAGTTTTCTTGGCATTATTGACTCGGCCAATCGTACTTTGATAAAGAGTGATATATACTTCTCTAATTTTGCCCTTTTTTTCTTTTTCAAAACTTGTTTTTGTGCCATTTTGGACAACTTCGTCCCCCATTCAGCCATACCAACTGAAATTTACCTTTTTTTTTTAATTAGCCAATTATCTTTATTACTAAGACTATACTAAAAAAAAGTAACAGCAAATCAGCGCATGGACCTACGGATTCCTGAACAAAAAAGAAATCTAAATACTGACGGTTGATCTTACCTTTATCATCATTAAGAATGAGGACTTCCAGTTGCTTTTGTGTTTCGTTGACTAACAAAAGAGGATGATTTACACTAAGGATAAGATGAGCTGTCTTGTCGTGTTCTATTTTGTTATTGTCTTGGATGATCAGGTCGAAACAAGTTTGGGTTTTGTTGGCAGCAAATGTAACAGTTGAAGGTGACTTCATAGCATTAGAATCACTTGTAAAGCTGCAAAACGATTGGAAATCATGTGGATTAACTCAGTCATTGAATATGCATTGATATAAGTAGAAGAAGTTGAGAAAGAAACTTACTTAACATTCACTGACTCTCTAACAAGTCCTTGCATCAAAACACAGACAGGAATATTACCAGCGTTCTCAGAAACTGAAAGAAAGGTCTTCTCAAAGCGGACGTAAGCTAGAAAAAAAAAATATAGATCAATTTGAAGAAATTGAATATATAACTGTATTGTCAAAAGGTATTTCGACTGAGTAAAAGAACATTCAAGGTACAAAGTCTACCAAATATGACACCAATCTGCATGTTTGAGTAATGTATAACTAGAAAACGTTGCAATTTTTTTGTTTTTTCCGACCACTTTTCTTGGCATCATGGACTCATTGCCAGAAATATTTCACATTTGTAAGCGGTATTAAGCGTGATTGAAACGTCAGTGGTATTCTAGAGGGAAAATGTAGCTACATGATCTCCAAGGACAAATTGACATTTAGATATAAAATAAGTGAGTACATAACATTTTGACCAACATTTGACGTCGTATCGAGGTAAATAAGAGACATACCACTCTAAATCATCGGAAATTTGTTTTAAATTAATATAAATATTGCAAGTTTTTTTCTTTTTTCCGACCAGTATTCTTGGCATTATTGACTCGGCAAATAGTACTTTGATCATGACCTATATACACTTCTCTAATTTTGGACATATTTTCTTTTACCAAACTTGTTTTTGTACCAATTTGGAAAGCTTTCGTCCCCCATTCGGCCTTCCCAGCTAAAATTTATCTTTTTTTGTAAATTAGCCAATTATCTTTATTAATAAGCCCATACTAAAAAAGTACCAGAAAATCAGCGCATTCAACTAGGATTCCTGAACAAAAAAGAAAACTAAATACTGACGGTTGATCTTACCTTTATCATCATTAAGAATGAGGACTTTCAGTTGCTTTTGTGTTTCGTTGACTAATAAAAGAGGATGATCTACACTAAGGATAAGATGAGCTGTCTTGTCGTGTTCTATTTTGTTATTGTCTTGGATGATCAAGTCGAAACAAGTTTGGGTTTTGTTGGCAGCAAATGTAACAGTTGAAGGTGATTTGATAGCATTAGAATCACTTGTAATTCTGCAAAACGATTGGAAATCTTCTTGATTAACTCAGTCATTGAAGAACGCATTGATATAAGTAGAAGAAGTTGAGGAAGACACTTACTTAACATTCACTGACTCTCTAACAAGTCCTTGCATCAAAACACAGACAGGAATATTACCAGCGTTCTCAGAAACTGAAAGAAAAGTCTTCTCAAAGCCGACGAAAGCTAGAAAAGAAAAATATAGATCAATTTGAAGAAATCCAGTTGGCTAAATAACTGTATTCTCAAAAGGTATTTCGACTGAGAAAAAGAACATTCAAGGTACAAAGTCTACCAAGTATGACACCAATCCGCATGTTTGAGTAATATATAACTAGAAAACGTTGCAATTTTTTTGTTTTTTCCGACCACTTTTCTTGGCATCATGGACTCATTGCCAGAAATATTTGACATATGTCAGCGGTATTTAGCATGAATTAAAAGCCAGTGGTTTTCTAAAGGAAAAATATAGCTACATGATCTCCAAGCACAAGTTGACATTTAGATATAGAAAATGTGAGCGCATAACATTTTGGCCAACTTTTGACGTCATATCGTGGTTAATAAGAGGACATGGCAATATAAATCATTGCAAATTTGTGAAATATAAATATTGCCAGTATTTTCTTTCTTCCGACCAGTTTTTTTTGCATTATTATTCCTAATTTTGCACTTATTTTCTTAATACAAACTTGTTTTTGTTCCATTTTGGACAGCTTTCGTCCCCCATTCGGTCATCCCAACTGAAAAATTTACCATTTTTTTTAAACAAGCCAATTATCTTTATTACTAAGAATATACTAAAAAAGAAACAGGAAATCAGCGCATGGAAATAGGATTCCTGAACAAAAAAGAAATCTAAATACTGACGGTTGATCTTACCTTTATCATCATTAAGAATGAAGACTTTCAGTTGCTTTTGTGTTTCGTTGACTAACAAAAGAGGATGATCTACACTAAGGATAAGATGAGCTGTCTTGTTGTGTTCTATTTTGTTATTGTCTTGGATGATCAGGTCGAAACAAGTTTGGGTTTTGTTGGCAGTAAATGTAACAGTTGAAGGTGATTTGATAGCATTAGAATCACTTGTAAAGCTGCAAAACGATTGGAAATCATCTTGATTAACTCAGTCATTGAAGAACGCATTGATATAAGTACAAGAAGTTAAGAAAGAAACTTACTTAACATTCACTGACTCTCTAACAAGTCCTTGCATCAAAACACAGACAGGAATATTACCACTGTTTTCAGATACTGAAAGAAAAGTCTTCTCAAACCCGACGAAAGCTAGAAAAGAAAAATATAGATCAATTTGAAGAAACTCGCTAAATAACTGTATTCTCAAAAGGTATTTCAATGGCGTAAAAGAGCATTCAAGGTACAAAGTCTACCAAATATGACACCAATTCGCATGTTTGAGTAATGTATACCTAGAAAACATTGCACTTTTTTTGTTATTTCTGACCACTTTTCTTGACATCATGGACTCATTGCCAGAAGTATTTCACATTTGTCAACGGTATTTAGCTTGAAAAAAAAAGCCAGTGTTTTTCTAGAGGAAAAATATAGCTACATGATCTCCAAAGACAAATTGACATTTAGATATAGAATATGTGAGTACATAACATTTTGACCAACATTTGACGTCATATAGTGGTAAATAAGAGAACATACCACTCTAAATCATCGGAAATTTATTAAATATAAATATTGCCAGTTTTTTTCTTCTTTTCCGATAAGTTTTCTTTGCATTATTAACTCGGCCAATCGTCCTTTGATCATGAGCTATATATACTTCTTGAATTTTGCACTAATTTCCTTTTTCCAAACTTGTTTTAGTGCCATTTAGGACATGTTTCGTTCCCCATTCATCCTTCCTAACTGAAATTTACCTTTTTTTGTAAATTAGCCAATGATCATTATTACTAAGCTCATACTAAAAACGTAACAGCATATCAGCACATTGAACTAGGATTCCTGAACAAAAAAGAAATCTAAATACTGACGGATGATCTTACCTTTATCATCATTAAGAATGAGGACTTTCAGTTGCTTTTGTGTTTCGTTGACTAACAAAAGAGGATGATCTACACTAAGGATAAGATGAGCTGTCTTGTCGTGTTCTATTTTGTTATTGTCTTGGATGATCAGGTCGAAACAAGTTTGGGTTTTGTTGGCAGCAAATGTAACAGTTGAAGGTGACTTCATAGCATTAGAATCACTTGTAAAGCTGCAAAACGATTGGAAATCATGTGGATTAACTCAGTCATTGAATATGCATTGATATAAGTAGAAGAAGTTGAGAAAGAAACTTACTTAACATTCACTGACTCTCTAACAAGTCCTTGCATCAAAACACAGACAGGAATATTACCAGCGTTCTCAGAAACTGAAAGAAAAGTCTTCTCAAAGCGGACGTAAGCTAGAAAAGAAAAATATAGATCAATTTGAAGAAATTGAATATATAACTGTATTGTCAAAAGGTATTTCGACTGAGTAAAAGAACATTCAAGGTACAAAGTCTACCAAATATGACACCAATCTGCATGTTTGAGTAATGTATAACTAGAAAACGTTGCAATTTTTTTGTTTTTTTCCGACCACTTTTCTTGGCATCATGGACTCATTGCCAGAAATATTTCACATTTGTAAGCGGTATTAAGCGTGATTGAAACGTCAGTGGTATTCTAGAGGGAAAATGTAGCTACATGATCTCCAAGGACAAATTGACATTTAGATATAAAATAAGTGAGTACATAACATTTTGACCAACATTTGACGTCGTATCGAGGTAAATAAGAGACATACCACTCTAAATCATCGGAAATTTGTTTTAAATTAATATAAATATTGCAAGTTTTTTTCTTTTTTCCGACCAGTATTCTTGGCATTATTGACTCGGCAAATAGTACTTTGATCATGACCTATATACACTTCTCTAATTTTGGACATATTTTCTTTTACCAAACTTGTTTTTGTACCAATTTGGAAAGCTTTCGTCCCCCATTCGGCCTTCCCAGCTAAAATTTATCTTTTTTTGTAAATTAGCCAATTATCTTTATTAATAAGCCCATACTAAAAAAGTACCAGAAAATCAGCGCATTCAACTAGGATTCCTGAACAAAAAAGAAAACTAAATACTGACGGTTGATCTTACCTTTATCATCATTAAGAATGAGGACTTTCAGTTGCTTTTGTGTTTCGTTGACTAATAAAAGAGGATGATCTACACTAAGGATAAGATGAGCTGTCTTGTCGTGTTCTATTTTGTTATTGTCTTGGATGATCAAGTCGAAACAAGTTTGGGTTTTGTTGGCAGCAAATGTAACAGTTGAAGGTGATTTGATAGCATTAGAATCACTTGTAATTCTGCAAAACGATTGGAAATCTTCTTGATTAACTCAGTCATTGAAGAACGCATTGATATAAGTAGAAGAAGTTGAGGAAGACACTTACTTAACATTCACTGACTCTCTAACAAGTCCTTGCATCAAAACACAGACAGGAATATTACCAGCGTTCTCAGAAACTGAAAGAAAAGTCTTCTCAAAGCCGACGAAAGCTAGAAAAGAAAAATATAGATCAATTTGAAGAAATCCAGTTGGCTAAATAACTGTATTCTCAAAAGGTATTTCGACTGAGAAAAAGAACATTCAAGGTACAAAGTCTACCAAGTATGACACCAATCCGCATGTTTGAGTAATATATAACTAGAAAACGTTGCAATTTTTTTGTTTTTTCCGACCACTTTTCTTGGCATCATGGACTCATTGCCAGAAATATTTGACATATGTCAGCGGTATTTAGCATGAATTAAAAGCCAGTGGTTTTCTAAAGGAAAAATATAGCTACATGATCTCCAAGCACAAGTTGACATTTAGATATAGAAAATGTGAGCGCATAACATTTTGGCCAACTTTTGACGTCATATCGTGGTTAATAAGAGGACATGGCAATATAAATCATTGCAAATTTGTGAAATATAAATATTGCCAGTATTTTCTTTCTTCCGACCAGTTTTTTTTGCATTATTATTCCTAATTTTGCACTTTTTTTCTTAATACAAACTTGTTTTTGTTCCATTTTGGACAGCTTTCGTCCCCCATTCGGTCATCCCAACTGAAAAATTTACCATTTTTTTTTAAACAAGCCAATTATCTTTATTACTAAGAATATACTAAAAAAGAAACAGGAAATCAGCGCATGGAAATAGGATTCCTGAACAAAAAAGAAATCTAAATACTGACGGTTGATCTTACCTTTATCATCATTAAGAATGAAGACTTTCAGTTGCTTTTGTGTTTCGTTGACTAACAAAAGAGGATGATCTACACTAAGGATAAGATGAGCTGTCTTGTTGTGTTCTATTTTGTTATTGTCTTGGATGATCAGGTCGAAACAAGTTTGGGTTTTGTTGGCAGTAAATGTAACAGTTGAAGGTGATTTGATAGCATTAGAATCACTTGTAAATCTGCAAAACGATTGGAAATCATCTTGATTAACTCAGTCATTGAAGAACGCATTGATATAAGTACAAGAAGTTAAGAAAGAAACTTACTTAACATTCACTGACTCTCTAACAAGTCCTTGCATCAAAACACAGACAGGAATATTACCATTGTTTTCAGATACTGAAAGAAAAGTCTTCTCAAACCCGACGAAAGCTAGAAAAGAAAAATATAGATCAATTTGAAGAAACTCGCTAAATAACTGTATTCTCAAAAGGTATTTCAATGGCGTAAAAGAGCATTCAAGGTACAAAGTCTACCAAATATGACACCAATTCGCATGTTTGAGTAATGTATACTTAGAAAACATTGCACTTTTTTTGTTATTTCTGACCACTTTTCTTGACATCATGGACTCATTGCCAGAAGTATTTCACATTTGTCAACGGTATTTAGCTTGAAAAAAAAAGCCAGTGTTTTTCTAGAGGAAAAATATAGCTACATGATCTCCAAAGACAAATTGACATTTAGATATAGAATATGTGAGTACATAACATTTTGACCAACATTTGACGTCATATAGTGGTAAATAAGAGAACATACCACTCTAAATCATCGGAAATTTATTAAATATAAATATTGCCAGTTTTTTTCTTCTTTTCCGATAAGTTTTCTTTGCATTATTAACTCGGCCAATCGTCCTTTGATCATGAGCTATATATACTTCTTGAATTTTGCACTAATTTCCTTTATCCAAACTTGTTTTAGTGCCATTTAGGACATGTTTCGTTCCCCATTCATCCTTCCTAACTGAAATTTACCTTTTTTTGTAAATTAGCCAATGATCATTATTACTAAGCTCATACTAAAAACGTAACAGCATATCAGCACATTGAACTAGGATTCCTGAACAAAAAAGAAATCTAAATACTGACGGATGATCTTACCTTTATCATCATTAAGAATGAGGACTTTCAGTTGCTTTTGTGTTTCGTTGACTAACAAAAGAGGATGATCTACACTAAGGATAAGATGAGCTGTCTTGTCGTGTTCTATTTTGTTATTGTCTTGGATGATCAGGTCGAAACAAGTTTGGGTTTTGTTGGCAGCAAATGTAACAGTTGAAGGTGACTTGATAGCATTAGAATCACTTGTAAATCTGCAAAACGATTAGAAATCATCTTGATTAACTCAGTCATTGAAGAACACATTGATATAAGTAGAAGAAGTTGAGGAAGACACTTACTTAACATTCACTGACTCTCTAACAAGTCCTTGCATCAAAACACAGACAGGAATATTACCAGCGTTCTCAGAAACTGAAAGAAAAGTCTTCTCAAAGCGGACGTAAGCTAGAAAAGAAAAATATAGATCAATTTGAAGAAATTGGATAAATAACTGTATTCTCAAAATGTTATTCAATAGACCTCATCGGCTGGGGTGTAATGTTGTCCCATTTCAGACCACATTTCATTCCCCAGAGTATCATTTCATTGTTGAACGGTTGCGCATGAGAAGATACATGAATATGGATACAACTCAAACAAAGAATCTTATTCTCAAGAGAATGACACGTGGTCTGAAATGGGACAACATTACCCCAAGCCGATGAGGTCTATTGAGTATTAGAAAAAACCTACTAATGGTCTATCACCAATCGAGCCCTGTGATTGGCTGAGCTACTAGGGGTCTATAAGTGATAGACCTCTAGTAGCGAAAAGCGCCGGTTTTGAAAACCAAAAAATATATATTTAAAGCAAAATCCAAACCTTTTTGCATCCTTTTATTGGACCGATTAGTAGGTTTTTATTAAAACAATAAGACCCCTCGCCCTCATGGCCTACGAGTCAATAGCCCATTCGGCCTTCGGCTTCATGGGCTATTGACTCGTAGACTATTCGGACTCGAGGACTAATTGTTAAAAAGAACATTCAAGGTAAAAAGTCTACCAAATATGGCAACAACCCGCATGTTTGTATCCTTAGAAAACATTGCACTTTTTTTGCAATTTCCGACCACTTTTCTTGGCATCATGGACTCATTGCAAGAAATATTTTTACATTTGTCAGCGGTATTTAGCGCGAATGAAAAGCCAGTGGCTTCCTACAGGAAAAATATAGCTACATCATCGCCAACGACAAATTGACATTTAGATATAGAATATGTGAGTATATAACATTTTGACCAACGTTTGACGTCATATCATGAAATTTACCCTTTTTCACCATTTTTCTTGGCATTATTGACTCGGCCAATCGTCCTTTGATCATGAGTGATATATACTTCTCAAATTGTGCACTTATTTTCTTTTTTCAAACTTATTTTCTGCCATTTTGGACAGTTTTTGTTCCCCATCCTACCTACCCAACTTAAATTTACCTTTTTTTTTAAATAAGCTAATTATCTTTATTACTAAGCCCATGCTAAAAATGTAACAGCAAATCAGCGCATGGACCTAGGATTCCTGAATAAAAAAAGAAATCTAAATACTGACGGACGATCTTACCTTTATCATTATTAAGAATGAGTACTTTCAGTTGCTTTTGTGTTTCGTTGACTAACAAAAGAGGATGATGTACACTAAGGATAAGATGAGCTGTCTTGTTGTGTTCTATTTTGTTATTGTCTTGGATGATCAAGTCGAAACAAGTTTGGGTTTTGTTGGCAGCAAATGTAACAGTTGAAGGTGATTTGATAGCATTAGAATCACTTGTAAAGCTGCAAAACGATTGGAAATCTTCTTGATTAACTCACTCATTGAAGAACACATTGATATAACAAGGACCGCGCCACGTATTTTGGATTGGGGGGGCTAACGACCGCCGATGGCGGGAGTTACTTGGAGGGTCTTGGGGCATGCTCCCCCAGAAAATTTTGAAATTATAACCCTCGGAAATGCGATTTCCAGCGTTTTGAGGGGCATCGAGAGCATATAAAAAGGCATCAAATTTTTGGAAATATTGAATAACTTGGCAATGAGAAAAGGCATTTCTGATTGTGACAAAAATAATTGCATTTGATAAAGTAACCAGAGTCTCATGTTTATTCGCAAATGGATAGTCTTTAAAAAACTAACTGATATATAGATGTATAAAAACATGTACATACTGATGCGAAAAATACAATATGAATCACAATGAAGAACAAAGAATCATATTTCATCATCAAGACTATAAGACGTATAGCTGTCAATAATCGAAATTTTAGTAGACCGTTTAAGCGGACAGCCTGTAAAAGGTGGACACCTACACCAATTAATTTCCGTGGGTATCCGCTTAACAGAGGTTCGACAGTACAACATGTATAGCACTTTTAATTCTTTCTGTCTTCATTTTAATCTGAATGGCTTTCGTTAAATATTTAGGAGAAAAGTTAACATTTTTATTCCGTGTTTTACACGATTCTAATTTTGCCGAGCGCCGGATAGCAGAGCTTACAAGTTTTACAAGTTTCTATATTTTCGAGAGAGAGAGAGAGAGAGAGAGAGAGAGAGAGAGAGAGAGAGAGAGAGAGAGTAATAATAATAATAATAATAATAATAATAATAATAATAATAGTAATAATAATAATAATAATAATAATAATAATAATAATAAAAAAACAAAATGGCGGAAAAAATATTGGGGGGGCTATAGCCCCCCAGCCCCTCCTGTCGCGCGGTCCCTGTATAAGTAGAAGAAGTTGAGGAAGACACTTACTTAACATTCACTGACTCTCTAACAAGTCCTTGCATCAAAACACAGACAGGAATATTACCAGCGTTCTCAGAAACTGAAAGAAAAGTCTTCTCAAAACCGACGAAAGCTAGAAAGGAAAAATATAGATCAATTTGAAGAATTTGGCTAAATAAATATCACTCAAAATGTATTACGACTGAGAAAAAGAACATTCAAGGTACAAAGTCTACCAAATATGAAACCAATCCGCATGTTTGAGTGATGTATACCTAGAAAACATTGCACTTTTTTTGTTTTTTACCGACCACTTTTTTTGGCATCATGGACTCATTGCCAGAAATATTTGACATATGTCAGCAGTATTTAGAATGAATTAAAAGCCAGTGGTTTTCTGAAGGAAAAATATAGCTACATGATCTCCAAGCACAAATCAACATTTAGATATAGAATATTTGAGTACATAACATTTTGACCAACTTTTCACGTCGTATCGTAGTAAATAAAAGAACATACTACTCTAAACCATCGGAAATTTGTTAAATATAAATATTGCCAGTTATTTTTCTTCTTTCCCAAAAGGTTTCTTTGCATTATTGACTCGGCCAATCGTTCTTTCATAATGAGTGATATATACTTCTCAAATTTATCCCTTATTTTCTTTTTCCAAACTTGTTTTTTTGCCATTTTGGACAGCTTTCGTCCCCCATTCGGTAATCCCAACTGAAATTTACCTTTTTTTCCATATATATTACCCAATTATCTTTTTTACTAAGCCCATACTAACAACGTAACAGCAAATCAGCACATTCACCTAGCATTCCTGAACAAAAAAGAAATCTAAATACTGACGGTTGATCTTACCTTTATCATCATTAAGAATGAGGACTTTCAGTTGCTTTTGTGTTTCGTTGACTAACAAAAGAGGATGATCTACACTAAGGATAAGATGAGTTGTCTTGTCGTGTTCTACTTTGTTATTGTCTTGGATGATCAGGTCGAAACAAGTTTGAATTTTGTTGGCAGCAAATGTAACAGTTGAAGGTGATTTGATAGCATTAGAATCACTTGTAATTCTGCAAAACGATTGGAAATCATCTTGATTAACTCAGTCATTAAAGAATGCATTGATATAAGTACAAGAAGTTGAGGAGGAAACTTACTTAACATTCACTGTGTCTGTAACAAGTTCTTGCATCAAAACACAGACAGGAATATTACCAGCGTTCTCAGAAACTGAAAGAAAAGTCTTCTCAAACCCAACGAAAGCTAGAAAAGAAAAATATTGATCAATTTGAAGAAATTGGCTAAATAACTGTATTCTCAAAATGTATTTCGACTGAGAAAAAGAACATTCAAGGTACAAAGTCTACCAAATATGACACCAATCCGCATGTTTGAGTAATGTATACCTAGAAAACATTCATTTTTTTTGTTATTTCCGACCACTTTTCTTGGCATCATGGACTGATTGCCAGAAATATTTGACATTTGTCAGCGGTATTTAGCATGAATTAATAGCCAGTGGTTTTCTAAAGGAAAAATATACCTACATGATCTCCAAGCACAAATCGACATTTAGATATAGAATTTGTAAGTACATAACATTTTGACCAACTTTTGACGTCATTTTGTGGTCAATAAGAGGACATACTACTCTAAACCATCGGAAATTTGTTAAATATAAATATTGCAATTTTTTTTTTTTCTTTCCGACCAGTTTTCTTTGCATTATTGACTCGGCCAATCGTCCTTTGATCATGAGCTATATATACTTCTCAAATTTTGCACTTATTTTCTTTTTCCAAACTTGTTTTTGTGCCATTTCGGACAGCTTTCGTCCCCCATCCGGCTTTCCCATCTGAAATTTACCTTTATTTCAATTAGTGAATAATCTTAATTACTAAGCCCATACTTAAGAAAAGTAACAGCAAATCAGTGCATGGACATAGGATTCCTGAACAAAAAACAAATTTAAATACTGACGGTTGATCTTACCTTTATCATCATTTAGAATGAGGACTTTCAGTTCCTTTTGTGTTTCGTTGACTAACAAAAGAGGATGATCTATACTAAGGATAAGATGAGCTGTCTTGTTGTGTTCTATTTTGTTATTGTCTTGGATGATCAGGTCGAAACAAGTTTGGGTTTTGTTGGCAGCAAATGTAACAGATGAAGGTGATTTGATAGCATTAGAATCACTTGTAAAGCTGCAAAACGATTGGAAATCATGTGGATTAACTCAGTCATTGAAGAACGCATTGATATAAGTAGAAGAAATTGAGGAGGAAACTTACTTAACATTCACTGAGTCTGTAACAAGTCCTTGCATCAAAACACAGACAGGAACATTACCAGCGTTTTCGGATACTGAAAGAAACGTCTTCTCAAATCCAATGGATACTGGGGAAAAAACAGTTCAACTTGGCTTTATAATTATATTGCATAACATATGTACTTTATCCTGAGAAAACAGAAATGCAACCTACAAGGTCTACCAAATATGACACGAACTAGCATTTTTTTTTTTCAATCCTCAATACCTTTCAATTAATTGGCTGATCTTACCTTGATCATCATTAAGAATGAAGACTTTTAGTTGCTTTTGGGCCTCGTTGACTAACAAAAGAGGATGATCTACACTAAGGTTTAGATGAGCTGTCTTGCTGTCTCCTATTATGTTATTATCTTGGATGAACAGATCGAAGCATGTTTGGGTTTTGTTGGCAGCAAATGTAACATATGAAGGTGATTTGATAGCATTAGAATCACTTGTAAATCTGCAAAACCATTGAAAAACATCTTGATTAACTCAGTCATTGAAGAACGCATTGACATGATTAGAAGTAGTTGAGGAGGAAACTTACTTAACATTCACTGAGTCTGTAACAAGTCCTTGCATCAAAACACAGACAGGAATATTACCAGCGTTTTCAGAAACTGAAAGAAAAGTCTTCTCAAACCCGACGAAAGCTAGAAAAGAAAAATATAGATCAATTTGAAGAAATTGGCAAAATAACTGTATTCTCAAAATATTTCAACTGAGTAAAAGAATATTCAAGGTACAAAGAATTAAGAGAAAAATATCATATGCCCTTGGCAGGACTCGAACCCACGGTTTCGGTATACTAGTAGTGGGATTCTGTTTTTCTTCCCAAGAAACCCATAAACCATTCTCGTAAATTCTCTATAAGCAATGCTGCGTAAAAAGCTAAAACCAAAGAAAGAACAAACAAATACCTTTATCATCATTAAGAATGTGGACTTTCAGTCGCTTTTGTGTTTCGTTGACTAACAAAAGAGGATGATCTACACTAAGGATAAGATGAGCTGTCTTGTTGTGTTCTACTTTGTTATTGTCTTGGATGATCAGGTCGAAACAAGTTTGGGTTTTGTTGGCAGCAAATGTAACAGTTGAAGGTGATTTGATAGCATTAGAATCACTTGTAAATCTGCAAAATCATTGAAAATCATCTTGATTAACTCAGTCATTAAAGAATGCATTGACATGAGTAGAAGTAGTTGAGGATGAAACTTACTTAACATTCACTGAATCTGTAACAAGTCCTTGCATCAAAACACAGACAGGAATATTATCAGCGTTTTCAGATACTGAAAGAAAAGTCTTCTCAAACCCGACGAAAGCTAGAAAAGAAAAATATAGATCAATTTGAAGAAATTGGCTAAATAACTGTATTCTCAGAATATTTCAACTGAGTAAAAGAACATTCAAGGTACAAAGTCTACGAAATGAGTAATGTATACCTAGAAAATATTGCAATTTTTTTTAATTTTTCTGACCACTTTTCTTGGCATCATGGACTCTTTGCCAGAAATATTTGACATTTGTCAGCGGTATTTAGCATGAATTAAAAGCCAGTGGTTTTCTAAAGGAAAAATATAGCTACATGATCTCCAAGGACAAATTGACATTTAGATATAGAATATGTGAGCACAGAACATTTTGACCAACTTTTGACGTCATATTGTGGTAAATAAGAGGACATACTACTCTAAACCATCGCAAATTTGTTAAATATAAATATTTCCGGTGTTTTTCTTCTTTTCGACAAGTTTTCTTTGCATTATTGACTCGGCCAATCGTCCTTTGATCATGAGTGATATATACTTCTCAAATTTTGCACTTATTATCTTTTTGCAAACTTGTTTTTTTGTGCCATTTTGGACATGTTTCGTCCCCCATTCGGCCTACCCAACTGAAATTTACCTTTTTTTTTTTTAAATAAGCCAATTATTTTTATTACTAAGCCAATATTTAAAAAGTACCAGAAAATCAGCGCATGGACCTAGGATTCCTGAACAAAAAAGAAATCTAAATACTAACGGTTGATTTTACCTTTATCATCATTAAGAATGAGTACTTTCAGTTGCTTTTGTGTTTCGTTGACTAACAAAAGAGGATGATCTACACTAAGGATAAGATGAGCTGTCTTGTCGTTTTCTACTTTGTTATTGTCTTGGATGATCAGGTCGAAACAAGTTTGGGTTTTGTTGGCAGCAAATGTAACAGATGAAGGTGATTTGATAGCATTAGAATCACTTGTAAAGCTGCAAAACCATTGAAAAACATCTTGATTAACTCAGTCATTGAAGAATGCATTGACATGATTAGAAGTAGTTGAGGAGGAAACTTACTTAACATTAACTGAGTCTGTAACAAGTCCTTGCATCAAAACACAAACAGGAACATTACCAGCGTTTTCGGATACTGAAAGAAACGTCTTCTCAAATCCAATGGATACTGGGGAAAAAATAGTTCAACTTGGCTTTATAATTGTATTTCATAACATATGTACTTTATCCTGAGAAAACAGAAATGCAACCTACAAGGTCTACCAAATATGACACGAACTAGCATTTGTTTTTTTCAATCCTAAATACCTTTCAATTAATTGGCTGATCTTACCTTGATCATCATCATCAAGAATGAGGACTTTTAGTTGCTTTTGGGCTTCGTTGACTAACACAATAGAATGATCTACACTAAGGTTTAGATGAGCTGTCTTGCTGTCTCCTATTATGTTATTATCTTGGATGAACAGATCGAAGCATGTTTGGGTTTTGTTGGCAGCAAATGTAACATATGAAGGTGATTTGATAGCATTAGAATCACTTGTAAATCTGCAAAACCATTGAAAAACATCTTGATTAACTCAGTCATTAAAGAATGCATTGACATGATTAGAAGTAGTTGAGGAGGAAACTTACTTAACATTCACTGAGTCTGTAACAAGTCCTTGCATCAAAATACAGACAGGAATATTACCAGCGTTCTCAGAAACTGAATGAAAAGTCTTCTCAAACCCGACGAAAGCTAGAAAAGAAAAATATTGATCAATTTGAAGAAATTGGCAAAATAACTGTATTCTCAAAATATTTCAACTGAGTAAAAGAATATTCAAGGTACAAAGAATTAAGAGAAAAATATCATATGCCCTTGGCAGGACTCGAACCCACGGTTTCGGTATACTAGTAGTGGGATTCTGTTTTTCTTGCCTAGAAACCCATAAACCATTCTCGTAAATTCTCTATAAGCAATGCTGCGTAAAGAGCTAAAACCAAAAAAAGAACAAACAAATACCTTTATCATCATTAAGAATGTGGACTTTCAGTCGCTTTTGTGTTTCGTTGACTAACAAAAGAGGATGATCTACACTAAGGATAAGATGAGCTGTCTTGTCGTGTTCTACTTTGTTATTGTCTTGGATGATCAGGTCGAAACAAGTTTGGGTTTTGTTGGCAGCAAATGTAACAGATGAAGGTGATTTGATAGCATTAGAATCACTTGTAAATCTGCAAAATCATTGAAAATCATCTTGATTAACTCAGTCATTAAAGAATGCATTGACATGAGTAGAAGTAGTATGGATAAAAAGTTAAATTTTACACCGTAAAAAATAAGAGAGATCACTTACTGACGTTTCGGACGCTAGTCCTTCGTCGGAGTAAAAGAGAGAATAAGAGTAGAAGGTAGTGTATATATGAATGAGTAGAAGTAGTTGAGGATGAAACTTACTTAACATTCACTGAGTCTGTAACAAGTCCTTGCATCAAAACACAGACAGGAACATTACCAGCGTTTTCGGATACTGAAAGAAACGTCTTCTCAAATCCAATGGATACTGGGGAAAAAACAGTTCAACTTGGCTTTATAATTGTATTTCATAACATATGTACTTTATCCTGAGAAAACAGAAATGCAACCTACAAGGTCTACCAAATATGACACTAACTAGCATTTGTTTTTTCAATCCTAAATACCTTTCAATTAATTGGCTGATCTTACCTTGATCATCATCATCAAGAATGAGGATTTTTAGTTGCTTTTGGGCTTCGTTGACTAACACAATAGAATGATCTACACTAAGGTTTAGATGAGCTGTCTTGCTGTCTCCTATTATGTTATTATCTTGGATGAACAGATCGAAGCATGTTTGGGTTTTGTTAGCAGCAAATGTAACATATGAAGGTGATTTGATAGCATTAGAATCACTTGTAAATCTGCAAAACCATTGAAAAACATCTTGATTAACTCAGTCATTAAAGAATGCATTGATATAAGTACAAGAAGTTGAGGAGGAAACTTACTTAACATTCACTGAGTCTGTAACAAGTCCTTGCATCAAAACACAGACAGGAATATTACCAGCGTTTTCAGATACGGAAAGAAAAGTCTTCTCAAACCCGACGAAAGCTAGAAAAGAAAAATATAGATCAATTTGAAGAATTTGGCTAAATAACTGTATTCTCAGAATATTTCAACTGAGTAAAAGAACATTCAAGGTATAAAGTCTACCAAATATGACACCAATCAGCATGTTTGAGTAATGTATACCTAGAAAACATTGCAATTTTTGTTAATTTTTCTGACCACTTTTCTTGGTATCATGGACTCTTTGTCAGAAATATTTGACATTTGTCAGCGGTATTTAGCATGAATTAAAAGCCAATGGTTTTCTAAAGGAAAAATATAGCTACATGATCTCCAAGGACAAATTGACATCTAGATATAGAATATGTGAGCACAGAACATTTTGACCAACTTTTGACGTCATATTGTGGTAAATAAGAGGACATACTACTCTAAACCATCGCAAATTTGTTAAATATAAATATTTCCTGTGATTTTCTTCTTTTCGACAAGTTTTCTTTGCATTATTGACTCGGCCAATCGTCCTTTGATCATGAGTGATATATACTTCTCAAATTTTGCAATTATTATCTTTTTGCAAACTTGTTTTTTTGTTCCATTTTGGACATGTTTCGTCCCCCATTCGGCCTACCCAACTGAACTTTACCTTTTTTTTTTAAATAATCCAATTATCTTTATTACTAAGACTATACTAAAAAAGTAACAGCAAATCAGCCCATGGACCTAGGATTCCTGAACAAAAAAGAAATCTAAATACTGACGGTTGATCTTACCTTTATTATCATTAAGAATGAGTACTTTCAGTTGCTTTTGTGTTTCGTTGACTAACAAAAGAGGATGATCTACACTAAGGACAAGATGAGCTGTCTTGTCGTTTTCTACTTTTTTATTGTCTTGTATGATCAGGTCAAAACAAGTTTGGGTTTTGTTGGCAGCAAATGTAACAGATGAAGGTGATTTGATAGCATTAGAATCACTTGTAAAGCTGCAAAACGATTGGAATTCATCTTGATTAACTCAGTCATTAAAGAATGCATTGATATTAGTAGAAGAAGTTGAGGAGGAAACTTACTTAACATTCACTGAGCCTTTAACAAGTCCTTGCATAAAAACACAGACAGGAACATTACCAGCGTCCTCAGATACTGAAAGAAAAGTCTTCTCAAATCCAATGAAAGCTGAGAAGAAAGAGCAATATGGTTATATAATTCTAGCCGTTAAACGAACAAAGTACAAAGTCTACAAAATATGACACAATTCGCATGTTTTGTTAAATATATTTAGACAATAATGCAATTGTAATTTGCAATTATTTATAACTATTGTCGTCCCCATTCTTTTCCTAACTGGGATATCCCAGTTTAAATAGCTAATCATCTTTATTTTTTTATCACTTTGTTGTTCCATTTTACCAGACCAGCTTTCCTGGCTTCACGGACTCTTATCGCTTCCATACTCTACTCTTCCCAATTAAAATTATCAATTATTAAGCCCATAATACTGATTGAGCCGGGCTGTACTTAAAAAAAGTAACTGGAAAACAGCACTGAAATCAGCTCGGGCATAGGGTTAGTTTAATAGTTTTCTATATTGTTGGTGTTTGTGTGTATCTGACTATTATACATCAGTAAGTAATGTTTGTTTCTTCAAGTGGGTTAAGTAAAATCACTCTTGTTGCAACTTTATATTGGCAATCAGTTTAAAGATATTTTAACAGACAATCTGCAACATTTATTGTGCGTACCTGCTTTGCATCCATACACCTCGAATCTTAGTGAAATATTAGCTTCCCAGGATTTTGGCACAATTCTAATAGATCTTGTCGCTTTTAATGGCAGTCCCAAAACATTTGTTTGGGTGGTATTCTGGTCGCTGTTTCCAGTTAATTCCAGACCATTTTCATATTTGACAAAATGACTTTCATCGTCCCGACTATACTCAAGACTGTATGTTTTGACCCACTGCCAGGAATCCGAATGGCCTTGAGTAGCGACGGCAGTTATAGTGATTGGAATTGGAAAAGATACTTGGATCCATGCATTTGCGTCACTGGCACGAGCCGTCCAGGCACCTTGGAAAGCGCCTTCGCTTTTTAGGTTGAGTCTGGCACGAGCGGGAGATTGAGTTGAATCAAGGAAGCTTGAAGCTGTTATTAGGCTGTCGTCGATTTCCCCACTCGCCATGCCAACCGGATCCTTGCATGTTGCTATTGATAATATGGTAAACAACATATTGTTAATAATAATAATAATAATAATAATAATAATAATAATAATAATAATAATAACAAGATAATAACTTTATTTCACAATAATTATAATAACAATAATAAAGAAGACAATAATAGCAATAATTAATTATAATGTTAAAACGAGCGATATTAAAGGATCTAAAAAACAAAAAATTATAAAATATGTAAAAAATTATTAAGAAGAAAAATATTTAAAAATAAATCAATTGATTTCTGTTGTATTTACATTAAGTTTAAAATCAAATAAAAAGTCATTGTTCTTATAAAAAGGAACTCGTGACCCACGTACAATAATAATATAATAATAATAATAATAATAATAATGAGGATGATAAAGATGATAATGATGATGATGATGGTGGTGGTATGATGACATATGATAGTGATGATAATGATGATTTGAAAAGCAGTAGGCTTTGTACTGAAGATGGCAGGTGAAATAAGTAAGTAAGTAAGTAAGTAAGTTATATTTATTCACTTAGACACAAAATAGCTTACAATAAAACTCGTTAAAACGTGCACGTGCACGAAAAATAACATTTTTTAATTATTGAAAATATATTTTAAAAACCTCGAGGCTTAGCCCCGTGTTCTCTTGACTTGTTCAGAATGATGTACTTACGATAACGTTGTTGTAAATCTTCTCCACTGGCAAAACCAACGCAAATGAGCACGAGAATAAATAGATGAACATTGGTGATAGTTTTCCGCTTTCGATTTGCCATCACTCTAAATTGTCATGAAAACAAATTCAAAAAGAAATATAATTAGCTTAAGCGAACGTAAATATAATTTCGTAAAATGTACTTATCTTTTTCGCCCTGTTTATTGCATGAAAAAATTCCTTTGCCTAATTAGCTTAGAAAAACTGCACTCTGCAATCTACCTTTGTAAAACGTGTCAGGTAAAAGAAGTCGTAATTTCTGCTGTTAAAATGCTTTTTTCCAAAGCACAACTGCATGTTCAACGCGCGCGCAGCCCAAAAGAGAACTGTAAAAAGTTGCAATCCAACAAGTAAACGTGCTGTATTTTTCAAAATTTAAGAATACAGCTTCAATGCTTACAGCTAAATATTGTAGCTAAACTTCTCATCATATGATTCAAACTCAATGGTAATGAAAGTTTCTCACCTCGAATTTGAATACATTTATCGTGGCGCTCCATGGCGGTAGCGCGCTTTTACCAAATCGCGCTCTGGATTTATTAATTATACTTAATTGATTTAATTTCAATGTATGACGTATGATGAAAGATAATTACACAATAATTTCAGTAATTAATTTCTAATTGTTATCGGAAAAATTTTTTAAGCACAATACTCCAGTTTCACATTCGGTGGAAACCGCTGTTTTTGAAGAACACAGACTCGTTTGCACAGGCTTAGCCTCGTTTATAAGTCATCTATTCAAATACACCATTAAAAGTCCGTGGGATTGGTATTATTCAACTTGCACATTCTTTACATTACAGTTGGCTGTTGCTAATGATTTGCAAAAGTCAACCGTAATGTAAAGAATGTGTAAGATGAACAATACCAATGTTTTGAAATCTCACGGACTTGTAATAACGTCGTTGAATAGCTGACTTATAAACGAGGCTAAGCCTGTGCAAATGAGTCCGTGGTCTTCAAAAACAGCGGTTTGCATCGAATGCGAAACTGGTGTATTTCATCAATATGTGATTCAAGCAAAATTTGGCTTATTCCGGCTTGCTGTTGCAGGACACTTGCAAGCACAATAAAACAATAGTCAAGAACAAAGAACTTAGAACGAAACAATACCCTGCAATAAAAAAGAGCCCTAACCTTGAATACAATACTTCCTGCAACACCAAGAAACTGAGCTTCAATTTTTACAGTCAAATCGAACATTTTTACAGCCAAACATGTAAAAATTGCTTTGTCGATTCATCTCAGAAATGATCTGTATTCGTCTATTTACCATTGCAAAATGTATCAAGTTAAGATAGATCGTAATTTCTTTTGATAATTTTTTTCCAAAGCATTACTGCATGTTGAACGCGCGCGCAGCCTAAACGATATCTGTAAAAGTCCTAATCCAGCAAGTAATTGTGTTGCATTTCTCAACATTTGCTGCGTTAAAAAGCTTTTGTTATCCGCAAGCTTGAAAAATAACTGCAAAGTAGCTGCAGCTCAAATGTCACATGTAAAAATTTTAACCAAACTTGCCGCTATCCTCTGCGTCAAAACACTGCCCAACTCGGGACAGCCAAAAAGTTAAGATTTAAGAAAGCGTCTTCAATGTTTACAGGCACAAAATATATTCAAACTTAACATCACATGATTTAAACTCAACGGTAATAAGAATAAAGTTTCTCACCTCGAATTCGAACGTACTTTAGGAATTTGTGGCGCTCCATGGCGTTGCGCGCTTCTTGTCAAAGCGCGCGCTAGAGTTTTTGATTTTACTTAATTGATTTACTTAATTTAATTTCAATACATGACGTAAAGATGGAAAATAATTTTCGATAACTTCAGTAATTACCTTCTAATTGGTATTGAAAACATTTTTTTTTGCACAATAGCATTAGTATATAATGATTTCATCAAACATTTTACACTCAAACTGATTTGTCATTGGATTTTTGCATGCCAATAACAAGAAGGAAATTCCACTTTGCAGGTTTTTAAAAGCCTTTTTCAGTTTAATAAGCCTAAAATAGGAAGTCATTTCTCTCTGGATTGACTCATATCAAATAATAATAAAAGAAATAAAAGATACAAGTAGCTCTATATATAGCGCAAAGGTGATAGATTGCTTGAGAAACCATTTCCCATTTTGTCTTTCTTTCTTTCCTTCTTTCTTTCTTTCTTTTTCATTTCTTTCTTTCGCAATATTTCGGCTATTTCTCTAATCCTTTGGCTATTTCAGACCACGTGTCATACGTGTCATAAGATTCTTTGTTTGAGTTGTATCCATATTCATGTGTCTTCTCATGTGTTACCGTTAAAGAAAGAAATGATGCTATAGGGAAAGACACATGGACTGAAATGAAATAAAAATTGCACCACGAAGAAGGTCTATTGAGATTCTTTAAAATGAATCACTTGAAACTTAATTCATAGCAAATTTTATTCCTATCTATGGGAATCCAATTACACTCTGGTTGCTTTTCACACACACAAAAATCATACAATGATTAACCATAATGTCAGGCTATTAGAACCCTTGCAGCACGTCGGAATGCAACTCAATTTGGAGGGAAAACAATAGGTTCCAATTCTCAGGAGATTAAAATTATTTTGTTTTGCCCTCCAAATTGAGCTGCATTACGACATGCTGCAAGGGGTCTATTCTTGACGACAGTGTACGTAGGCACTAAACGATTAGAGGTTTTAAACACTCTATCTTATCATTACATCTTACATATCAGTGCGGTTTCTGAAATATATTAAAGAATATTTTCTTTGATATTTTCAAGCAACATTCAGTGTGGATGCTGGTGAAATTGTTCCTGCGATTTAGGCGCGTAGCATTGAATATTCTGATTCTAACTGAAACAAACGCATTTCATTTCTTTTGATTCCTCGATTTGGCATTTTCGAATAAATAGTACAAGAATGTGATGCCCAAGAGTACGGTTATGAAGCTCGCAGCAACCACAACGATGAGCAGATAAAGAAGTAAATATCCATCTCTTTCATCTGAAAATGAAGGAAGAAAATGAAGGAAGAAAATAAACGGACAAAGTTCAAACCGACGGATCGTAATAAGAGCGGCCCTTTTACATCCGTCTCCGAGAGGACCTGAATTTCCAAGCATTTGCAGTTATTAAAAAAATAGTTCCAAGCTTCTCTTAACTTATTTGAGTCTTTAAAGCCGACCCAGATTATTGGTTTATCAAGGAGTTGAAAAACGATCTCAGTCAACATATCTCGGAAGTTGGCTATCGATCAACAATCCATCGCATTAATATTGATTCACTAACCTTCTTGATCCATTTTCTGTTTTTGTGTTACTCCTGTTGCTAAAAGGTAAACATTTCTATGACTTAACTTAGCTTACTGAAACGCATCCAACATGAGACAGACAAATCATTAGACAATGTGCAATGGATAATTAGTGTATGTGATAATTAGTGTTCTTGAACAGCTCGCTGAACATCACAAAAATATATCTTACCAAAGTCTGAAATATCCGTGATCTTGACATATGTCGTACTTATCTCACCAGCCACTGCAAGCCTTTCATCAAGACCTTTAATTTTCACCGAAAACACCTCATCGCTTTCCATCTCTCCATCTCGTTTGATGTCAACAGTTACATTCAGACGTTTCTCACCCGGTAGGAAGAAAACTTTCTTGTTCTTCCTCATGGTGAAGTCAGATCCCGAGTCTGCGGTGACTAACGTTTCATCGGAATTCTCCTCAAAACTGTAGATAAATAGATTTTAATTAGCAGAGGATCAGCAACATACGCAAACTACAGATCTTCTCTAACATGCAGGTGTAAGGAAAGACAACTGATAAAATTGAGCAATGCATAGCTGAGTCTACAACACAAGTAAAGGCATCAGCTTCATACACAGACTTAGTGCAGCTTTTCTGTAACAAGTTTAAGGAAAAACAACTGCTGATAATAACAAATGTACAACAGTGTGTCTACAACACAAATATAAGCATCAGCAACATACACAGACTTAGTGTAGCTCTTCTGTAACAAGTTTAAGGAAAAACAACTGCTGATAATAACAAATGTACAACAGTGTGTCTACAACACAAATATAAGCATCAGCAACATACACAGACTTAGTGCAGCTCTTCTGTAACAAGTTTAAGGAAAAACAACTGCTGATCATAACAAATGTACAACAGTGTGTCTACAACATAGACAGACTAAGTCATAGCGACTTTTGGAAAGACAACTGCTTTTAATGAGCTATGTACTACTGAGGCACGAAAATAATGGTTCTTTTATAATATATGGGATACGTACTCAAGGTGGATAGGTATCAAAGCAACGCCATCAGTAATACTACAAACAAGGTCGATCTTCCCTTCCTCTGTGTCTTCCTTGACGACCACTTCTCCTTTCTCGAACTGTACGGTAACTGAGAATAAATTTCCAATGATTCTTTAATTCCAAACTTAAATTAATAATATCAATTTACTTTTGGTATTTTCAGATGTAAGTTTATATTAAGGCCCGTTTACACTAGCAAATTTATCGCGCAACTTGAGCGGCGATTTCAATGGCGATTTTATCGCGACCCAAATCGCAGCGAGTTGCACTAAATTTCGATCATGTTTGAATTGGCGGCGACATAGCTGCGATCATCGCCGTGAAATCGCCATAAAATCGCCGCTCAAGTCGCGCGACAAAGTTGCTAGTGTAAACGGGCCTTTAGATCCACCTCTTTTGACGTCATCAAAATAAGAATTCTTCAATTTGCGGTAGCGCTCAACGTCACACCCCGCGCGCCATAAAGTTCTATAAAGCCACCTTAAAACATATTATATATTTAAAAAAAAGCTAAGGTTTTTACCTTTATCATCATTTAAGATAGTGATTGTCAAATCGTGCCGATCGTCTTCCAGTATGACAAAAGGATCAGTTGTTGTCATGTTGATATAGAATGTTTTGTTATACTCAGTAATGTTGTTATCGGTTATGTTTTGAAGGAAGCATGTTGTTGTTTTCAACTCAAAAGCAGAGAAAGAGATTCTCTTATTATACAAGGGGCTGTAATCCTGTCGTGCTTTTGCTGTATTGTCCATTGTGCTTAATCTGTGAAAAGAACAGCAAAGAAGACTAAAAACTATAGACAAAAATACAACTAGGGAACAAGAAATACCTAATAGGAAAGAAAAACAAGCTAATAAGAGAAAAATAAAAAGAAGAAGATGATGAAGAAATTCATGATGATCATTGGGATGATTCAATATTTTTTTTTTTTTTTTAAGAATCAAGATTGGCAGAGAAGTACACTTGCCTCTCATCTCTTAGGTCTTGGGTTCGATTCCTGAACTTGGCATCACAAGTAGAGTTAGTTAGGTATATCACTTGATTTTAGGGTTTTCCTCCGGGGTTATCCGATTTTCCTCCCTCCAAAAAAAAAAAACACGCTAAAATTCAAATTTGATCTGTGATCGAGTTAGCCGTGCAGTGGTCAGCCTAGAGGTTTTTGAAGGGCATCGATAAATTTGAAGGCATTATAAACTCATGAATGATGAGTAGGAGGAAGAAATATCGCAAGACTATTTTATTATGGGAGTTGAGAATTGCTACTTACGAAACATTGTTTTTTGAAAAAGAGATACCTCGTTTGACCACGCACACCTTTACCTGACCAGCTCCTTCAGAAACTGACAAAGATGTGTTCACGAAACCAATTTGTACTGAAACCATAACAAAAGGAAGCGAATCATATCAAACGAATAGATAAATATAAAACATAGATAGATGGATTGGATAAACGGATGGATGGAAGAACGGAAGAACGGAAGGACTGACTGACTGACTGACTGACTGACTGACTGACTGACTGACTGACTGACTGACTGACTGACTGACTGACTGACTGACTGACTGACTGACTGACTGACTGACTGACTGACTGACTGACTGACTGACTGACTGACTGACTGACTGACTGACTGACTGACTGACTGACTGACTGACTGACTGACTGACTGACTGACTGACTGACTGACTGACTGACTGACTGACTGACTGACTGACTGACTGACTGACTGACTGACTGACTGACTGACTGACTGACTGACTGACTGACTGACTGACTGACTGACTGACTGACTGACTGACTGACTGACTGACTGACTGACTGACTGACTGACTGACTGACTGACTGACTGACTGACTGACTGACTGACTGACTGACTGACTGACTGACTGACTGACTGACTGACTGACTGACTGACTGACTGACTGACTGACTGACTGACTGACTGACTGACTGACTGACTGACTGACTGACTGACTGACTGACTGACTGACTGACTGACTGACTGACTGACTGACTGACTGACTGACTGACTGACTGACTGACTGACTGACTGACTGACTGACTGACTGACTGACTGACTGACTGACTGACTGACTGACTGACTGACTGACTGCAAGAGGGCTAGTTTTTACTGCTAACGGTCAAAATTTTGCCTTTTTTTACGGCTATTTTTTTTCAGTTTCGCTTAACAAAAAACTGAAAAATTAATTTTCATTGACACTCGACACTCGACAAATAGGGAGGCTCTGAGAATATTGTCAGATGTGTCATAGTTAAGTAGTGCCTCTTAAACACATTGGTATCAGTGAATTTGATATGAGATTAATTCTAATCGAAGAAACGGATTCTTCAAGACGTTCCATTAATATTAGCTCCTGGAGTTCAGAGCAAATTAGTCCTAATTCGTCTCCTGATATCTACAGTACCTCAAACCCTAGCTTTCAAATTCTGCTCCTACATTAATTTACATCGATATCACATTGATTTACACACTGCCAATGACGTGAGCCGCGTCATAACATTCTGGGAATAAACCTTTAAGGTTTAAACTATACAATATAATGTTGTTTTGATGTTAAGCTTGCTAGCCTTCCTGCTGATATATAGACCCCGTTAAATTCTGCTCCAGTCACTGACTTAGAATTTATCTTCATTACTCAAACTGTGCGCGCAAGTGACTGGCCGAAAAGCCGGATTGCAGTGGAATGGTTTAGAAATAATATCCGAAGCGTCATGTTTTCTTGTTTTAACTTCCTCCCTCCACAAAACTTAAATTCCTGATTCAATCTGCGAATTAGCGGTGCTCTGACTTTACTCAGCTGCCCAAAATTTTCTTCAGGGTTTACGGTCGATAAAATTTAAAGTTTTCTATTCCTGGGATAATTTTTTGGCATAGTACTTACCAGGATGAGGTTGCCCATTTCCGTTTCCGTTTCCGTTTCCATTCATAGCACATTTAACTCCTCTACAGATCATTATTGCACAGAGTAACTGAAAAACTATGTTTGTCATCATGGATCATCCGTCTTGTCCAGCTTCTAAAGTTAAAACCAATTGAGAATCGCTCTATCCTCAGCAGCGTGGAGCCCAGTCAGTTTTACTTGGTCGGCTAATGAATTCAAATGCATATTTGACTAACCTATTTACAGTGTCTCAAATGCCCAATCAGAGTACAGAATACAAATTCCAATGGGACGTTTACGAGCATTAGGTTGAAAGTTCTATAACATTTGCATGTAATTAAAAGAGTTGTTCACATTAACCCGTGAAACAAATTGTGCTTATTAAAGTGTAATAGTCAAAAAAATACAATAGAAAACAAAAGAATCAGAGTGAAGTAAAGAGTAATTTGCTAAAGTTTTGTGAGAACCGCTCTAAAACATGGTGTTGCAAATAACGTGCAGTCACCCGTGAAAAACGTTCTGCTAAATAGCACTAAATCTTTCAAAATCCTTTGTTTCTTGCACAGGCAGCCAGTCGAGCAATAGTTGTAGTCAAGTAATAATATCAGCATACGTAAGTGTTGTGCATTGGTATGGCCCGACTCATTGTTAATCACAACAATGAAATACGAGTATCTTTTGTTCAAATTCTAAAGATGCTCAAATTTCGTACAATCTTTGATGCACCTATTGTTCTTAAAGCGCACGAAGTCAAAATTCGAGCGTAGGACCCATTATGGCGACCATCACAAGCCAAACTACAGAGTCAGAAGTGAATTTATTATGGAAGAAAATATATTCTAGCATTCACGTTTTAGAAAGAATGCTGCTTTGAGCGTACTGGAGAGAAGCATTGGCATGTGTGCTTTGATTCTGTCGTGAAATTATGGCCGTAGCTTAATTTGTCTTGGATTTGTTGAGCTCCGAGTAGAGTTTGGTGTCGCCGTGAGTGTGCAGCCCTTGGTTTTCCTTTAGTAGGGGAACCAAAATGACGATGACTCCGTAAAAACGCTCCCAAATGGCTTCAAAATCGACCAGACATCAAAACATTTAACAAGCTATCAAGGTAAGTCATTTTTTTCATAAAAGTACCAATTTTAGATGTTACAAAATATAACCGTAAACATTCATCAATACACTACAGAAAAAGAGTCACCTTGGGCTGCTTGTGGTTTCTTGTTGTAAAGATTATTGCTTGCACTCCAGCTACAAGTCGAGTTACAAAAATGCAGTGGGTGTATCATTGATCACTAAAGATAAAAGAGAAGTCTTTATCATTCCATGTCTTTGACATGTCAACTCCTTGAAAATAAGCCTCTCCATTGAGACATTTCTCCTAGCTAGTTTTATTGGCCAGATTCAAACGAGAGTGGTTACCAGCTGATCTGAAATAGTGACGTAGAAATGACGTCACTGCAAGGCTGAATAAGCCTATTCACAGTTTAAGAATCGTTATCAGTGTGCATGCGATTTTATCCCGAATTTCTCACCTTCTTTTGTTTAATTAAGAACAAAAGAAGGTTTAAACAAAAGAAGGCGAGAAATTTGGGATAAAATCGCATGCGCACTGATAACGATTCTTAAACTGTGAATAGGCCTATTGTCATGAAGTTTTATTGTCATGGGGGGCCATTTACGTCACAAATTTTTCTCGCAATTGCACAGGGAACCCGGCTTCGATACGTAGGCTTTAAAATATGTATGACATTATTAATTTATTGACGCGGGTTCCCTGTGTCTTTAGCTCAAGGAACAAGAGCGTACAAATGTCGCGTGTTTCCTGTGGTGTAAATTGAAACCTCAACGGCCGTGATCATTCTGTAACCGGATAGCGGATTAACGAAATAATGTAACGCACTCGTTTAGTAACAGTCAAATAAGGAGAAGGGATGAAACTAAATCGGGTAGTCAATTTAAAACCCCTGAAAGAAGGATTTAGAAAATTGCTCATGTAACGATAAAACTGGCTTAGTTTCATCCCTTCTCTCTATTTTGTTGTTCCCTTGTGCTGCTTGAATTCACATCACTCATACTGCATTTCGGGCTTGGAATGCAACATGTAACATGAAACAAGCAACAAAACCTTCACCAACCTTTTTTGAAATAGCTGTATACAACTCAAAAAAAGGATCTTATTCTCAAGGGAGTGATACCTGGTCTGTAATGGGAAATCATTTTACCCAAGCTAAAGAAGTCTACATGTAGATGCAAGGGTGAAAGACCATAAAGGTGAAAGTAAAAGAAAGAGGGAGAAAATGAATGACATTGAAAAGAAACGAAACGAAAGGGAAAGAAAAAGAATGAGATGGAAAAGAAAGGTCAGTGATCTGACCTACTCAGATAGAGCAGTTTTCGTATGAGTGGGAAACGGTACGGCAAATTCGTAGTCGTACTGTAGCCGTACAGTATCTTACTGTAGCCGTAACCACGCGTCGTGATTGGATGAATTACAGGAAGACAATAGGAAACCATTTCAATGTTACGGTATGTCGTACCGTGTAAGTAGTGTAAGTCAGTACCGTGCGTTTTCCACTCATAAGAAAACAGCTCTATAGCCAAAATTAAAGAAATAACATATTAACATTAATGAACGAGTTTTGTTAATCAATAATGCAACGTTTATTTGATCGCATTTTTCAAAAATGTGTGATCCGACTGTGTACTCACTTATTACATTCTCAAACCTTTTATCAGTTTTTGACGTGTTAATACAAATGCCAAACAAACCATATCTATAATATAAGACTCCTGAGATAGTGATCGTAAGAAGCAAGATAATGCCGGCGATGCACAATATGAATAGTCATTCCGAGCTTGAGTAAAAACTGGGTTGAGTTGGAATTTACAGTGCATTGTGGGACTGTTTTAGGGGATACATTTCCAAGATGACGTCTATTTCGTCCCTGAGAATGATAATGAAAGGAAACAAAACGAAAGGGAAAGCAAAGAAATGAGATGGGGAAATAAAGGCCAGATCAAATGACCCGGTACTCAGATATGATTATAGAAGCAGAAAAATAGTTGTAGTAACTCAATAATTCAACGTATTATTTAGTCGTATTTTTTAGAATTGTGTGATCCAACTCTGTAATTACTCAGTACATTCACAACTTTTGTATCAGTATGACTAATAAGGATGCGTTATATTATATCATATTATTATACGGTTATCAACGAAACACCTACATTTCTCTATTTCAAAATTTGATATTTTCACATGTTATTTTCACATATGAAAATATCATCACTATGGTTACACACTTCTTATAGCAGAAAAAAGCTCCAAAAATCTTTCTTTTCTTTTTCATTGATAATTATATAATAAACAGAATATTACATGGGTGTTTGGAGATACCAATTTTATCTTCTCGTGTTGAAAATCTCTAACTCGTTCGCTGCGCTCACTCGTGAGAGATCTTCTCAACACTCGAAGATAAAATTCGTATCTCCGCGCGCCCATGTAATATCCTCTATATATAAGCGTAATATAATATTGATTCAGAAATGCTTAGGACTGACCATCCGGACTTAGATGGCCTTTCTTCATTTTTTTGAATTTTGATTTTATCCAACAAGCCAAGAGAAATACTCCTGAAATAGTGATTACAAGAAGCAAGCAAAGGGCGGCGATGCACAACCTGAATAGAATTTTTCGGTATTTTCCTAGAAGAAAAGGATTAAAATATCATATTAGTTATACTAAAACTTTTGAGCAAATCTTGTTAAGTTGGCTAGTGTGCGCTTCTTTGTATAAGGTCTGCTAGAAGTGGTTCAAACTCAAATTATCTTATATACTTGTTTTGATCAGATTCCTAATCCACGCAGCTTAGGCTTTAAAATGGAGCACTGATGGAGGTAAAGTGGGCATCTCCTTTAACCCAGCTTTGCTAAAGTCAAGGGAGCTATCAACGTTAAAAAGTACCATTTACGTGCTTTACAAAACATCTCAAATATATCATCACTAATAAGTGTGTGGCAAAATTTCATAGGGATTTACGATTCATAACGAGCTGTTGTAGATCGGGCTTGAATAGTGCATATTGTTTATTGTTTTTTAGTATAATTTTGTGTCCTACTTTTTGAGATTGGAGTGAGTTTGACCGAGAAAATACATTTTGAAAGTAAATGTAAACATTTATGTTTCCGAATTAAAGGCTTCTACTGAATGACTAAATTATGTTGTGTTATTCCCCGCTTTTTTGAAGGTTAATTATAAATGAAATCACTCTATAACAATCAAGGTTTTTCCCTAGCCTTAAATTTTACCGGTTATTATTAATGTACCTTTTGTTTCCTGCTCTTGCTTCTCTGTTACCCTTTTTGCTGAAGTTGAAAGAACAGTTTGTTTAGTAAGTTTATCCAGTCTTTGTCTTGCGAACTGAGCAACGCATATTTTGACTTTTTTCCATTCTATAAAAAAAATTACAATATTTTGCCTCCTTTTTGCCTTTTAAATTGAACAAGAAAAGAAAGTCACTTTTAATTTTTTGAGATTTTGAAACTGCATTAGTTCAAGCAGTGTTTTGTCGACCATGTACCTCAAAACAAAAGAACATTTCTCAAGGGAATGTCATGTGGTCTGAAATGGGCAATTTGCATACGAAGTTAAAAAGGTCTATATGTATTAACGTTTTCCAGACCTACCAAAGTCTCTGTTGTCCATAATCTTCACGAACGCATGATTCTTCCTGCCAACCACGGCACGAGTTTCATCAGGACTTACGATTTTGATTGAGAATATCTCCACGCTCTCTACTTGACCATCAGGTATGATGTAAGTGGTCAAAATAAGACGTGTAGTACCCGGATGAAACGTCAAAGTGTTGTTCCCTAGGACAAAGTCGGCAACAGGGTCAGCGGTAACTCTCAACTTGTTTGGATTTTCTTTAAAACTAAGGATAAAGATAATAGCACAAACTATTTAGTGATCAACGATCATAATCAAGAACAATGATTAGATTTGTTCTGAGCAAATGACTATTTTAAAGAAATATATGTATATCTATTTATCCCACACTATAGAAAATACAGCCAATCAGAAAGCAGGAAAGCCGTACTCTTCCTTCCCATCATGCACTGCGGGTTAAATCTACGCATTTGTTTTTTCTATGGTGTGGGATAAATATATGTGGGATCAATATATGTTGGTTTCTCGTGCCATACAGTAGATATCCCACTCGTCACTTGTATTTTTTTTGCATACACACTCCTAAAGGCTCGTGCGTATACTAGAAAATACAAGTGACTCGTGGGATATTCAAAGGTATGCCACTGGAAACCATTGAATAACTAGTAAATATCCACTTACATGGACGCTATATCTTTCATTGTCTCACGTGATCAAAGATATCTATTATCTGAAATATGATTATTGAAAATTGGCTTTCCTTTGGAGGGAGCGTAAATGAAGCTGCTGGTGTATGACTACGGTTTTAGTAGTACATTTAAGGCTGAAAAACTTTAAGTGCCAGGAAATTTTTTTTACCCCAATGAAACTTTATCTTAATATATTAGACAACTGTCCATTTTTTGAACATCATTGGACATAATCAGCTGATATTTTACCTCAACCACACCTCCACTACCTAAGAAAGGTGTGGTTACGAGATGGACAGTTATATTTGCCAACAAGTCCTTTACCCAGTCCTCAAGAAGCCTTTACTCAGACGTCAAGAAAGTTTAAGTTCTGATACGTACTTGATCTGGATAGGAATCGTAACAACACCTTCAGTAATGGCACAAAAAAGATCAACCTTTCCTTCTTCCAAGTATTCTTCAACTATCTTATAGACTTCTTCAAACTCCACGGTCACTAGGCATAAGATAAGATAAAATGATCATTATGCATGTCCACCTGCAAAAGCTCGGAAATAAAACAAATAATATACAATTACGTAGCATATACTGTTCACAAAATCCTGCGAATAATAATAATAATAATAATAATAATAATAATAATAATAATGATAATAATAAGAAATAATGCATAGTTGTGCACAATCGTATAGCACCATTTGCATGGGCCTTAATGATTTGCAAATACTTTAGACGGAGTGATGGCCCAGCCGTGGATTGATCGCACGCTGCCTAGCGGAACCATTTTACCTTTATCATCGTTGAGAATAGTGAAAGTCAGATTCTTTCGATCATCTTCTACAATGACAGCAGGGTCTTTCGTTGTCATCATAATATAGAAGATCTTCTTGTACTCGGATATATTATTATCCTTGATGGTCACATTAATACATGCTTGGACTTGGGGAGCAGCAAACGTAATGGTGAGATTTGAGATGATTTCGTAATCCACATGGGCCTTTGCGGTACCGTTAACGGTGTTCAGCCTGCAAAGAACACAAGATTCGTGTAGATACTCATGGGTCTTTGTTTCAGACATGTTGATTACTCGCCCGGGGGGGGGGGGGGGTACTCCCTATAATGGACTATACGGGGATGCTCCGCCCGAAAGGGGTACGTTTTTCAGGCCGCAGGTATAGAAAAGGGGTGGGAATTTGTGAATTTTGGTATAAAAAGGGTAGTTTTTCTTCAAAAGTATATGAAAGGGATACCTTTTCAGGCAAAAAAGTATATAAAAGGGGTAGCTTTTTGCTTAAATTTGGTATATCAAAGGGTAAGGGGTCGAGAGTCCGGGCGGAGCATCCCCGTATGAAACGACCCGAAGTACCCCCCCCCCCCCCCCCCGGGATTACTCGATCGATGGATTTTTTTCATGTCTACTTTCGAATTCTTGTGCTCCAGGATGAGTATTACGAATGTAAGAGGTTTATGTAAACGTTCATTGAAATTGTTCCGTAAAAAAAACAGTTCTAGTCTATACCAGGACATGAGTGAAAAACGTCTGCGCATGCTCCAAATCTGTACGCAAATTAGTCCAAAACGTCTTCTTGCTATTGTAAAAAATATGGAAATTTGACTCCAACTTGTATGAAAAAAATATAGACTTTACAAAATGCCGAAACTTAAAGTCATTTCTTGAAACTCAAGGCAAATTCTTTCATATTGGCTTTATTTATAATGCATGTCATCTTGGTCTTACAAAAGTATACTTTCGATTTTTTTTTTTTTTTTTTTTTGTATATTTGGAGAGAACAAACATTTTCTTTCTCGCTAAAACGCTTTTAACTTCTTTGAAGACATTCTGAAACGCAAGCATGCGCAAACGTTTTTCCCCAATATCTTGCCCCAGTGCATCATAGACAGACTCCTTGCAGCACTTTGGAATGCAGCTCAATTTGAAGGACAAAACAATAGATTTGCAATTCTCAGGATATTGAAATTCTTTTGTTTTGTCCTCCAAATTGAGCTGCTTTGACGTCACGTGAAACGGGTCTATAGGAAATAGTATGCAATAGAACATGTACAGGATATTCTATTACTCACGTGACGGTAAGCGGTACTGCTGCCAATCCTCTTTTATAAATACAGACTGGTACGTTGCTAACGTTTTCAAGTGCGGCCAAAGAAGTCTTCGTAAAACCAATAAAGGCTGAATGAAAAAACAACAACAATAAATCCAGTATTCGAAATTATAGTTTAAACTAAAGGCGTGATTATACGGAGCAATTTTCTCTGCAACTTTTCTTGTCTTGTCTTGTCTTGGCGGTGCAAGGCAAGTTGCATGGAGCATTGTGGCGTGTAACCTACAGTGCAATTTGAAAAATGTTGGAACACAAGTTACATGGGAGCATTGTAGCGTGTAACCTACAGTGCAATTTGAAAAATGTTGCTACACAAGTTGCATGGAGCATTGTGGCGTGCGACCTCCAGTGCAATTTGAAAACTGTTACAATACAAATTGCAGCAATCGTTGCGAAAAGTAGAAATCGTTTCTACTTTCGGCAGCGATTGCATCTCCGTTGCACCGTGTAAACCCTCTTGCAACTTGTATCGCAAGGCCGTTGCGAGACAAGTTGCAGAGAAAATTGCTACGTTTAATCGCACCTTTAAGCAGAAAAACTTTACATACTCCTATTCACTCTATTCACTTAATTCTAACAAGTTAAGACTAGTTAACTAAGTTTAGGCTGTGGATTTAAAAAACAGGTACTTTTACCTTTATCATTATTCAGAATATGAATTTCGGTCAAAATTCGCCCCAGATGAACTGCTTTCTGGTCTGTTGTTAACATCATTTTCAAATATTCATCCCTCTCGATCAGAACCTCGTCCATAACGTTGACGATAGCATTCATGATGGTAGGGGATGTATATGTTGGCCTAAACGTCAGTGTCTGGTTTGATATCCCCATAAAGTCATGCTTGGAATATGCGGAATGGTTTACTGATGAGAGTCTGAGGGGATAAAGTATATGAGAAACATACTAGATGAGTGGATAGATTAAAAACCATCAAGCTTTAATTTTATCCACAATTACAACAACATTTCACTTGATCAACGTCCAGGCTAGCTCACAGGATCAAGCGAGATCAAGCAGGAATAGTTCCTTTCACAGATATAGTCCCCTGCGCCATCTCGAAAGGTAGCCGTGCCTTTGCATCGAATCGTAACGAACGGTGAGCTTGCAATGATAGAGACATGTGAATAATTGTCCGAGGTGTTAAAAAGGTCTCTATCATTGCAAGGTCACCGTTCGTCTCGCTTCGATGCCAAAGTACGGCTTCCTTTCAAGATGGCGCAGGCAACTGTGAAAGGGACTATTCAGCGTTTTTGGTTTTGCAGAGGGAGAAAACCCCCGAAACAAAGGAAATAACCCACCTGAGATACGCTAAGTATGTGCGACCCAAAATCCAGGAATTTAAACGAAAACGCACATTTTCACTAACCTAAAATTGACATCAATTTCTGTTGTCCCGTTCATGACAACTTGCAGGAAATCTGAGCTAACATCCTCACTGACGCTGAAAGATGGTTTTACGAATTCGACGAAAACTGAAATATAAGAATTGCCGGGATAATTTATTGCAAAAACACATCAATCAAAGTCCAGTAAATAGACTCCACTTGAATTGAAAACATTCTGCGCGTTTTCAGGGCCTATTCTATAAGATAAGTCATTACGTACTTACATCAATAACGACAAGTCTATATTCATGAAAACTATGCATTATTAAATTGACGTGATTGAAGATTTCCATGTTTTAGGATAGAAATGCTGACATTTTTACTCTAAAAAAATCTAATCTATTAGGAGAAAATCCAAGATTCTATTGCTGGGTCTCCAACGACTGATAAAATTATTTGAATCTCATTATCTGCTTCAAATGTCAAACACTGTCCACCATGTGCTGTTAGTCAGAAAGAATTCTACTGAAAACTTTTGATTGAGCAGTTGAACATTGCGCACGAGACAGGAAATGACTTCAAGTAAAACCCAGCAGTTCATCTTAAGCTTTGACACCGCAGGTTCAAAATCAACCAGAAAGAATGCTATCGAAAACTTGCACTTCAGCTGTTGAACATTTTGCAGCACGAGACAGGAAATGACGTCAAGTGGAGTCAAGGATTCGTTTGTCCGATGCATAGAACATGGCTACCGGATCGTGATCGTACAAAAATGGTCAGTGAATGAGAAATTAAAGCAAGAACATTTTTTTACAAAAAGAGGAAGCACGTCTTCAGGGGCAAAGAATCTATTTGAGATTCTTAGGTTATGGTTGGAAGTCCTTTGGTGGGAATTCCGTTTTGATCATAGGCTGAGCAAGAAAGGATGAGCCTTTCCAGGGTTCTCAATCCAAAAGAATTCTAAATAAATTTGCCTGCAGAACAGGCTACGCACAAACCTGAATCATCATTCTTTATAGTGACTTTAGCGGAATCATATGGCGTGATATTAGTGTATTGAGGGACCAAGGATTCTAGTTTCACAAGAAAACTCTCATCATGTTCAAGTATGCTGTCATTGTTAAATAAGATTCGAAATGATTGTACTTTTTCCCCTTCTGAGAACTCCTTCTCGATGCCAGATAAATGGATAAAGTCACCGACCGTATTGGTGGACTGGTTTATTGCACCAATTGCTGTTCCATTGACGGTGGTCAACCTGAAAAAGAAAAGATGTTTTTTGCTTCGTCCACAAACGACTATAAATCGTCCTCGTTTTTTGAGTGTAGCTCTTACTGCAATTTTCACAAATATGCGAACTCTGTAATTGCGAGTTGCTCGCTGGAATTTGTTTTTTCACTGCCGCCAATCATAAATATAAAAGGTACCGACTGATTATTTTTGATTGATGGAAGCGAAAAACCAAATTTCAGCGTGCAGCTCGCAACTACCGAGTTCGCGTGTTTATGAAAATAGCAGTAATAGCTAGTAGCTAGCATATTTGTGGCCTTCATTCCATACAACTAAGAAGTTAATTTGAACGGAGCATCCCCGCCCTTCTATATATGGGAGTCCCCCCCCCCCCCCCCCCCCCCACCGCCCCGGGAAACAACAAGCAACTCTACTTACATACGATGGCGCGTCCGGGATCGAACCCACGAGTCACGACACATTAGCATCGCAAACCACTCGTGCTTCCCACTTGTGCTTATATAAGCGTAACATGAGAATAACAATCTCACTACTTTATCTTGGGATAGCTAAAGATCCTCCCCTAGTTTATCTTTGATGTAATAAGAACTTTATCTAACCTGTATTTAATCGGTACTTCCTTTTCACCCAAACACAAGACATTGATATCTACGAAGCCAACATCTTCGTATACCGAGTAGCTTGGTCGTTCAAAAGTGATGGCAACTGGAGGTGTGATTGAAAGACAATTATATATAGGCTTCAATAAAAAGAAAAGTGCTTGGAATAGTTTATAGTGGTTTTACTTCACCTGTGGGATAGAGTAGTAGACGAATAGAGGTGGTTTACTCGGAATGGCTAAAAGGCCGTGAGGATTTTTTAGATACGTATACGAACCTTTATCATCGTCTGCTATGTTTACAGTGGCCGAGCCATTTGTTATCGTTGCTCCAGTGTTAGACATAACTGTTAATCCTATGGTATACATCTCTGTTGATTCTGTTATATCATCGTCGAGTACAATAGATGTTAAGGAATAATTGTTACCTCCAGGTAGGAATGTAAGTTTAGCTCCTATTACCCCAAAGTCAGTGTTCGGTTTAGCCGTAAAGGGACTGGAAGTGTTAATGCTGAAAAAGTGAATGAATAAGTCGTTTAGATTAATGTTCATCAAAAGGGAGGCGCAATGGTTGTCTATGAGCCCCAATAAACAGGACATATTAAAATGAGCGTTGGCATTAGAAATGGTTAATAGATGTAAAACGATTTTCATAAGTAAAAGGCCATCTTTTTTGTGTGTGTGAAGGTAGTTTGACGCAACAATTTTCACGGCCCGATACAGTAAAATAAACAAACTTACTTGTCTAAGCTATCCGTAGCGGAGCGGTTTTTAAAAACGCGAGGGTGCCTGGTCAGACATTAATTCTCTTTCCCTTACAGTACACTTACAATCTTCAGTCAAAAAATTGTGGCCCTTGGTTTTTAAGACTCTGAGTGTTGGTCTGACTAATAACTTTAACCCACGAACTCCAGCACAAAAATCCGGTGCACTGAACCATCTGTGATGAGGTATGTCTGACATTTAGGAACTTTTCTACTACTCACGAGACAACCGTAGTCAATTTGTGTAAGCTCTCTCCTCTTCTGAATATAGTCAACCTGAAATTTCCTTCAGTCTCACTGACTACTTTCGATGTCTCGTTCCAGCCCACTTCGACTAGAAAACAGAAGGAAATAATAATCATGGAATCATTATCATTATAGTTCATTTAATTATAGTTGCACTAAATCCTTGCATTGGGTTAAAAAAGTGAAAAGTATTGATCATAAAGAACTATTTCCATTCAGTACGAAAAATGATTTTTCCTCCAGATTGGAAATCAGTGCAAGAGACCTTTTGTTTACTTGATATTACGTTAATCCTTGTTTTGATCCCCAGCTAGGAACTTAGCGATGCAACGGATCAATAGACATCGACCGACTCCTTCCAGAATATTGCCAATTAAATTAGCATGGAGCCTACTGAAGGGTTTGTGCGTGACAAGCAAAGCTCATCTCGGAAGTGGGCTATTGCAGCACAAATTACATAGCGCAAGATCTCACTTACATTTTGATGTACAATAGCGAGCACAAACAAGCGGAGAGAAAAGCTCATAGACATAGAAGTTGCCACAATTTCGCACATGAATATTGTGATAACGATTGCAGCACTGGCCATACTGGTTGTAGCAGATCTTTCGTGACACTCTACGGTCCTTCAGATATGGATGACTAGGAGTCATCCACATCGTAGTGTTAGCACCACAATTGTTAAAAGGTGCACAGGATGTTGCAAGTTCAGTGCCGCTTGGACCGGCAATACGATACCATCCTTTTGTAATATTATCGCACTTTGCAAAGCCGACTGTCGTATCGTCCTTGAAGCGATCGGCGGCATTTAGGGTCTTGTATACATAGCACTCTAAAAATATAAATACACGCTTGTTAACTATAGGTAAGGTATTGGACGATTACGTGCTGCATGGCGGCCATGTTCGATAACAGAACAAAAACAATAAATTTCTGGGTTTTCTTTCCTTTGTCTCATTTTGTTGGCGATCCACTATAAAAGAAATATTAACTATTATGATGACCTTAAGCTTCAGTTGTATCTAATTTAGATCAGGGCACGGCCAACTCAAATATTTAATTGGATTTCGCATGTTTCGTTTTGTAAAGGGAGGAAACCCGGAGAAACCGGAGAAAACCCCCTTAGAATCAAGGGAGAGAGCTAACGAACTCTGCTCTCATTCATCCAAGAATCGAATCCAAGATCCAATAGATAGATTCCCAATATTATACAAACCGTTATCATCTTCTTCGATCGTTACAGTTTTTGTGGTCCTATCGACTGATACGTTAGCAAAGCTGTCCTTTAGTTGGATATTAAAATACTCGTCACGGCCAGACTCGTAAATATCATCCTCAATAACTGGAACTATAGCATTAACAGTAGATTGTCCAGATGAAAATGTTACCAAAAGAGGATTGACATTTTCATAATCGACTGTGGAATGCGCCGTCCCATTAGAAATAGAGACACTAAAAACAGAAATAAAAAGACAGGAATTATCAAACTAGTCACTGGATTCAAATATACTATTTACCATTTCAAACTCTGTCATTTGCTTTAATCACGCGGCGGTCATATAGACCCCTTGCAGCACGTCGGAATGCAGCTCAATTTAGAGGACAAAACAATCGTTTCCAATTCTCTGGAGATTGAAATTCTTTTGTTTTGTCCTCCAAATTGAGCTGCTTTGACGTCACGTGCAAGGGGTCTATAGGTTTGAATCCATTGGGTCTCCCTGCCCTTGCTTTGATGCTTTTCAAAACGTTCCAACGGTTTTTGCTCTCATGGGAACCAGTAAACATGGTCGCCGTGTGTCTGAGGCCCATTCCCTTGACAATGAATTTTGAGGTGCGTCCATATATTCGTTATCTTCTCATGCACGAAAGTTAGACAAAGAAATTGTAATTTTAGGAATGACAAGGTCCTTAAATTCGGAAACATAAGTTAACGCCCAAGCTAAATATATCAGTCTATTTTTTGAAGTTTTATAAAATGCTTTTGATACTTTCATTTTGCGATGTGTGCCAACAAAACTTAAAAATAGGTTTTATATACTACATCTTAAGTTACAATGTAAACGTACTACTTACTTGAACGATAGGTAAGGAAAGCTTGCACTTCGTTGCACTGGTATATTAGCTTGGGCTTTGTTTTCTTCAGCTGAAATTCCCTCGGATAGAAGTGATACTGAAACTAAAAAATATCGCGTATACACTTATTTCAATTAACGTTGAAAACGGGAGATCTGAAATGGTCGATCTGAGACCCAAAGGAATTGAGGGAGGCTGAATGCTCACCTAATAAATATTGCAAATGCATAGTTGCAATCACGCTTGAATGGTGTTGAATTGCTAATATTTAATTGTTATATCTTTATATAAATATCTGTATTCTTAGTGAATAAGTCACACTGAAGATGAGGTGAGTACACCTCGAAACATGTTTGTGAATAAATCTCTGAAATCAGTCATCAGAGTCACCAAATTTTTATTGCTAATTTGTTTCACTTATCGCATTAATTCACCAAAATCCATATTAACACCCACCAATTCCTGTTGGTCTCAGATCGACTATTCCAGATCTCCCCTTTCAGTATTAACGTTAGTTGCATGAAATAGGTATATGCCTCAGAGCTAGTTTATAAGAGCGATTGTCGGAGTAATGGCGATAGGTGATAGGTCATTTCAAGATTCAAGAACAGCTGGAATGACTTTCTTCTTATAATTATTTTCAAGGACAAGGAGATTAATGGTGATATATTCAGTGTATGCCCATTATAGAACCATCACAGTTCCCTGCGCCATCTTAAAAGGTACGTAGCCGTGCCTTGGCATCGAAGCGAGACCTGAGGTTACCTTGCAATGATTGAGACCTTTTCAACACATAGGGCAGGCAATTATTCACATGTCTCTAACATTGTAAGGACGTCACCTCATGTCTCGTTTCGATACAAAGGCACGGCTATCTTTCAAGATGGCGAATGGAACTGTGTATGGGGCTATTAGTATTACGTTTTACGTCTTAATCAGGCATGGTCAAGAGAATATGAAGTACTCTCTTGGCATGGTATAATTATTTTTACCATACCCTTTTCGGTGCAGTAACGAAGCGAACAATGATGACTTCCGTTGAACTTATAAATAAAAAATGGTCCACAGTTCCGTACATTGATTGGCGATGTAAAAGTGCAGCACGTGTCCCAGCTAAAGCAAACCGTACGGTTAACTATACCCTCACTAGGACTTGGGTGAGAGCCTTTTATCCATCCACCAGAATTCGTCTGACAGCGATTTTTTGGTATACAAGTTGTTGCTATTTGTGTCCCTGCATCGCCAACGAAGCGATACCATCCTTTTTTATCCATGTCACATTTAGGCGGGCCAGATAGGGGTACAGTCTTCAAACGATCACCTGAACTTAAGCGCGTGTAGCCATTGCACTCTGAGGATAAGAAGAGTGATGATAATGAGTGAAGATAAGATTAAAATCAAACAATTTTACTTCAAAATTTTAAAGGTTTAACAAAATATGTCCTGGCATAAAATATGTAGTAAGTGCCGTTATAGAGGTTGAATGAAGAGATATCTTAACTCAAATGAATACTAACCACCACCACCACCACGACCACCACTACCACTACTACTGTTGCTGCTACTACTAATATTGAATATGATGATGATGATGATGGTGATGTTGATGGTGATGGTGGTGATGTTGATGGTGGTGGTGGTGATGGGGATGGTGGTGGTGGTGGGGATGGTGATGGTGGTGGTGGTGGTGATGGTGATGGTGATGATGGTGACGATGATGATGATGATGGTGACGATGATGATCATGATGATGATGATGATGATGATCATGATGATGATGATGATCATGATCATGATGATGATGATGATGATGATGATGGTGATGATGATGATGGTGATGATGATGTTGATGGTGATGGTGGTGATGTTGATGGTGATGGTGATGGGGATGGTGGTGGTGGTGGGGATGGTGATGGTGATAATAGCAATATTTACAGGTAATCAGTTGATATTTCCAATTTTACAGCTCGCAACAACCTTAAAATTGGCATAATGGTAGACAATGCTGTGTTTCTTTCAAATATGATCATTTCTAAACTGGATTTGTAATTTGATGGCGTCACACTTTTGTACTCTTTTGTGCGTGGCTGATTTTAAAGAATAAGAACAACATTATCACCTGGACGATCGCATCCTCCGTAGACTTCAAATCTCATTGCAACATGACTGTGATGTGACTTTGGCTGAATCCTGACGTATCGTGTGAAGATAGGAGGATCAAGAATATTGAAGACAATGGTATTCTGGTCGGTGTTTCCTTGGAATACTGCGACATTCAATCTATTTCTATATTCTGTCAAGCTGCTGTCATCAGTACCATACTTTATTGAATACGTTTTCACCCACTGGACAAAATCTGGACGACCTTGTGTTGCGATCCGTGATACCGTGGTTTGCTGGACCAAATCAACTTGTATCCAACTAGCATTATTCATGCCGACCGCAACTGGAGCCCATGCGCCATGTAAAACGCCATCTTTCCTTGTACCAAGTCTGGCAAGGTAGGGTTTATATCCATTTACGTGGCTTGAAGAAGCAGATATGCGATCATTAGGAATGGCTCTACTTTGCATACCAAGTGCCTGATCGCAAAATTCTAGTTCACAAAGTTAAACAAAAGAAAGAACCATTAGAAAAAGTCAACTATCGTAAAGCTTCCCAATGGTAGTGGTGTCTTCACTGATATAGATCTAGAACGTTAACCCTCGCAGCGCGTCGGAAGTCAGCTCAATTTGGAAGACGAAATAATAGGTTTCTAATTCTCAGGAAATTGAAATTATTTTTCTTTTTTCTTTTTTTCTTTTTTCTTTTTTCTTTTTTCTTTTTTCCTTTTTCCTTTTTCCTTTTTCCTTTTTCCTTTTTCCTTTTTCCTTTTTCCTTTTTCCTTTTTCCTTTTTCCTTTTTCCTTTTTCCTTTTTCCTTTTTCCTTTTTTCTTTTTTCTTTTTTCTTTTTTCTTTTTTCTTTTTTCTTTTTTCTTTTTTCTTTTTTCTTTTTTCCTCCAAAGTGAGCTGCTTTGACGTAACGTTAAAGGGGTCTATAGAAAGGGCAGGAAAATGGCCGAAAAGAGTACCCAGAGTAAGAAAGACCGGAAGAGATTCATACGCCGAGAATCATGCCCGACCTCCCTTGCAGTTGCAGCCGTATCGAAGTAAACTCACCACTTTCCATACATCGGTTTACTAGTCAAACACAAAGCATTCAACTAAGGCTGCAAGGTACAAATTTTGAATATTCCTTTGAAACTACCTTGAAGCCTCGATTGAATGCTTTGTGTTTGACCAGTGAAGTGATGTATGGAAAATGGTGAATATGGTAATTATAAATTGCTGGGTTTCAATCAGCTGATAAAAGTCTTTGAATCTCATTATCTGCTCCAAATGGTGGTCAAACACTGACTACCATGTGCTATCACAGAAAGGCGGATTCTACTAAAAACTTGCGGTTTAGCTGATGAACTTTCTGCACGAGACAGGAAATGACCTCAAGTGAAACCCAGCTATAATCTTTCTCATGAATACGTGGGAGAGACCGCTGATAGTACGGGAGAAGACTAGACCTTTATCGGTCTGCAAAGGAGACCAAAAGTAGGTATTGATGGGTTGCAAGAATTCCCAAAGGAGTTAATTGACAAAGACATAGCAATCATGTTGGTGGTATTAATAATGGATGGTAATGAGGAGTATTTTGTTAAATATCACCATCATGACCGCGATCACCGTTGATCCAGATGAATAGCAAGCTTTTGATCACATACACGCAATCGAGGAATATTCCTAGTGATTGAACCCACAACCACAGCGGTGAGAGGCGGCGCGGCGCGTCAGCAGCTCATACACATCACCCGTATGGCTTCCCTAAAGATATTTTGAATCGATAATACGCCCCCCCCCCCCCCCCTAATTACCTTGAAGGCATCCGTACAGCTCCATCCGAAGTGCAACCGCACCATGATAAGTTTTCGGTAGGAGTCTGACATACCTTGCCAGAATTGGTGGATCAAGAATACTGGATACAACATTATTCTGGTCAGTGTTGGCATTGAAGACTGTACCATTCTTATAATCGTACAACTTGCCATCACGTATACCATACTATACGTTTTGACCCACTGAGGGGAATCCGACCTGCCTTGTATTGCGATGCGAGTGACTGTTGTTTCGCCGGATAAATCTATTTGTATCCAAGACGAACTATCTGATTCCGCAGCTCTCCATCCGCCAGCCAAGGAGCCATGCATCATCAAACCCAGACGAGCACGTGAGGCCGAAGTGTTTGAGCTTAATGTTGATGAAGCATTTATCTTCTCGTCAAGGATCATCCCTGTTTGCATTCCAAGAGGGTCATCACAAGGTTCTATAAAAATACGATATCAATGAATAAGTATAGTATTTGCGTTGGTGGAATAGCCTCCTTCCAATATTCTGGTGAGGTTATCACCCACAAAAGAAAAACAGAAACAACGGAGTAATCCTAACAATTTTGCCCCTTTTCTGCAGACTGCATCATCCAATAGAACTTTTTTACAGTTCCGTTTCAGTCACCACGAATAATAGTTCCAAGTCAGGGTTGAAGTTGCCGCACATGATAAATTATTGTTTTGCTTTGTGCGGAAACTCCAACCTCGACTTGCAACTATTTGTGGTCAATGGAACGGAACTGTAAATAGGTCTATTGAATAAGCTATTCATCTTGTAGCTGGATCAAGTACCACGGAGCTCCTCGATATAGGATTGGGGACGGGGATGAGAGTTAAAGAATATTCCCATTCACAGTTCCCTGCGCCATCTTGAAAGGTAGCCGTGCCTTTGCGTTGAAGCTAGACGAATGGTGAGCTTGCAATGATAGAGACATGTGAAGAATTATCCGAGTGTTAAAAAAGGTCTATCATTGCAAGCTCACCGTTCGTCTCGCTTCGATGCAAAGGCTCGGCTAGCTTTTAAGATTGCGCAGGGAACAGCGAAGGGGACCGTTCGTAGACTTCTTACCTGGAACGCATCCATACAGCTCCCATCTCAATGACCGAGCACTTTCAAAAGTTGCTGGATAAAGCCTTAAACGTTTTGCTACAATAGGTGGATCAAGGTTATTTGTTACCGTAGTAGTAGAGTTGGTATTTGCAGTTAGTGATATGCCATTATCATAAGAATTGAGCGACGCATTGCCGTAGTCCAAACTGAACTTTAGCGTGTACGTTTTAACCCACTCAGCCGCGTCTGAACGTCCTTGTGTGGCGATGCGTGTTACTTTAGTTAATCGTGGTAAATCCACTTGTATCCATGGCTCTTGGTCAGCTAATGCAGGCGTCCATGCACCAAGTAGTGCACCGTCTACCGTTGTATCAAGTCTGCTGCGTACAGCAGATTGGTAAGCACTAATATTCGTAGAAGCAGAAATCTTGTTGTCTTGAATAGCTTTACTTTTCATTCCAAGGGCGGCAACTTTGCACTGGAAGTCTAGTATAAATAAATAAAAGTGTATAAGAGTACATCCATAATTCCTTCATCCCTCCCTCCCTCCCTCCCTTCTTCTCTCTTTATTTCTTTCGTTCTTGCTCCATTTCTTTCTTTCCCCTTTTAGCGAATCACAACTTCGTTCTACCTTAAGTATTTAAAGAATCCTAGTCTACTACAATGAACTGCGCGCCGAAAGCAATGCAATCCGCCATTCTCTCTGCCAGGCAAAATCCAGCTCCATCGTTCTCGTTATTCATTCTATAGAAGTTTTAAAACCATCAAGATATGATCATAAGTAGTTATTTTATGATTTTCACGAGACTTTATAAATTTTGGTAATGAATGTAAGGTAAATTTCGTAGTGTAAACAATGATGAGTGTATTGCAGTTGACTGTTATTCTTTAACCCAATATTTTCACATAAAGTTTTCTTGGTATTACCTGCAACGCATCCATAAAGCTCCAATCTCAATCCAACGTGGACATGGAACTCCTTTACTATAACCCTGATGTACCTCGTTATGATTGGTATTTCAAGATAATTGATCACAACAGTATTACTATCAGTATTCCCATCCAATATCTTTCCGTTTAGATAGTCGACCAGATTAATGACATCAAATCCAAATTGTACACTATACTTCTTTACCCATCTGCCTGCATCTGCTTGTCCTTGTGTTCCAATGTGAGTAACTATCGTTGGTTGTAGAAAATTCACATTGATCCAACTATTTATTGTTTGGTTTGGAGAGACAGGAGGAGCCCATCCACCGGCCAAATCACCAACTTTTTGTGTATTCAGCCTACTACGAAAAACCAAATGATTTGTGTCGAACTCAGCAGAAGCCTTTAATTGGTCGTCGACAATCTTTCCACTTTCGAGTCCAAGTGCCGCACTGCTACACGATTCTGCAACAAATCATTTATATTTACAACTCGTTAGCCGAATTACAGGGCATTTCAATAGACCCCTTGCACTTGAGATCAAAGCAGCTCGATTTGGGGGGCAAAACAAAAGAATTTCAAATTTCTGAGAATTGGAAGCTATTATTTTGTCCTCCAAATTGAGCTGCAAGGGTCCGGTCTATTAACGTACGTTGATAACGGGAGATCTGAAATGGTCGATCTGAGATCAATAGGAATTTTGGGCTGAATGCTCTCCTCATAAATATTGCAAATGCATAGTTGCAATCATGCTCAAAGGCTTTGGATTACTTGTTCTTCGCTTATCGCATTAATTCAGAAAAATTCATGTTGCCACCTACCAGTTCTTATTGGTCTCAGATCCACCATTTCAGATCTCCCGTTTTCAATGTTAATTGAAACAGGTATACATCTTTCAACAGGGGAATATCCAGGGGAGGTATGCAGGGGGTGCGCGAACCCCCCCCCCCCCCCTTTAGAAACTTTGTCCACCTATCTTGATGATACCTATACAAATTATTTTTTTTTTCTTTGATTCTGAGGGTTGCACCCTTCCCTGGGCTAACTTTGTACCCTACACACCTCCCTGAACAAAATCCTGGATCCGCCCCTGTTCAATAGCAGCAACACTACTGAAGCGGAATACTTACACAAGGTTTTGTTAAGATATTACATAGCCTTGAATACTTAAAGCGTTTTAAGGTAGTGCGCGTTTGTGCGCATCTCAGCTCTTCTGTGCGCAGTTTTTCTTATTTTTATTTGCTGGGCTATCAGTGGTAGAGCCTTTTCCAAAGAATTAGTACAAGACTGGACAAAATTCCAAAATGTCGGTTTTCAACCTTTCCCGAGAGAGCCAAGAGACAAAGACATGGTGGCCGTGCTTGTGGACTTTAACAATAGATACTAAATTAGTATCTATTGTTAGATCCACCAGCATGACGTAACGTGAAAACGAACGTGGAATTGCGTAAGTGCGGTTTGAGAGAACAACTGGCGCAAAAAAAGGAAAAACTTATTACAAACTTCCTGTTAATCCCGAACTCAAAAATTCTAAGCAAATTCATTTTCTTTTCACTTTTATTTTTTTTTTTTTTAGAGTGCATTCAGTAAAAGCATGAAACATTAGTAACACTATTTTGTACTATTTTATGCTAATTCTTTTGTTTTCTTTTGTTCAACTAGCACTATTTTGCACAATTTAGTAATTAGTGTTTCACGCTTTTACTGAATGCACTCTATCAGAAATTTTTTCTTCATTTATATTTTACAACTATCACTCCCCGTATGGGGTCTTACCATGAGGTTAGTTCCGCACGCACTACCACTACATTTTTTTCGAGAATGACTCTTACTCATTCTTTTCTCCCATCACGTGGGACATCCTAAATTAATTCCTCCTTCAAAGCAATATGCTTACTACGTAGAAGCCGAGGCACATAGCAAAGAGACTACAGATACACATTTTAATGTCCTTGAAAATGCGTGGAGTTTACGTACTTGAGAAAAAGGTATATTCTTGTGTCGAGACTGAAAGGCAACTTTCAAGTACTGGCGTGTTGGAAGGATTTTGCAATTGGTTATCTTTAGCTAAACTCTTTGAAAACTCTGGAAAGTTCTTTAAAGGTAATACTTACTTCCAAATATGCAGTCCGCTAGCAAGAAAAACAACACAATCCCCAAAAACCAGCCAACAGTAGCCATATTCTCCTTGGTCTGAATTTAGGAAGCTCGTAGTAAGGTTCAACGTCTTCACCACTTCTGTACCATGCTCTTTCATCAACGGCGAACTGAACTGAAAATGACTTATAGGCTTAAGGTACGAATGTCTTTAGCAACCAATCAGCGCGCGGTATTCAAATTCAGGCGTGCTCTTTGTTTTGTGTGTATGGACATTCAAATTCTGGCGCAGTGCCAGTGAAAAGATATTCTAATCCGCTAAATGAATCTCATTACCAGTCTACAATGAAGGGCAGGCCTCCATGTAAGTTTTAAATGGGAAAATACATGGTGGTTGCCAGATTTATTTACATCTAAAAATTCCGCATGAGAAAAGCCAATCGATCACATTACAGTTGATCACGTGCCTTTTAAGATGCGATTGAAAAAAGTAACCTGGAAAGATCCTTCTATTCTAGGCACCCATAGGCACTTTCTAAACATATCTAAAAGATTTTAGCAAATCTTAGTTCCGGGATTTTCTGGATTACGAAACCACCATAAAAACGGTTAAAATAGGTTGAATGTTCAAATAATTTTACCACAATTTTTGAAGCTTGACAATTTCATAAAATAAAAAAAATAAAAACTGAGTTATATTTCAAAATACATTGAAAGACTCAAAGACCAGGTTTAAAATTAGGAGACATTATATTGTTCAAAACAAAAATTTAATAGTGAAAAATAAGTGTACAAGAGTTATCAAACCTTTAAAATTTGGAAAAAAAAGTAAAAAAAAAACAACATTTATTTAGGAATTGTAATATATTGTTTTCATTACAACACTTTTGCACACACTATCACGCATTTGAAGGTAAAATTATTCACTCCATTGATTCAATTATCAATTAATCCCACACAGTTGTATTATGTTATGTTTGATATTTTTGTTGGCCAGATCACAATGCGGCCATTTCGTCGTTAGGATCTTGCTTCTTGCTCAATTTCGTCAGTTCTCTGACCAATTCTTACAACTCTATTATGTTCCTGTGAAAGAAAGCGAAAAAGGGTTTAGAAAACAGCAGGCCTTAAACTCTAGAGCAGTTTTTGTATCAATATGAAAAACGTCCGGCATGGACCGCGCCTTGCTGTGATCCTATCAGTGCCGTGCCGTGTATGAAAAAAACATTCGACATTCAGTGCCGTGTCCGCGCCGCGCCGTAACCGTGCCGTGTACCGTGGCTTTTCACACTCATTCGAAATCTGCTCTTATAGCTGGTACTTACAGCTGAGCTTCTAAGGGTCGTCACGTCGTCACGCAACGTCGAAAAAAAAAGAAACGTTACATGACAAGAAGAATGTCTGCGTAGGAGACTACAGTTGAGCCTACAGTGATACGAGTGAAAAACGTCTGCGCATGCTTAAGGCAATGGGCTCGCGCACTCGTGCGCATCTTTCTGCGCATTTTTTTTATTATTTAGAATTGTATAATATATTGACCAAAATGTGAAACAATACACTGTATTTATATAACTTGACAATTAGTCGCATGGCAGTCATTTTGTGTATGTTCGATGACTCGAGGCATGCGCGACAAAACCCATGGATTGGGCTACCTGTGTGCTTTCCGTTTGTCGTTTTTCATTTTGCGTTGCTTTACGACTTATATCTTGTAAATGAATACGGTGACCTATACAATTTTTTCCTGAATTCGATGTCTTTTAACTAAAGCTAGTACATATCGAAAAAAATTAAAAATCTATCGGTTTGTTTTCGAGAAAATCGTGAAACATCATCTAAAAAAGACTTGACATTAATAGACTTGCACGTAATTTCGACTGTTTTTCAAGTTGGAAATGTCAAAACTTAGCATTTTTCCTGAACTTTGTGACATTAAACTGTTTTTCAAGGAAGTTTATTTACTTGGGTACCTCTGAAAGCCTCTGTTTTTCATATTGCAGCCACCAGAATTAAACTAGACGTAATACTTTGAGAAGCGTTGTTTTCGTTCTAGACTCGCTGGGGAGTGCCGTGTTCAAGCTAACATAGCGCAAAATCTATGTCGATGACCCCCGATTTTTGTTGTTGTTCTGTTTTGTCCATCTCAAAAACTATCTATATGCAAAATTATAGGAAAATCTATCGGTTAAATTTGCGCGAGCCCATTGCCTTAAGTCCGTATGTAAATTAGTCAAAAACGTCTTTGTTCGAAATGTTCAACTTACTCGTTCCTCCTCGCTGAGCAAATACTTGTCTTCCTCAAGACAACTTCTCTGATAATTCAACATTTTAATCGTCTCTTCTCTTTGACTGTGGAGCTGTTACATCAAAGTATACATAAATATTAAGAAACACTGTTCAAGTGATGATATCACTCATTAAAGATCAACCGGGACAGGTTAGAGCGCTCCACCAGAGAACAAGAATGGAAATAAAGGTGGCGTTTTTTTTTTTAAAGAAAAATACCTTAGCCAGCTCTGCTCGTTCTCGTAGCAGCTTCTGTTCAATGTCGACTTCTTTCCTCCGACACTGTACCATGGCATCCTGGAATACAATAGTAATATGCTATTATATACATGAGGACTATCCTGATCACTTACTTACTATATACTCGATTATAACCAGCAATATAAGGTTGGTACCCTTGGTACCATCCTCAGTGCCCGTGTTTGGCCGCAGAACACATGGGGACATTAATAAAACAATTACCTCTACGCGCGGTAGGTCTAACTGCCATTGACAGTAGTCCGGTAGGTCCCTGGATAAACATATATTTTATGTGCAATACTCCTTTCCGTAGTCTTCCCACAATCCCTTAAGATCCAAGCATGAGGTCGAGGTTAGGGTAAAATTTGCATAAAAAGGTATTAAAAATATGCACATTTTACCCTGACCTCCACCTCACACTCGGATCATAAGGGATTGTGGGAAGACTACGGAAAGGAGCATTCTGCTTTTGCTGCAAAAATCGTTAAGATGGCAACTTCTATTCTCCGCTTTTCTCCTTGACTTGTCTTCAGATTGATTACCTTGATTTTTTTGGCGTTCTCTCTTTTCAGAGATCCCAGGTCGTTCATCCTTCTTGTGACAACTTGCTCCTGTTTACGTCGCTGCATCTCAGCGGCACGCAATCGGTTGTACAGCGCATGCTCACTCTCTTCCAACTTGGAGACTATTTTCTGTTTGGGGAACAAAATAAGTGGTCTTTCAATGCACGGTAGATTACATTCTGAGCCAGTTGTTTTCATGGTAGGTGACCCTGAAGCAAGGGACAAGTTTTTTGTGTTTCTTCTTCGACGAGATTTAGCCCTAGCATTTAGAGGCATCCTACATTCATAGAAACTGCTTTCTTATAAATGAATTCCTAGCTATCATCTATACACGATTTGAGCATGATCTGCAGATGGAAATAATATCCATAGAAAAAAAATCTCTAATCACCATGACAACTAATTTAAGGGTGGTCATCACCATGACAACGAACCTGTAGATGTTTAATTCCATCTTCGTGACATTTTCTCTTCGATTCATTGTCTTTGTCCAGGTATCTTTTTTTCCATTCTGCGATGTTCTGGTTGTATTGTTGTTTCCTGTCTCGTGTGCCTTGTTCTAATAGTTGATTACGACGAGCTTCGGCAAACTAAGAACACAACAACACAAACAATCAACGTCAATTTTAAAGGATCCGACTTCTTGAGTATTTTCTTCAGTTTCGTTATAGGGAGACTCCATATGAAGTAAGGTTTAACTCATGTGCCAACCAGAGATGAATTGAACGCTAAAACAAGGCAACTTGTGAAGAGTTTTACGGTGAAAATCGTTGGCATGACATCACAATACTATTGGTAGTAAACATGAAGTATCGCTGATTGCAAATAGGGAGACATGCTGGTGATCTAAGTTTAACACATACCTGTCCTCTTTCTTCGATTTCTTTGCCTTGACGATCCAGTTCTAAGTATTCGGCTGCCAACTTGGCCTGCCGCTGACTGGTAGAATTGTGTTGCAGACGCCTGTTTACGTCAGTCATCTTGCGCCCCTCTGTAGCAAGAAGAATCAATTAGTTTTCATTACTCTAGAGACACGTTTCGTGATTTTTTCTTTACAGTTGTTCTCAATACAAGCGTGGAATCGTCGTCGCAACGAACTAGGTTTTCATATCATGGACATCAATCAAGGCGTTTCCATATGTCATTCTATAGGCACAGGCCCTTGAAAAATTTGTGTTTTCCGGCAATGTCATGGAAACACTTGCCACGACGGTAAATTGTACGATTTCGCGTGCTGCGAGACTGCAAAACAATTTAAATTATCTCAGTTTTATTATGAAGCACTGAAGATGCTCATCATGAGATGACATGAGTCACCACGCACACTCAAAATAAACCATTCACAAACCTTCTCTGTTCTTGAGTGACAAGGACCCTTTGTTGGCCTGCAGATCTCGACTCAGCTTTCTCTTAGCGAACTCGTGCCGTAACCCTTGGTTCTCGGTATGCCTGTAACCATGACAACAAAACGTTGTTAGAATCAGCCGTTTTGGATTGAAAACGTCAGTGTACTTTTTATGCGTTTTTATGTGTCTTTATGCAAATACAATGAGAAATGGGCCCCTATTAACAATTGGTTGCATACGACAATCACCTTTTCGGTGCATTTTAGTGTATGTGCAAGTGCCAGGCCAAAACGCATCGAAATGCGAAAACGTAACATTGTGAACTGGGTCTAAGCAGGAGAAACGCGGGGTGCACCTCAGGGATACACTCCTGTACAACGGAAACAGCTCAGGGTTTGCAGCAAAGTAACTAGTAGTAACAAATAGTGTCACTCAGTAATGTCATACTTACTTAATGCGTTCTTCCAGATTGCCTTTTCTTCGTCTTTCATCCTTTTTAGCAAAATATAAATGAGAATAAGAATAAATATCCGTTATATGACACATTCAAATATCCCTTTTTGAACACAGCGTATATATATTCATTCCTCATTCTTGAAATTATAGACTACTAGCCTTGGGAATGAATGGAACAACACTGCGCTAAATTCAAAAGAATAATCCGCCATTATAAGATCAATTAACTACTTACGTATACATCCTTCTTCGCGGTATCTTTATCATAACTAAATAAGAAAAACAAGAAAAAATATTACATTAAAATTAGAATTTCAGAAAGTCTGGCTATAAAGAAATAAAAACATTTTGAAAAAACTGCGGTAAAATTTAAAGAGAGATTGACAATTTTTTTCTTCCCTTTCTCCCTTCCTTCTTTCTTCCCTCCCTCCCTTTCTTTCTTTTTCTTTTTCGTTTCTTTGTTTCTTTATTTCTTTTTTTATCAATTAATTCATTCCTTCCTTCCTTCCTTCCTTCCTTCCTTCCTTCATTCATTCATTCACTTGTTCCTCGTTTAGTCATTTAGTTCAGTTCGTTCATTTTTTTTCTTTTATTTACATACTTCTGTTCCTCCACTTGTAGTGTTCTCTTTTTCTGTGCCTCCATGTTTACACCAATAGACAGCTCAGCCATCTGTTTCTTCAGTTTGAACTCTTCCTCCTATAACATTTGTTTAAAAGCGCGTCAAACAAAACAAATTGTTCAGAGGAAGCTTTTGGTAAACAGGGGAAGTTTAAGGGCATGGCCTGAACTGCAAGATGAGAAGCTCGAACCTGCCGAATGGGATTTTGATGGTATCGATGTCCATCACTGCGCAAGTGGATATTCTTCTTTACCAACCACTGTTCCAGCATTCACGCCCCTCTCCTACGCCTCAGAACAATATGTAGTGGGGGGAAAGGTTTTCTGCACTGTCTTCAGAGCTCCGGCGAATTTTAATTCTAATTTTACCCTGATATAGAGCTTTCCGGGTCCTGAGGCGTTCCGCATTACCCCAGCATAAAATGACTTAGGATGAGAAATCCGGCGGTGAGTAGCCAATTTATGAATTACCTCCTTTCCCTTCAAGTTAGCTTCATACTCAGCTGTCAGTCTCTTCACTTCATTTCTCGTCAGTTCCAGTTGCTTGGCAACTTTGTAGTAATCAAATTCAGTTGAGGTTCTAAAAAAAAAAAAAGACTTGGTTTAGAATCTGATACATATTTGCGAGCAGCGCATGCTCTTGTTTGCTTGTTTGCTTGTTTGCTTGTTTGCTTGTTTGCTTGTTTGCTTGTTTGCTTGTTTGCTTGTTTGCTTGTTTGCTTGTTTGCTTGTTTGCTTGTTTGCTTGTTTGCTTGTTTGCTTGTTTGCTTGTTTGCTTGTTTGCTTGTTTGCTTGTTTGCTTGTTTGCTTGTTTGCTTGTTTGCTTGTTTGCTTGTTTGCTTGTTTGCTTGTTGTTGTTTTTTTCGTTTCATTTACCCGCACCCCCATCCCTACAAAAATCTTGTTGCTACATGGAAACGAGTTAAGCAGCCCGCTGTCCTTGTCAGCGGGTATTTTCCCGCTTTTCTTTAAATCTTTCAAAACTTCAGAAGTTCTAGATCTGGACGTGTATTCATCTTTTTATCCAAAAAAAACTCACAAAAGCTGTTTTCTTTAGAAAATATTAGCCATGCTTATCGGACGGGTATCTTCTTTATTGAATGGCTACAGAACAAGCTTTCTGAACTTAGAATTATGGACAAAGTATCAAGTTTGTGGAAGGTAAGCTTACATGTATAATTACACCCTAAAACTTGATTCTCTCAAAACTAGTGAAAATGTCTTATTTAAGGTCCCCAGATAAGAGATCATAGATTTCTCATAAACACTACTAAATATCTTACAAGAATAGAAAGGATTTTCTCTCCTTGTCCTTCATCTTTAATCCTGCAGAAAGGTTTCGTTCAATCCTGACTTTAGTAGACTGTTGAAAAAAAAGACAAGCCAGAATAAAACTTAAACATTATGTTAAAATTAAATTAAAATAAATAAATAGACAGATAAGTAAATAAATAAATTTTCCTTATTCTGCATGCCCTGCTTGCAGAGGTCTTTTTCTGCCCTCTGTTTAGGCTTAGCCTGAGGCTCAGCCCTATGGAGGAGAAGATAAATAACCTCTGCTTGCAGAATGCATATGTTTTGCAAGGGTAGCACTTAACCTGTGGCCCTCGTTTCATAGGCCTTTTCTAGTTTGATAAACAGGATGCAGGGGTTTCAATAATATTTGAAGTAGACGGATGAGATTCAAATGTAGGTGTCTGTGTAAACTAATTTTACTTCTTGTTTATTGAGACTGATTTGAAAAATAGTCAGCAGTATCAAAGTACCCGGCGATCGATCACTGGTAGCCGCCTTCTATTGAAACACCTGAGGATGCATTGTGGTCTAGCTTCAGTACAAACAACATCATGTTACAGTGCGACTACTATAACTACATTAGGGCCACTTAAACAACGAGAACCTGAGAATCAATCAAAATGTAGAATAAAAACAATGCATTTCAACTTTGGCTATATGAGCCAATCAGAAACCAGCTAGTACAGCATGAGTTGTTTAAATGATCGTCTTTTTTTATGAGAATCTGAATAATTTTGTTGCATCGGATGAACTCAAAATTTAAATGTTTTTTGATGGTCTCTGATTGGCTCAACTCGCCAAAGTTGGGATGCATTGTTTTCATTCTACATTTTGATTGGTTCTCACTGTCTTAGTGGCCCGGTTATAGTAGTCGCACTGTAAGGCATGATGAACAAAAAATATTTTTACCAAAGCTAGACCACAATACGACATGAATTTTAGAGGTTGATTGTTGAGGAGGAAAACCCCTTGAAAATATGTTATGAATGTAGGATTTGGAGTAAATTAGAGTTCATACCCTGTCCTCCTGGATGGCATGTTGCTGCTTGATCTTTTCTATCTCAGTGTTATTGTCACTCAGCTTCTTTTCTTCTCCTCTTTTCTTTTTGTAAATATCTGGACAAAAAATTTATTCAAAATTATTAATAGTACTAATTAAATGATGGATAACACAGTCGACTCATGTAAATTATGGGCTGTATCAATTGATGACATCTCTCAAACTTCACAAAGAACTAAAACTTTCTAATTTTATTGATACCTTGAAACAGCCACTGGGCTGATCTCAGTCAGGGCACGGCTAACTCACAGACCAAACCCTAAAATAAACTCTGAGCTGATCTCAGTCAGGGCATGGCTAACCCATGGATTAACAAAAGTTGGAATTTAGCTTGTTAGGTTTTGCTGAGGGAAGGACAATGAAGAACCCAGAGAAAATCCCTCAAATCATGGGAGATCAATTTGTGTTGCATTTATGTGTCTATAATAACATATACTTTATTAGCTAACATTTGCTATCTGCTGCTTTGACCATGCATTTTTAAAACCTCAGTCATCAATCATTAAGGAGTCACTCAAGAGTGTTATTAACTTACTGTTCTCATAATCCAGCATGACTCGACGTAGATGTTGCTGTTTCTTGATGATATCACCCTCACTTCTTTTGAGCTCTCTTTCTTCTTGTTTGTGTTGAAGCATAACATCCTATAAATAATAATTTATAACATGTTACAACATTGACATTTTTAAGCTGCTGATCATGATACATGTAGAATAACATTTCCCAAACTAGTTTTCCTCATTTAAGGATAAATGTTAAATAAATATAATTATAAGTAAAGTCTTGATATAAAATTTTGATGGTTTGGCACAAAATTCTCAACACAGATAGTGTAGCTAGGTTTAATTCAGTATCAAAACAAATTTGCTATTAAATAAAATGAACTTGCTTTCAACTGGGAGTGATGGAAAGGCAATAACACTGAGCTCTGCTAAACAGTCCATTAAATGCTGATATATGAGCTTACAATCACATAAGCTAATGAAATATTTTGAAGGAGACTCCAAAATTGGCCAATTTGTGATTCCGAGGTTGAGGGAAAAAATGGGTTGAGGTAGCATTGCAGTGCATTGTGGGACTGTTTTAGGGGGAAAAATAAATGTCATCATGGAAATGTGCCCCCTAAAACAGTCCCACAATGCACTGAAATAATCATGCCACATATCTCGATGCAATTTTTCCTCTATATCAGAATGGGTAATTATCACACAAAAAATCCAGATTTGAGATTTTACCTCGACTACTCTCATTCTCTTTCTATGGTCCTTCTCATTCTGTTGTGCCCTGAGTGTAACATGGAGCAAACCATCAGTCTTGGAGCTTCCTGGACGTAAGAATAAACTAGGTCCTTTGGTTTGGCTTACTTTACCACTGGTGATTGGCTGGGTGGAAATCTTTGGTCTGTTGGGGGAAAAAAATTATCAAGTAGAATGTTGAAAAATGTATTAAAGGTTTAATTGGGGAAAAAAAACAAACCTGGGAAACCACATGCATAACTGTCCTAACACAGGGTTCCCACTCACCTAGATTATTAATTTAACAAGATACTGTAATTGATAAGCTTTGGCAAAGGCCAGCTAGATCCATGGGAAGGTTGAATTGTCCAAGGATCTGCAGGTCCCTTGTTTTAGTGCACAGATAGCATTACACCCATTTTGATAAATATGGGACCAACAAAGCCATGTCTGGGTTTCTGGCTGCCATCAATCAAACATAACTACTACCTACAGTAAGACCATTGGAAATTTGATTGACGCAAGCAAAAAACCCAGATGACTCTAATTATAGCTAATTGTCTGGGTCGCATTACTAATTATAAAAATGGGTGTAATGGTGTAATTCAGTGTTAGTTCCCTACCATATACCACTTTTTTCATTGCTACGTGCAGATAGAGACAACGGTTGCAACATGGAAATCAAGCAATACACTGCCATCAATCAAAAAAATTGCTTGATTACATAATTTCATTGACAGCAATGCATTGCCTGATTTCCCTGTCGGGAATGTTATTTCAATCAGTGGTAACTCCATGTTACAAACATTCAGTACTATGGAAACTAGTGAATCCACTTTTGCTTAAAATCTAGCATGGCTGTCATGTCTGATCCATTTGTATTGTTATATATATATAGCATACATAATATTCTCTTTTCTAAGCTTACTTTGAAACCGTGTCATCCTGCCTATCCCCATTGGATAAAGATCTAAAACAGAAAATAAACAAACAAAAATAATTATAACAATTATAAAATTAATGATCAAACTGTAAACAATCAAAAGTAGTTGACAGCAGACAAATTATTAATTAAATGCATTTTGACAAAAAAATATATATTTATTCACCAAAGTATTTTAGTTATGTCAAATTCTATACATGTATATATACTATATTCATAACAATATAACATAACCCAGCTGTAGGATGTTGCAATTGTATTATATGAATATCTTATTTGGCATTTCAGAAGTCAAAATATTTCAATAGATATAGCTTAAATGTTTACTCAGACATCGATGAAGTCATTTAGAATTTAAATTTAGGTATTTTAAAGGAGAAATACAGAAATCATCCCCTGATCGAATGCAGGTTTAATACTCATCATTATATCCAGGCATGTTGAGCAAATGCCGAGTCGATACTACCAAACAAAACACACAATATATCGCAAAATCAATCCTTCATTTAGTACATATTAACTATTTGATGCATACCCTAATCTATAATAACCTTTCTTTGCTGTTTTTTCAGGTATTAAAAGACATAAACACACAGGTTAGTGTACTCACTTTAAAAAGTTAGCATATTCGTCTCCCTTGCCGTCCTCCCTCTGTATAGCCGTCTGTATAGGTGACTTCGAGGCTTTCTCGTTGACTGGTAAATCGAGACTGGCGTACCTTTTGTGCAGTAATGGCTGCCTGTGAAATGGAAGCACCATTTTGGGAAAAATCCCAATGCGATGTGATCGTTTTAGGATTTTATAATATCATTATCGAACGTCTTGCCGAGCTTCGGACTTCTTGTTGAGTATCGATTTCGGACAAGACTCCGTTGCTATGGAAACTAATTTGATACCGAGTGTGGTTCTTTGTCAGGATAACAAAAGCCAGGGTGACTCGGTTGTCATTTTTATGCCTATTTATCGCTGATTTTCTTCTCTTTCTGTGGAAATAATTTTCTGTTATAATAATTTCATCTATTCTATTCAAATGAATAAAGCAAACGAATTATACGGAATATTATAGGCTCTCACTTTTCGAAGATTTTAAAATGCGTTTTTTTGTCAACCGTCAGGGGAGGAGTGAGGTCCGCAGGTATTGAAACTCTCCAGGGAGGGGAGGGTAAACAGTACAAGGTCCTTTACGGAGATTTAAAGATTTCTTACGGTGCTTGGTGTGTTTTCTAGCTACACCATCACAATAAAATTTTTAGTGACACAGCTTATATCACGTATATATTTTCAGAGGGTCCTGAAGGGGTAAAATGGGAGCTGGGATTCGCTTTTTTTGGGCTAGGACTGGGATTTAGCTATTACTGCTGTTGGGATTTTGCAAAATCTCTAACTCTAGCCTTATAACTCGGACTGAGGTTTTGCATGACTGGGACTTGAAATTTTCAAAATCTTGGGCTGGACATTCTTTAGTTCAGAACAACAGATTCAACTTTAAGAAGCCGGTTTGCCGCCAAACGTCATAATTGCAGTCACTGGCTGTCCTTGTTCACGAAACTAGCCTTAGGAATATTTTTGAAACCTAGATATAGCCGAACACTTTAAGCTATAACTAATTCTGAATTTCAATCGTACCTGTTCTAAGAATATTCTAGACAACATAATATCCATCCATTCCTCCAAATAGATAATATGTTTATACACAGAGTCTTGGAAGTGCCTTGAGGGTTCATTTTTATTTTCCTTTAAAAATGGCCAAGCAGGATTCTAGTCGCAGTGCATCATATCACATGCACTTTTTCCGTGACTGCAACAATCATGTCAGCAAGTCTTATCGTTTCCTGCTTCTCCCCCCCCCCCCCCCCCCCCCTTCCATTCCCTCACTATACTGTATCTAAAAGACTGAAATAAAGGTCAGTTTAGATAAGTAGAAAAGAAAAATTCCAGCTAAGCAAAGCAGACTATCCTGCGAAAAGTTTGTTCAAAGCTGACGTGTGTGTGGGCCGGGGAATAAGACCGAGTGATTCTAAGATTTCATCAACTGAAGACTTTTTTTTTCTTCGGCTTGCAAAATTATTAATTTCGCCAAAAAGGGCCCAACCAACTTGTATTTTTACAAGTTAATGGGTTTAAGTCTGGCAAAGTAGAAAGGAATCCATTTTCGTTGGCAGTAACGGTGAAATCTACCGGTATCTTTTTTGATTTGTGTATACTATCTATTGATCCCTCCACGCAATACGCAAACAGAGTTTCTATTTTAGACAATTTGTCTATACAGAAAAAAACCGTCTCGTCCACTAGAATGCCGTTTTAAAAAGCGAAATGCTCCCACTTAAGTGGATAGTGTTTGGTTAAGATATTAAAGTAAATAACCATTATTTCGGTAAAACCAGAAACATGTAGCGGTGTCTCGCCCCAACAGAAGAACCTTTAATTCGATACTGAACAATAATCAAATAAACGCTAATGAATGTCTTTAGGATTTGGCTTGGAAAACGAGAAGAATGAATAAATCAGGTACGGAAGGAAGGGACGAAAGAAATGAAGGTAGGAAGGAAAGAAATGAAGGAAGGAAAGAGAAAAGGAAGGAAGGAAGGAAGGAAGGAAGGAAGGAAGGAAAGGAAAGGAAAGGAATTAAGAAGAAAAGAATTGAAAGGAATGAATGAATGAATTGAAGAGAAGGAAGAAAGAAAGAAGTAAGGAGGAAGGAAAAAAGAGAAAGAAGAAAAGAATCGAAAGGAAAGGAGAAAGGGAAAAAGAAGATAGGAGGAAAGAAAAAAAGAGAAGAATTAAGAAAGTAAGCTTATGAACTGAAGGCGTTTCCGGCTAGCAAGCGCTGTACAAGTTGGGGATGAAATCTCTTCTTGCATGTCTTTCATGTAATTACTGCTCTACAGTCCACCAGCCATCACGTCTATGTTACGATTTTCTTTTGTTTACGTAATTGCTAGGCCAGAGCAGAAATATTCTTTGCAAGTAACCACTATCATCTTTAGTCGGTCTAACGATGTTTTAAAGATAGTATTCAGGGCCTTTTAAAATTTTCCTGCCTATCCTAAGTGGCGGATGGTCTGCTAGCTGCTAGCCATGATTAGCTTCATCCCTTCTCACTGCACTCTCAACCATCATCTTAATTCAATTGTTGATTCAAGTGAATATTAAGCCATCCAACGGTCCAGTAACCCTAAACCACTTCAATCCAGATCATTAACATCGACGTTATTTACACTCATGTCAGGACGGCTTTGGGATAATTTACTCAAAACGCGAAAAAATTCGGGTCTAAACATCAATAAATCAATCCATTTTTACCCGGCCACAAAGAAAAACCTTTCGGAATATCAAAGTCCTTAATTGACTTTATAATTTACGAAGAAATCCCTATATTAAGCCGTGTAAAGGATTTTCTTCTTCACTTCTCTTCTGAGAATCGAGGAGGAAAAGACACTACTGATACCACCCGACGAACCTCGGAATTCTTACTTAAAGATGACGAATTTTAAAATTTTGGTGGTACTCTTGCTTCTGGTCCTGGTTCTCACGCCTGAGGACGCAAATGGATGGAGGCGAAGACGACGACGACGACGACGCCGTGTTCCAGGTGAGTTAAACTTGAGCAGTACTTGAAAAAGTTATTGGTTTTAAATTGGTCATAAAAATGAATGACCAAATCGAACCAATTATTTAAAGTTAATTTTTCTAGCTTCTAGTCGCAAAAAAAAGAGCGGAATCATAATAGTTTAGAGACAGGATAGAGTCACTATAATGCTCATTAGATATTTTGATCGTACACGTTTTGGGTCGTAACCATAATTTCTCCACATTCGCTAGCATCAACATGAATTATCATCATTTTTTGTGGCTGTTTTTGATCATTAAATGTTCTTCTGTTTTGTTGAATTTTCAGTGGTTCAAGGCCCTCCAGGACCACAGGGACCACGAGGATTTACAGGACCAAGGGGATACCGTGGCTATCGGGGACTAACAGGACCCCGAGGATTCACAGGAGCGAGAGGCTACAGGGGATTCTCTGGAAGTCCTGGTATCAGAGGTAAGTAAATGGGATCTCAATCATTCATTGTTATTTTATTTTATTTTTTTATTATTATTTTTGTTCTCTCATTGTGTTTGAAGTTTGAAGAAATATTCCGCCACTTCATTATCTTAATTTTTAAAATTCATATCTTAGTTGACCGCTACATTGAAATTATAGATTAAAATGACATCAACAAAGTTAGAAAGTTTGAGACAAAAATATTAAATTCTTGAGAAATTATAAGAATTTTAGCTAATTTTTAAAACGTGGAAAACAGATCACTGAACACATACAAATCTCTGTAATTTTGATTCCAAATAGCTTCACTTGAATTCAATTTATAGCCGAATAAAACTTTCCAAAAATACATAGTTCTGTTTGCTCTTTCTGATGGTGGTGCTTATTTCTTAAGATTAGGTTTTAATTCCTAAAAGTCAATGGCGGCCATATTGGCATTCGGTCTCACAGTATCAAGATTTTCAGTTTTCAGACGTAATTTGTAAAGTATTCATCTTTTCATTTTTTTTTTTTCATTTTTTTTCATTTTTTTTTTTTTTTTTTCATAAAATAGATTGCAATTTTCCCTGGCCTACGTCCTCTCACACACAATAAAAACGTACCCCAACTCAAGACAACTTTATTTATTTATTATATATATATTCTGTTTATTTCTTCACAAGGTCCACGCGGATACCGTGGTGTCCAAGGCAGACCCGGAACAATCGGGATACTAAACTGTTCCTCCCGCCGGTCCATCTTCTCCAGCTTCGTGAAATGCCCCTTCTTTGACCACCAAGTTGTGTCCTGTTCGTGCCGTGCGATCAGGTCCAACTGCACTAAGCGCTACGCCATCTCCGGACGTACCTGTAGATGTACCTGCGCGCGTGCCCGACCCACTGCCCTTTGCTGCAGGCTTCGTGGAGGAAGGCCAGTCCGCAGAAAAAAACAGGGAAAATAGATTAAATAGGAAGAATGAAAAGGAAATCACTGCTTGATATATATCAAAAAAATAGTCAAAATATATGTAATCCATAGCGAGGGTAAAATAAATAAAACTGAAAGAACTATTGGCGACCGAGTTGTTGCTTTGATTTTCCGAATAAACCAATAACAATTAAATAATTTATTAATTTCCATTACTAAAAAAGAAAAGACAAAAACACAAAGAACACAGTTCGCGGTTGCACCCGATGGCACTCAGAAGGTCATTATTTATCGCCGGGGGGGGGGGGGGGGGTAGGAGAATTTGGAGGGGGGTCACGTGGTTTTTAAACAACTGGAGGGGGTCAGTTATACATTGACAGGTATCAGGGGGAGGATCACTCAAAGATGAGAAAGTAACACCCAGTAGTAAAGGGGGAAGGAGATCATGAAAAAGGCTAGTGCCTCTCGGTGGGATCAGTTAATCTTAATGATCTATGTCGCAACAGAAATCCTCCGAACCTCCGAGCATATGCATTATGGCATCATTTACTACCACTACCAGAATCCCTTTCATACTTTCTTGTGTTCAGTTAATGAGCATAAATTGTCTTACTACTCTCATGAGGAAATGCAAATTCCAAAATAAAATAAAATTTGCAAAGCATTTTGGTAGTAGTGAAATTACGTCGCCATCATGCAAAATGCCTATTTTTCATAGATTCTCTTGTTATATCAATCAAGGTGGCGGCTGTTTCATTGTTATTTATCATATCTCAAGGGGTTTTGAGTCATGTGGTTGCACCCCAAGAATAACTGAGGACGACAATACGACCATAAATAGTTTTTATTCACCAGCTGAGCAAATAACTAATCACGCAAAGCATTGTTGATCAAAACCTGCAGCCCTTCGCTCTGTTTTGAAAATCCTTTCTCGAGTGGTTCTTAGATAAATCACAGATGAAATATCAATCTCGTTTGGACTTTTGGACTTTTCTGAGACTTAGAATTTATTGGATTCAACTTTCAATAGTTTTCAGGTAGAAAAAAGTGCCTGAACACAGGGCCAGCCATAAAAAAATCACAACGTACTGTGATTGGTTAATGCCGATCAGCTGGCATGAGTTTTACTGCTTTGGCGGGAACTTTCGGCGCCAAAAGTTGCGCCTTCTCTGAAACTCTTACACTCCCTCTTTTATTGCTTACTTTACCAGTTTACTGATATAAATTATGTAACATTGATTGATTTTGATTAATTTAAAGATGTCAGCGGTCCTCTTCTGAAGAAGACGAAGGGTGGTGTACACAGATCTCTATTTTAAAGGTAAAAAAATAAAGTTAGTCAGAAATGAAGTGGAGTTTGAAAGTAAGCAAGCGTTTCCACCTTGAGATCCGAACTATGACTGACAAGTTTATAAAAACTCGCTTGTTATACTTCTGTAGAAACTCATTCTACACAAAAAAAAGATATGCTAGTTTTCAATTATTTCCAAGGAAAAGAAAAAACCAAAGACACGGCGGCCATATTGGAAGATATAACAAAAGATTCTGAATACAAATCTTTTGTAAAGCTCAGCCAAGATGGCGGCTATGACGTCATGTGAAGGCCAGTGATTGGTAAATATTAAATCCTTCATTAAACGAAAAGGAATCCAATCCGGCATTAGTATATTTAATTATTTAACAGACATCAAATCCAGAAGTTAATTAACTAAAGCTGCACTTCAGGGTTCAAAAAAGGAAACAATTATAGCCTGCCAGTCCAGTAAATTTTGCCTGCCTTTTTATTATTTTTATTTTCGATTTGGAAGTTCACCGTTATTTTGCCTGCCAAATATTAAGTCATTATTTGCCTGACTTTTGGCCATTGACAGGCCGCTATTTCGAGCCCAGCACTTTTAGATAATCCATTTGATTTATTTGCTAACAATTTACTCCCATAACTGATCTGCTCTGTAGTAACTTAGTTAAACGTGAAAAAGTTCGAGTATGAACCACAAGGATCAACGCATTTACCTTTGATATTTACCCTTTAAATTACTACAAGTTGACCGCACGTTTCTCCTTAATGGACTTAATGATCAAAGCAAACTTTCCTCGGCTTATATCAATGTGAGTGCATCTATTTTTCCTCGCACTTTTTGCTGGTTTCAGTGGAAGTATAAGACACTAATCGTACTGTATAGTCTTCGGCTCGACAAAAAGTGTTTTTAGTCATTGAGATGACGAATTTCAAGATTTTGGTGGCGGTGACGATACTGGTATTCATGCTCGCACCTGAAGACTTTGGCGCACACGGTAAGTATATCCTATAACTGCTGCTCTTATATACCATTTGAGAGTTGGTACTAAACTTTTTTTTGTATATTTCAGGTCAAAGAGGACCACCCGGTGCTCGAGGGCCCCGCGGATTCAGCGGCCCCCGGGGTTTGAAAGGTCTCCAAGGATTACGGGGACCACAGGGATTGAAAGGACCAAGAGGATACGGGGGATTGAGAGGACGTAACGGTTCTAGAGGTGAGAATGATATGGCTGTTAGGGATGGAATTTGTTCTTGTTTCTGCTTTTGTGGTTGTTGTTAACGCTGTCGTTGTTGTTCATTGTTGTTATTGTTATTGTTGTTGTTGCTGCTCATGATTGTTGCTGTTGCTGTGGTTGCTTTTGCCCTGCTGCTGTTATTGCTGCTATTCTTGTTGCTACTGTTGGTGCTATTATTGCTGTTGTTGTTAATGCTGTTGTTATTGATGCTGCTACTATTGCTATTATTGTTGTTGATGCTACTGCTGCTGCTACTGCTGTTGTTGCTTGAGTGTTTTTTGTTGCTACTGCTGCTATTGTTATTTTTGCTTTAGTTATCATTGTCGTAATCGTTGTTGTTTTATGTCGTCAACGTCGTTTTGGTACTGCTACTACTACTGCTCTTGTTGCTTTTGCTGCTGCTGCCGCTGTACATATACTTTAGTCATTGCTGCCGTTTCATACTTTTGTCCCTCCACGCCATTGTGGTTGCTACTGATGCCATATTTTATTATTTCTCAGGTTTTCGTGGATTCAGCGGCTTACCCGGGAAGGCTGGTCCCCTCCAGAAGCTCAAATGTGGTTTTTATAAATCACATTCGAACGTCAAGTACTCCAGCTTCGTGAGATGTCCTTTCCTAGGTCACATGATCCTCTCATGTTCTTGTTGGTCTCCTAGTATGAACTGCTCAAGCCAGTCTTCTATTAAGGGGAATGTCTGTAGGTGTGCGTGTACAAGAGCGCGTCCTACTGCCGTATGCTGTAGAGTCGCAACATTGGACAAGAACAATAGTGTAAAGAAATAGGAAAAGAAAAGGGAAAAAAATTCTCAGATAAGCAAAATAGAATAGCAGTGTATGCTAGAGTGCAAAAGACTTCAAACCTTCGTGGACTAATTTAGTTACACGAAAGCTAGAATTAATAAAAGTTGAAAAAGGAAGTCGGAAATTTTATTTGTTTGGTCGTATCTAATGATATGACTGCACGAGCTTGTTTTATCGTGCTAAGCTCCAAAATTGACTTACACGCAATTGGGATCCCTGCGGATTGCGCTGGGATTAACTAAGATAGACTGGTAAGAAGGAATAGGTGGCGGGGAATCCCCAAATGTCAACACAGGAATCCCAATTCTAAAGAATTAAAAATTCAAGACTTACGAATACAAATGAGTAAGATTTGATATGATCTTCTGGATAAGTGGCATAAACCTGCAAAGCGTACGCACGAGGCCTACGAGGGTCGGTATTTCTGTAGCTGGGATACCTGTGGTAGAAAATTACTTGAGTAGGCTTTGCTCAGTTCTCTTAGCTTCCACACATGGCATACCGCATAATCCCTTTTATGAGCCCTGGGATAATGCTCATCCGTAAGGGATTTTGTTGGATTTATTGGGGGTGGCTTGTATTCGTGAGACTTATAACCGGAAAAAAAAGAGAATTGTAGGGAATCGAGGATTGTGTAGCGGTATTGAGTACTCACCTCTGGGGCCTCGGGTTCGATTTCCAGACTCGGCATCACATGTTTGTAGAGTTTTTTAACTCTCTCCCCTTGATTCCAGTGCTTTTCTATAGGTCCTCTGGTTTTCCTCCCTCCTCAAAAACCTAACACGCTAAATTCCAATTCGGTCTGTGAGTTAGCTGTGTCCTGAATTTGATCAGCCAAGAGGCTGCATGTTTCAGGGTATCGATAAAATTCGAAAACTACAAGTTGCAAGGTTTTTTTATTTTTACACCAAATATTTACAGTTATAAATAAATAGATACAATATAATTAACAGAAATTAGGTGTTAAGATACCTGAACATTTTTAGGACTTATGAGAGTCAGGTACCTCTGTATGTATTTTCCACATCAATTAATCATAGTAAGTGTACACAAATCACCAAAAACTTTTCCTGAAAAGTCTAGATATATCTCAGGTCAATGTCAACCTCGATAAGTGCATCTTGTTTGTGCCCTGACTTCTATCAACCCAAAGGTTGTTTCGGGGTTCAATAATTATAAAATAGATTCTGAAATTAAACTAAATTCTGAAACGTAACAACGATATAAAACGGGGAAAAATATTTTTTTAATGAATATTAAAACTAATGTTTACTGGAACTTCCTCTTTGTTTTGGAAGCTTTCCTTCTAGACATAAAGTCTGTTATTTTGGTCTGCTATAGAAAAAATGAGACCTAATCTTGTTAGGACATGTATAATCGATGACATAATACAATAGACTATCAACAACACATTTCCTTTATTTACATTTACGTAAATTAATTTTTTTACTCTTCCAAAATGTTGGTTTTAACATTTTGTTCGTTTTAACTTAAAAGTTCCCATATAATGCGCTATAAACCATTCAGTACAAATTTGTCATTCATTCATTCCTTTGTTTGAGCTTCATGTACTTCACTCCTGCAGATACTCCTTTTTCATGATCACATCAATATAATCAGTTGCTAGGTAACGATGACTAATGCGCAACACATGATTTAACGGATGCGGCAGAGTTTGCTTTTCCTCACGAATGTCGATTCAGCGGGGAAAAAAGAAAAGGAGCCTCTGCGCTACCAGCAGGGAGTTCATGTACCGACGAAGTTCAGAGAAATCCCATTGTTAGTTTTAATTTGAATCCACGAAGATGAAAACTTGTTTCTATGACTCTCTTTTGAGCCTGCTGCTTTGAATATGTTACCAAGTTTAAGTTCAAGGTTATAAACAAAAATAAAGCCAAAACATGAACAAATCAAAACCAAATAAAAAAGGACTTTGTATTGGGGAAGTTGCATAATATGTAATTTCATTAATCATAAGACATTTTATTTTATCCAAGTCTAGGGTCGCCTTTTTCTATTAATATGTTTTCTTATTTTTAATATTTTTTAGGTTTTATTAGAATCGTAAATATTTTATCAGAGTGTAAATAAAGTTGAATTTTTTTCCATTTTATTACTGAATCATTGATACTAAATTTAATATTTCTGGGGGAAAAAGCAGGGAATTCAAGTAAATAAGATATAAATATAAATAATAAGGTTTATTGACAATACTTTCGCACTACAGTATCGCTAAAATCGCAAAAACTACTAATGAATAACAAATGTTAAAAATATAATCCGATATAAGCGAAACTTACTTAATGAAATTGTAAAACATTCTATAATACATTTCTACTACAAGTTTCTATTAAAAACCGCGACAGCACTAGGAAAAAAAGCTTCTTCTAAACCTCTCAGTTCTTTATTTGAATAAAGAAAAATGCGATGCATTAAAAGATAATATGAATTTATTCTTTATATTTATCATATTTTGTTTTATTTATTTCATAATATTTTAAGTTTATTTCATTCTATTTTAATATAGATTTTTTTACTTCAATTTAAATTTCTAGATATTTTTTTCGCTTTATTCCGGCTTTTTCTTTTGAAACGTTTTCCTCATTTCTGTAGTGATGGTCGTTGTTGAATGAGAGTATAGATGGGAGGTGGGGTTGTGCATAACAGTTTAGCATTCAATTTTGGTCCATCTTACCATTAGACACTAATAATACATCAGTGCGTCTGTTTTGTAACTATTCCACCCATTCTCCGATCTGCCTACTGTTTCAGCCATGACGGGTTTATTAAGTACTCCCTGTGAACTCAAGTAATAAAAACGGCAACCGTATAAAAATAAAAAAAAACTTGGTAATAGATAGGACAATCCAGACAGGGACGGCGGAGCCGGGGGGGGGGGGGGGGGGGATAAAAGGAGATCTTATTTTGTGATAGTTTTAGTTCCGTACGAAAATTCAACCCCCCCCCCCCCCCCTACTTTTTAAGAGAATGATTTTTTCTCTTTCGGTGTCATCTTTTTTTCTATACATACTACAGAAATTAGGGTTTTTCTCTTGATCTCCGATTTTGACGTACTAAATTGCAATGTGATCTGTGAGTTAGCCATGCCCTGACTTTGATCAGCCCAGAGGTTGTTTCAGGGTTCTATCTGTGAGTTACCCGTGCCCTGACTTACATCAGTCCAGAGGTTGTTTCAGGGTTCTATCTGTGAGTTAGCCATGCCCTGACTTACATCAGCCCAGAGGTTGTTTCAGGGTTCTATCTGTGAGTTAGCCATGCCCTGACTTAGATCAGCCAAGAGGTTGTTTCAGGGTTCTATCTGTGAGTTAGCCGTGCCCTGACTTAGATCAGTCCAGAGGTTGTTTCAGGGTATCAATAAAAGTTGAAGGTGTATAATTCATTCAGCGTAATTCATTTCAACGATAATTAATCACTAAAATCACTAAATATAGAACCCCCCTTACAGGGGAACAGTGTTTATGATCTATTTACTTCCTCTTCTGGACACGAAATAAAACACGTAAAAACACATTGAGTATTCAACTCCAGTAACCTAGAAAACAGCAAAACAAACGTCCATAAATACAGGCTCCCAAACAGAAACGAATCATTCGACCTCGATCAGGCAACTTGCTACGTTCACAGATAGGTCTAATCTCAAGGAAAAATTTTGTAAGGATAGGTGTTTAGCCACATCATGTCGGCACTCAAAGTCCTGTTGGTGCTTATGGTCCTTATCTGTGTCTTCAGCCCAGATGATATGGGTGTAAACGCGTGGCGAAGACGTCGTAGGAGCCCGCGTAAGTGTCTTTTCTTTATTAATGTTATTTCTTATTTTTATATTTTATTTTATTTGTTTGCTCGTTCGTAACTATATATCTTATAGATATTTTATTGCTATATATTGCTTATAAAGAATAGTGCTGCGTTCGTTTTGATAAACGGCTCCATTAATGTGGTCGACGTATATGGCATGAAAATATTTATTTCGTTTTTTTTTTGTTTTTTTTTCAGTTTCTCTTTCTTTCGTTTGTTCTATTTTTTCTCCTTATATACATCCATCCATTCGTTTCTTTTATTCTGTTTTCTTTCATATATTTTTCTTTCTTTTTTCCTCCTTTCCTTCTTTCTGTTTTTCTTCTTTCCTTCCTTCTTTCCTTCCTTCTTTCCTTCCTTCTTTCCTTTCTTCTTTCCTTCCTTCCTTCCTTCTTTTCTTTCTTCCTTCCTTTCTTCCTTCTTTCTTTCTATTCTTCTTGCTTCTTCCCTTCCTTCCTTTTTACCTTCCTTCCTTCTTCTTTTTTCTTCTCTATTACATTTTTCCTTTCTTTAGTTTATTTTTTTCTCTCCATTTTTTGCTTTGATTATTTTTCACAAATAGCCGGGGTTTTAATAAGTTTTTAAAAACATTTGATTTCGTTTCTAACACCAGCGGGTAGTGGACCCCCTGGACCCCCTGGACCTCAAGGGTCTCGTGGATATACCGGGTCCACCGGATCAAGAGGAAGTACCGGTCCACCGGGTGCTAGGGGACCGAGAGGACCGCATGGCCCACAAGGTATGTCTGCATGCATTGTCAAATATTAGTCCGACTATCACTGGTATAACTCTATCCCTTCCCCTGGGAGGAAAACTACCTGAGAACCAAGAGAAAAAACCCTCGAATCAAGAGAGAGAGAGAGAGAGAGAGAGACCTAGCAAAATTTACTCACATGTGATGCCAGTTCTGGGAATCGAACCCAAGACCCCAGAGGTGAGAGGCGAGTGCACTGTTTCTGAAGACCACCTATGATTCTGCTGATACAAATTCTCATGAGTTCAAGAATCACACCATTTGCTATACCATAACCTTTTGTTTTTCCCAAGGACCTCGCGGCATACGTGGTAGACCCGGTAGACCCGGTAGACCCGCCAGTGCATCAAGGCTGAGATGTCTAACCCGGTCTTCTCGCTCCTACACCGGCTCCGTAAGATGTCCCTATCGAAACCATCAAGTCGTTACCTGTTCCTGCCGTCGCCCCCGTTACTTAAGTAGCTGTTCCAGAAGCTATTCTGTTCATGGACACACATGCAGATGTGTGTGCAGGAGAGCTCGTGCAACTGCTCTGTGCTGCCGGATCACGAGATAGCATATCTTCAGGAAGGCCAAGAAAAAAAACGGTTAGCAAACAAGAAGACGAAAAGTACATGGATAAACTGAAATAAACTAATTGGTTAAAAGAAATCTCTTGGATGTAACAGTAAGATAAATTGAGCAAATAAAAGTCGCAAGAATCGACTGCTTGTTTAATGTACTTTTTTTTCACGATTTCTATTTTTCTTTCTTTTCACTCGATTTCCTTTTTTCGAATTGAAGCTTGTATTATTGTTAAGTCCTTCTCCCTGTATAGATAATGAGTTTCATGTTCCTTTCATCACCCTCATCCATACCGATACTATCCCCCCAAACCCCCCAAACCCCCCCCCCCCACCCCCCTTCCATGATTCATGTCAGCAATGGTCCTCACCTTCGCCTTACAGCGCAGTAACTTTTAATTGCCTTCGCGAACAAGCATTTCTCATCTCGTTAGTCATAAATATAACTTGGAGTTTTGCGAGCATATAAATAAATTTTCAAATTTAAAAACTGTTTGCTTCCAAGCAGCTGGGATTTAATTTGGCAACCGAAGATGGCTAGCGGTAATAGAGCTGTTAAGTTGTGACGTATTTCTGGGTCCAACTGCTCACAAAAACCGATAAAATAAAGCGAAAAATGTTTTTCATAAATTAACCGACACTTGAAACAGTTAGAACTTTGACAAACAAATCCTGTGATGGAGAAAATATAAGAAAAATCTTTATAGGACTGCTTTTCGTTTTGGACCCGGAAGTCAGTGTTTTTCTATTCGAGTGACGTCTCACGTAACAGCCCTATTCGCACCAGTCCCTTATAGAGCGAGTATATAAGTAACGCCCGACACTCGCTCGTGGTCAGTTGCAAGTAACCATCGACATATCCACTCGTGTCCTGCCTTTGACATGGAAAACCAAGTTCTAAATGACAATGTCGAGCAAGCTCAAGCCGTGGTTATTCCACCTGCAGTTACACCGGTCGTTCCTCCAATTCCTCAGGAAGCTGTAATTTCCCGTACCACCTCAACTACAAGCGGCCGGTGACCAAGCTCAAGCTAACGCTCCTATTCAGCGGGTAATTTCGGTCTATAGTTTAATTCCTCGCCCAAGTTATTCTACTTTCGTGTAGTGGTTATTCAGTTTGCTTTTAGAGCGTCTTCTTGTAGCTATTTCTACCCAAGTTTAGTCATTTTGCTCCCGTTCTACGTTTTGTTATTGGTCTGAGAAGACATGTTCTAGTGCACATTTGTTTGTAGGCCTGAGCAGGCTTGTTTTCTCTCAGTTTATCGCACATGGTCTGAGTAGACACTTATTTGTGGTGCTTCGTGCTTTTATTTATTGGGTCTGCGTAGATATCTCCTTGTAAGTGTTGGGTCTGAGTAGACACGAATTTTTAGCCCAGTTTTTACTAGCAGTTCATGTTTAATATCTTGGCTCTTCCAATTTGTTTACTTTCTTTAGTTATTTTCTGTAGCTATTCGTGCCGCTTTTTAGTCAATGTTTTAGCCCTAATTCCCTCCCTAAATACCCTTTCTTTGGTCTTAGAAGAGGACGGGGAGTACACTTTATAGTGTCATGATTTTGTAGGCCTGCGGAGGTTTGTTTTCTTTCATTTTATCGCACGTGGTCTGAGTAGACATTCCCTCGTGAGGTATGGGTCTGAGAAGACATGATTTTAGCCCAGTTTTTTGAGCAGTACATGTTATTTGAGTATGGGCGGCAGTGATACAGGTCTGAGGAGACATTATAATTTGGGTCTGTGTAGACATTCCCTCGTGAGGTATGGGTCTGAGAAGACACGATTTTTAGCCCAGTTTTATGAGCAGTACATGTTATTTGAGTATGGGCGGCAGTGATACAGGTCTGAGTAGACATTATAATTTGGGTCTGTGTAGACATTCCCTCGTGAGGTATGGGTCTGAGAAGACACGATTTTTAGCCCAGTTTTATGAGCAGTACATGTTATTTGAGTATGGGCGGCAGTGATACAGGTCTGAGTAGACATTATAATTTGGGTCTGTGTAGACATTCCCTCGTGAGGCATGGGTCTGAGAAGACACGATTTTTAGCCCAGTTTTATGAGCAGTACATGTTATTTGAGTATGGGCGGCAGTGATACAGGTCTGAGGAGACATTTTTATTTATCGTGAGAGTCGATCCAGAAGTATTTAAGAGTCATTTTAGGTGAGGTCTGAGAAGACAACGACTCCTTATTCCCCTCCCCCTCGTTTAATTTTCGTCAAGCTTTTACGCTTTTTTACGTATTTTGTTTTAATGCTATGCTACAACCTCGGCTATTCTTAGTCCTAGCCAACCTCGTTTAAGGGGGGGGGGGGGCAAAGACCAATGGTAGCCTGAAAGGGAGTCTAATTCCCTAGTCGGATCACTGGCGCTCAGGCTGCCATCCCCGGGTGTTTTTTAGTTTTCCCGTTTTTCTTCTTGTATAATGTTTTGTTGTTTTTTCCTTCATCCCGGGGATGGTGGCCGAGCTCTAAAAAAATTCAGATTATTATCATAGTCGGATTACATTTTTTAGGCTATCGCTTCTATTGTTCATCATATACAGTCCTTACAAGCCGATTCTGATCAATGTGTGACAGCGTGCTCTACCTACCAAAAGTGGAATACCTTATCTGGATTCTCTCAAGCCTTCTCTTGATTTTATGTAGTAATCGTTTAATGTCTCACATAATAGATTAAGAAAAGACAAAGTGTGCAAACACATTTTAGCATTTCGATGTTTATTAGACGATGCCCTAGCTTGCTATTACTAGTATTATATTTTTGTCCTGTATGTTATTTTGGTAATTAAAATTGGAATGGTTGTTTTGAGTATTGGATATGGTGCACGCTATTTCCTTCAATGATTCTATATGTTTTGCTCATTTCCCCCACGTGGACGGTCGTCATTGACTCCATTACTTATAACAACGAGCCTGAAAGGGACTGTCGCGGATAGTATGCTATTCGCACCAGTCCCTTATAGAGCGAGTATATAAGTAACGCCCGTAACTCGCTCGTGGTCAGTTGCAAGTAACCAGCGCGTTCCCCGTGGGTCAAGCCTATCAGTCCTTTTCGAGCACCCTTTTTCTCCTCTGACACCGTTTGAATCTTCCCCCCTGACCCACCCTTTTTCTTTCTTTTTTATCATTCCCAGTATCTATAACGGTCGTCATTGACTCCATTACTTATAACAACGAGCCTGAAAGGGACTGTCGCGGATAGTATGCTATACACTGGCCTCTCATCCCTAGGGTCTCGGGATCGATTACCTAACTCGCTAAATTCTAATTCGATCTGTGAGTTAGCCGTGCAATGATCAGCCCAGATGGTTGTTTCAGAGTTCAGTTACAGGACAAAATATTAGCCATCTCATTTCAATTTATTTATCTTTTTCTTTGAATACATTATTTACAGATTTACACTACAGATATTTTGCATTTTATTGGCTGTGTGGAGTAGTGTACTGGACAATAGATCTATAGTGCTCTAAAGCACATTAATAGTCTGCAATATGTGGGTTGACGAGCATTATCTGCCAACAATCCTGTGCCGAGCAACCCTTTATGTAGAGCGGTATACAATGGTCGACAACTATACTAGTACTATTCTTCGTTCTGGCTTTCTTTGCTAATTTGTAGTTAAGTTACTTAGGACGTAATGACTTATCATCCGAAGCCACTATTATATGAATAAAAGGAATAGACCCCTTGCAGCACGTCGGAATGCAGCTCAATTTGGAGCTCGGGGGCAAAACAAAAGAATTTTAATCTCCTGAAAATTGGAACCTATTGTTTTGCCCTCCAAATTGAGCTGCATTCCGACGTGCTGCAATGGGTCTATTCCATCTCTGTTCAAAGGGTTCAAACAGACCTCCGAACTGGTGATGATGCCAGCCCTCAAACAGATCCGATGAAGAAAGGCATAATACTCGAGAGAATAAGTGTTTCAAAATGGGAAATCAATACGTTCAAATTTTAATAGGGATTAATAAAATAAATAAATGAAACTTCGTCATTTGTAATAAGATTATGATTGATTTCAACTACAAAAAGTTTATAACTTAATCAAAAACAATACTTTAAGATTCTATAAAAATAAAATTGGGGGATTCTATGTTCCATCCGTTCCTACCTTCCCTCCGCCCCTCCTACCTTCTTAACATTCATTATATATTTCTACAATTTTTGCTATTTTGTTACTTATTTGATGAAATTAAATATTACTTATTTTGTATCTTCATCTTAGACCTTTTAGGCTTGGGTAAAAAGGCGCGCAAATACGAGCAACAAAATCGTGTAACTTGTCGCGCAGCATTGTTGTGTTGCAAGTTGTAGAATGAATGTTGTTAATATTACCACCTCCTACGGAACAAATTTTCATTGTTTCAAAGAGTAGAAAGAGCTTCTACTTCTGCAACAAAGTCACGAAACAAAATTTTGTTGTTGCACGGGTAGGTAATGCTATACGAACCACATTCATTCTGCATCTTGCAACGCAACAATGTTAGGTGACAAGTTGCACGATTTTGTTGCTCGTATTTCCGCGCTTTAGTGTTTTCCCATTGCAAACCACGAGTCCCTTAGAAATGAACTTTTTATGATCATACATTTTGGACTCATGTATGGACCAATTCCAGCAAATCCTAGGACAGCTCAATATTGAAGACAATACAATGAATTTCAAGTGGGGACTTGCGCTAAAAGGTCACGTCACCCTCCTCCTCAAACCAAGAAGTTTCGTCAAAACGAGCTCTAGAAATATAAAGCGCATCTCTATATTAGCAAGGAGGTGAAGTTTCAGCTCATTAAAAAATTAAATTTATGTGCCTTTGATGATGAGGGGTGCGGTCACGTGACCTACCAGTCTCCATTCTCATAAGATTAAAATCATACGGTTTTGTCCTCAAAATTAAAATTTGATTTTCTCAAGGGCTTCTGGTAAATAAAGGAATAATACTCAAAGGAATCAGTGACATGTGGTCTGAAATTGGAATCCTTCAGCCCAAACCAAAAAGGTCCATTTAGAGCAAAAGCGCGGAGAAACATCAGCCTTCAATCAATTTTCTTTGATTAACTTGCGTCCAAGAAATCAAAACGTCCTGATAAAATTTCCTTCAAGATTCGTCGAACCTAAAATACAAAACAAAACCAAGGGGTTAGTTTACACCGCGCGAAAATTATTATAAATATTCGAAATTTGTTTGAGATTGAGATAAATGAAAAATGACGGTTCAAAAGGGTAAACATACAGATCGTAGACTTTGAATTCGTTTCTTTAATATTTCCAAGACTCTCTGGTACTCACGTGCACTGTCTTGCGCATGCGTTTTTGGAATTGTTTAAAACCGCTGCCCAGTTATTAATTGGTTGTAACGCGCGCTGATTGTCTGACACTATGACGTAGGGGATTGTGTACACGCGTGCGCGCTAACGTCAAAAATCAGCCGTTTCTTAGCAACCTCGTGCATCCAGAACAGGTCGTATAAAATTTACAAATCTTTTAAGCTACAGACACGCGGTGTAACATTGCGCGCAATGTTGGAGGAAATCCATGTTGCGAGCAATGTCACACGATACAATTTGTTGCACTCAATGTTGCTAAAGTAGAAAAACGATCCTACTTCAGCAACATTTGCACGAAATGTTGCACCATGTGTGTGTCCGCTCCTTTAACATCAGTCAGTAACTCTTCGTCGTTACCTTTTCATCGTCCCTTGTGTTCTTATGAATAATACTTTCTATTTCTCTTTTTAATGCCAGTTCCTGGGTCGGCGTTATTTCTCTTTTCTTCGGCACCTCTTTTTCGGTCAGTGTATCTTCTTCTTCATCAGCTGTTTGCTCTTCACTGTTACTACTAGATGGCGCAAATATCAATGATTCATTACTGGATGACTGGTTCTTCGGATCGAACCAAAAGTTTAACGACACAGTCATGCTGAAAAAATAAGGGACCATTAGCTAAAATGCCACACAACAACTGAACCGAGCTGAGAACGTTTGCGCAAGCCTGCGTTTCGGCACATTTTTTAAATAACTCAGAGCGTTTTAGTGTGAGAAAAGAAATTTCGTTTTTTTCGAATATACAAAACATTTCGTGAGCATACATTTGTGAAATTCAGATACTGTCCGAGCATTTTCATTGGACGAGCAGAGAACTCGCGCGCTGTGATTGGTTCAATTGTGTCGCCAATCCGTACCGTAACCGTACCGACGACACAATGTGTGGGCATTCTTATTGGATGAGCAGAGAACGCTCGCGATTGCTTCAATGGTGTCGTGAATCTCGTACAGAAACCGTGGCGACACTTGTCCGAACGATCTTATTGAATTAACAGCACTGAAACTTGCGCGCAGTGATTGGTTTCAACAAATAACAATTCTGTTTCGTGACCTTACCTTGTGCCACGAATTTTCACAGTCACTACAAAATATATAGTCAAAACTTGTCTTACAGGCTTACTTGTTGCGTTCACTTTCGACATAGTGCCACCAGTATGTTGGTATATACAGCACATCTCGAGGACCAACAACTGCTTCTAGGCCTTCAATTTCTTTGAACTTTGGAAATCTTTTAAAATCGGGTTTGTCAAAATTTACCTAATAAAAAGATACAACAATGCTATTTTTAGTTCACTGATCGAGTACTGATCATATGTGGTAACTAGACCCACGTACCTGTGACTGTCTGTCATGTGGGTGTCCCACAGGGTACGGGTACAGACATCTGAAGTATTCCGGGCTGAAAAGGATGACGCGTTTAAGACCTGAAATCTGAGAATCATAAAAGATTATTACAATGCTTTATTTTTCGCGTTTGACGTCAAACTTATTCTTTTCAATTCCATTCAAAAACACAAATTTCAAAATAAATAAATAAATTTGACGTTAAACTCGGAAAATAATGCATTGTAGGAGTTATTAAAAGGGTCTATACTAGAAACTACAAGTGACTCGTGGGATATTCCATGGTATGGCACGAGAAACCATTGTATAAAATTCGTATATCCAAGCGGCCATGTAATGTTCTGTTTATTATATAAAATCTTCAATGAAAAATAATGGAGAATTTGAGAAGCTGAGCAAAAAGTCGAAATTTGTCACCACCAGTGATGATATAAATCGTATCCCCACTAGCCACTGGTGGGAGTGGGGACATCAATTTTATCATTTTGATGTCACTCCATATCACACTCTATTTCATATAATAACTAGTGTTTATATACATGTATGCATTCATTACCTGTACAAAGAAGTTTTCCAGTACGTCATAGTGAGTAGGAGTAACAACATCAGTCATTCCAATCAGTAACAAGTTAATCACTTTATCTCCCCAGCCAAGTCTTGTCACGATATCCAGCAACCAAGGGTAGTCAAAGGAGTTGACGTCTTCTACTAACGACTCGCTGACTCCTTCTACGATGTACAGCGGGGACTATCAGATAAGAAAACAGAAGAAAAGTCCATGGTCGAACTTCTATAAGTGACCACACCCTTTGAGACCATGAATGCTGTCCGCTATGTAGAGGTTAGTCGCTTAAGTAGCGGAAATACGAGCAACAAACACGCGCAACTTGTCGCGCTACAGCGTTGCAAGTTGCAGAGTGGATGTGGCTGGTATTACCATCCCGTGCAACAACAAAATTTTGTTGCGTGACATTGTTGCAGAAGTAAAAAGCGCTTTTTTCTCTCTGCTACAATGAAAATTTGTTATTTCAGGACTTGTTCTGTGAGTTAATTATGCCCTGCTGCACTTAGATCAGCCCAAAGGCTGTTTCAGGGTTCGATCTGTGAGTTACCCGTGCCCTGACTTTTTTCAGCCAATTCAAGGGGTTGTTTCAGGGTTCGATCTGTGAGTTACCCATGCCCTGACTTAGATCAGCCCAGAGGTTGTTTCAGGGTTCGATCTGTGAGTTACCCGTGCCCTGACTTAGATCAGCCCAGAGGTTGTTTCAGGGTTCGATCTGTGAGTTACCCGTGCCCTGACTTAGATAAGCCCAGAGGTTGTTTCAGGGTTCGATCTGTGAGTTACCCGTGCCCTGACTTAGATCAGCCAAGGGGTTGTTTCAGGGTTCGATCTGTAAGTTACCCGTGCTCTGACTTTGATCAGCCCAGAGGTTGTTTCAGGGTTCGATCTGTGAGTTACCCGTGCCCTGACTTTGATCAGCCCAGAGGTTGTTTCAAGGTTCGATCTGTGAGTTACCCGTGCCCTGACTTAGATCAGCCAAGGGGTTGTTTCAGGGTTCGATCTGTGAGTTACCCGTGCCCTGACTGAGATCAGCCCAAGGTCATACAGCTCTACGACAACACTTTCGATGATACTTCCTAACTTTATGGGAAATAATGCAGACCCTAAAAATTGTTTTTTGCGAGATCCAAAATGAGCTTACCCTGGGTAAGAACAAGAGACCCGAGTGGAGATTATCCGGACTAACAGCCCAATCATTTTCATTTGATTTTTCTTACCTGGAAATACGAGAGTGTTCCATTGTTTGATTTCTGTAAGTCCTTCGCCAACTCCATAAACTCATGGAAATACGTGATCATCTTTTCATGGGGTGGTTTCCAGTCCTTGTACCTGTCAATCATCTTGTCCTCGTCAAAGTAAAGGAAGCGCCTCTGGGTGGAGATGTACGCGATGTGGCCTTTATCGCGAAGATTTTTGTTCAGGTAGTCTAAATCCCACTTGTAAGCCGAACTGGCGAAAGAACAGTTTTCTAGGATCACTGGAAGCTGTGGATTCAAAAGTACATGAGGATTACTTTCAGGAGCAATGTTCACCTTGTACCTAGTAGGAGTTGAGTTGGGGGAAGCTGCATAGGCTGCTTGACGGTCAGCGGATATTTTTCTAGAGTGATTTAGCATCAGGACGCGAACGTCAAAAACGACGTCGCGATTGATGTTTTCCTGCGCGCGCCGTCCCCAACGTGGTTGACGTCTTCCAACCTCGTTGAGAACCACGCGAGCACGAAATAATGCGCTCGGGCCGTCCTCTTTGACGTTCGTGTCTTGGAGCTAAATCCCTCTAATATTACGAAAATGGACGACGAGAGGGAGGAGAAACAAGGGAGATCTTTAACCGCTTATTTACATATAGATGCAGAGAGAAAAAAGTATTTATATTGGTTTTATCGTTACTACAGCGTCTTTTTGTTTAAAAATATTCTCTACTGTATATTTTCAAACCTGTAATGTCGCTTTGAGAAATATTTTTTTTGACAATGAAAGTCGTGGAAAAGAGGCTTGCCTTTGATTAACGTCCGCAGCAGGTATGACAGGTTTAACCCGTTATTCAAGTCGGTTGCGTGTGTCTTAGCTGAACAGCTGTAAATTGTTCCTACTCTATTCTTACCCCGTTTTCAATCATTTTCATCGCCTCTGGGTCAAAGCAGTTCATTCTTGGCAGTTTCTTGACTGGGAATGTATAATCCCCTTGAAAGCGAGGATCCACGGGAAACCGCCTGTCTTCTTGGTGGGCGCACGGATCATGACTTGACGTACAGAGATTTTCTTGATAATACTTTTCCTTTGCGTGAATGCTTGGTGAATCATAGCAATCTACAAACAAGATATAATAATGAAAAAAAGGACCTCAAATTTTATTGAACCCACAAACAACTCGAATCAAGGAAGAGATCTGACAAACTCTACTCACATGTGATGCCGAGTCCAGCAATCAAACCCGAGACTCGAGTGTTAAGAGGCAAGCATGAAAGAGGCGCAACTGAGTAAAGTGCAATCGAGGGAAAAGGGGAAAATACAGCGAAAAATTTACCCATAAATAAACAAAAATCTAGTTTTATCAGTAAAATAGGAACCTTAGTGATACCTATATTTATCAATCATAACGGAAATCCTTGATAAAACGGACAGCTTGATGCTCCCTTTATTTACTGTATAACATACCCCCCATGAATCGATTGGCGCTATGCCGCTGACCATGTATGTCCGGCAAACTCAGCGAACGAGATTGTACGACTGACATTCTACTGATCAAGTTATTTATTGGATTCAGATTTGATTAATTTTGAACCATTAGTGATTTATTTTAAGATACTTCTTCCAAAGTGTCACCTATTATGGCATAAATAGGCTGATTAATAAGATCAATATAATGTAATTGAAGAAGTTTATGAGAAATTGAATCGTTTCTCTCTGTGCAATCAAGTTGAGTTTCGAACTCCGGAAAACCTCAGCGAACGATATTGTATGGCTGACAATCTACTAATCAAGTTAATTTTGATCGATTAGTGATTTATTTTAAGATACTTCTTTCAAAGTGTCACCTATTATAGCAATATAATGTAATTGAAGAAGTTTATGAGAAATTAAATCGTTTCTCTGTGTGCAATCAAGTTGAGTGTCGAACTCCGGAAAACCCTTGTTAATATCTTAACAAGATTGATTTTCATTTCCAACGATGAGAAATGTGGTTGAGTACTTTATTGTTCAAACAGATATCAATTAGTGTTATAATCTTAGTCTTGTTGCGTTGTTCAAAGACGTTCAATTATGTTAGAGTTTAGATGAGGTTTAATGTTACAGTGGAACCCGGTTAATACGGCCACAAAGGGACAGGTCAATATGACTGTAATTAGCCGGGTGTCCGTATTAAGCGGGTAAATTTAATAGAAAATGTGTTTCGTTGGGACCTACAAAACTCTCCGTAATAACTGGGTGGCTGTATTAACCGGGTGCCCGTATTAACCGGGTGCCCGTATTAAGCGGGTAAATTTAATAGAAAATGTGTTTCGTTGGGACCTACAAAACTCTCCGTAATAACCGGGTGGCTGTATTAACCGGGTGCCCGTATTAACCGGCTGCCCGTATTAAGCGGGTAAATTTAATAGAAAATGTGTTTCGTTGGGACCTACAAAACTCTCCGTAATAACTGGGTGGCTGTATTAACCGGGTGCCCGTATTAACCGGGTGCCCGTATTAAGCGGGTAAATTTAATAGAAAATGTGTTTCGTTGGGACCTACAAAACTCTCCGTAATAACCGGGTGGCTGTATTAACCGGGTGCCCGTATTAACCGGGTGCCCGTATTAAGCGGGTAAATTTAATAGAAAATGTGTTTCGTTGGGACCTACAAAACTCTCCGTAATAACCGGGTGGCTGTATTAACCGGGTGCCCGTATTAACCGGGTGCCCGTATTAAGCGGGTAAATTTAATAGGAAATGTGTTTCGTTGGGACCTACAAAATTCTCCGTAATGACCGGGTGGCTGTCAATTAAGCGGGTGGCCGTAATAACTGGGTGGCCGTATTTACGGGGTGGCCGTAGAGCGGGGTTCCACTGTAAGTGTAATGGGCCCGATTTTTTTAACTGTTTAATGTTACGAAGGCCAATAAAAATGTTATGTGTCGGCTGATAATGAGTGTTTATCGGCTGGCTTATCATGTCTAGTAATGGACCCAAGGAAGGGGAGGGACAGCTTTGGGGTATTTTCACGAGGTCGTCTCTGTTTATAACCTTACCCTTACATCAAATAGATTATGGGATGTTTATTAGTTCCTAGTGGTGTAACGGTAGGGCGGGGTGGCAGGTTTGGTTCCCAGACTCGTCTCTGTTTATAACCTTACCCTTATATCAAATAGATTATGGAATGTTTATTAGTTCCTAGTGGTGTAGTGGTAGGGCGGGGTGGCAGGTTTGGTTCCTAGACTCGACATCATATTGGAATAGAGTTTGTTAGGAGTCTCCCTTGATTCGAGGGTTATTATCCAGGTTCTCAGACCGGTTTTCCTCCCTCTGCAAAACCTAGGCTTAATCTGTGAGTTAACCGTGCACTGCCTTTGAACAGCGCAAAGCTTGTATATGAGCTGAATAAAATTTGAAACTTTCAAGAAAAGGGTTTGGCCATCATATTATATTTTTAACTAGCATTAATATTAATAATAATATCATTAACCTATGATATCCATTTATAATAAAATATGATATATTTAACTTCTATTTAACGTCAAACAAGTTCAAACGCAATGTCGTTATATCATCGATCGGAGCCCCCCAAAAAATAGACTAAGCTACACTTGGAGATTTTCCTATAAGCGGGAAACAATAAGCAAATTCGTGTTTTGATTGGTTGAATTTTTTACTGATAGACAATCGGAAGCCATTTCAATGTCACGGCATGTCGTACCCTGTACGTAATACCGAATCTTTCCCACTCATACGAAAACCGCTCTAGAAGGCTACATGAAAAAATATGATTAAAATTAGATTAAAGTCCGGCTCACCACGATTGCTGTCTCGGTGTCTGCACGTTTTCTCTGTTGTTGCTGTTATTGTCGGAAGATGTAGAATCAAGACTAGCGCTAGATACATAGCCGAGGAAGACCCAATATGGGCATTAATGAGAGGAACTTTTGAAGACCACTCAAGGCTAGTGATATCTGAAGTCTTGAGAGCTGAAAGCATTTAGAATCGGTTTGGTTAATTGATAACGGTTAAATGGAATGGTGGTTTGATTGAAGACGGAGGTGAAAGCAGAAACAAAAAGAGAATATTGTGGGGTAAAGATAGTAAGAAAGTAGAGGAAGGAAATGGAAAGAGCGATAACGGCATGAAAGAGAAAAATAGGAAAAGTGAAGAGAGAAAGAAAGCAAATCGTGAATGAATGAAAAAGTAAGAAAAGATGAGGGAAAGAATGTAATAAATGTGTGGAAATACCAAATTTAATCAGATGAGTAATACACGACGTTTCGGAGTCATCATGACCCCATCATCAAGTGAAAAATAAATGTTGCTCGAGTTCAGTTTGTTTTTTATAACGTCAACTAATGAAGATTTACATAACGGTTTATTTATCTAACGTAACTTTGCCAAGGATTCAGAGATGGTTTTTTTTTTCTTGGATTAATAGCATTTCGTATAATAAACAAACCAACCAGTTGATTTCCATTTCTTAATGACCGTGAAAGTGTTGGTCAATTCCTAGGGGAAGTTCCATGTTTGATCCTGCATGTAGTGTTTATAAATAAAAAATAAATGTGTGAAGCGCAAAAGGACAAAAGAAAAAGGAAAGAAAATGCAAATGATAAATGAAAAAGAGAAAGAAAGATGGAACTTTTCGAAAAGGAACGGAGAGAGATTAAGGTACGAAAGAGAAAAAAAAACAGAGGAAATAAAAGAGAGAAAGCAAATGAATGGAAGAAAGGGGAAAGTAAAAAAGATAGGAGTAACCTTGAATAATCAGCAACTAATATCACAAATGAAGAATAACAACAAAATTAAAAAGACTGCAATAAAAAGTATTAGACAAGGAAACATTTAAACAAACAAATAGCAAAAAAAAAAAAAAAAAAAAAGGAACTCACCAAATAAATGATTTACTCAAGAAAAATAGTTTAAAGAAGGCAAATACAATACAAGACCTGAAATTTTAAAAGCAATTCGTTCTCAAGCCTCATGAATTCTAGACGCTTGTATTTCAAAACTTCACCGTGCCACCAACACCGACGGTTCCAAATGAAGCTTCTTACTTAATTTCCTTCATGTGGCTTATGATCCCCATTTCCTCCTACGCCCGCTAACCGAGATACAATCGATATGGTCGGCTTAAATTTTGATCTATTTGTGACTTTGCGGTGATTCGAGTGTCCTAATCAATTTAGCCATAAAACCATGGGTCATTGGATGCGACCTCAAGCAGGCTGAGTATAGAACTTAAAAATCTTGACATAAAAGTGAATCACTACTAATACCCGCCACTTTATCTTCTGTTCTATTCCTAGATTAATCGGTAGATATGGATCAAATGGTAATGGAGGCGGAGAATAAACCATTAGATGGCCATCATCCTGTCAGTTCTAGACTAATAAATGCACTAGATGGTCAAGCGTGCAATTGCTCGAAATGTTCTCTAGGTTTCGAGATAAAAAGCTCTTTCGGTAACAAAGCGGCAATAGGAAGAATAAAAGATATGAAAAAATCACTCTTCAATTTTGTGTTTTAAAAAGTTACTTCTTATGTCGTTCAAATAATGAACTAACCAGAATATTCCAAGTGCATTCTTCGGTAACTAGTCATCATTCAAGCTCACAGCCACTCGATTCTTACTTCTTGAGGTTCAGGGAAAAGTAGCGAGTTAACCTTGCCGTAAAATTAGAACAAATCAAACATCTTGGCGCCTTGAGAAGAAAAAATAAATAAAACTCTTGCACTTCTCTTCATATTTTGACCTTTTTTTCTCAATAAAATTTCTCAATAAACTTTTGGCGGGAAAAAGACGCGCGCGCGCCATGCGCAAATTTTTGATGGTGTTTCAGATCTTATGTTGTGTTTTGACGACATGCAGGCAAATTTTAAATTTATTCTAACGACTTCATGGTTTTTATCAAACCCTGAAACAACTTCTCATATGGGCTGATCAAAATCGGGGCACTGCTAATTTACAGATTGAAATGGAATTTAGCTAGCGTGTTAGGTTTTCCGGAAGGAAGAAAATTGGAGAACCCGGACAGGGAAGAAGAGATCTAATCAACTATACTCGCCGGCATGCACGAGATAGCGAGTCCAGGAATCAAACCCGAGCCCTCAGAGAAGATAGATGAGTATACCCTATACTACTGTCTTCGTATTAGACATTCCGAGGTGGAGAAAAAACTGGGTTCGAGTTGGCATTGCAGTGCATTGTGGGACTGTTTAGGGGACGAAAATAGAAATATGTCTTGGGAATATGTTCTCTAATGCAGCCCCAAAATGCACTGCAGTGTGTTTTTTTCCTTAACATTGGAATGGCTGATACTATATGAATCATCATAGAAATATTCCCCTTAAACTCTCTAAGATGGCAGAAGGTTCTGTGATAGCAACCCACAGCAAGGTTTCGGTAAGGGTCTATTTGCTGGTCAATCTCATCCCTACCTTTTAGATTGTTCTAGTGATCGATTTGCCATGCTATCATCGATCCAAGAGATTACCAGAAAGGCACGCTTCCTCACTCCTTAGAGAGCTTAGAGAACAAATTTGAGATTCAAAGACCATTTCTTAGATCGATTACTTGATTATTTGACTTTCTTGTCTATCCAAATCTCTCAGTAACAACTATTTTTGCTCATATTACATGAGTGAATTAGAATCAATGAGACAACAAAGGCGGAGTAAAAGCGATTTATCGTTAATTAAACATCATAGTTCTGATATATTCTCTCTAAATTGAACGGAAATGGAAAGCTTCTTACACGTATGTCAGGGAGAATCAAAATATTCTGGAATTTCCTTCGCCAATGAAGTCATTTGTTTTATATAAACATAACAATTAAGAATCTATTCATTGCGGCACGTGTGCTAGACGTTTTTAAACGACAAATTATGAACAACTATTTCCTTTGAATGGCGCATCATTTTAGATTAATTTTCATTAAAAAACAATTTTTTTTTGGTATTAAAATTGTGCTTTTTTGTACACGTGGACACGGAAAAAAATATTTTTATCTAATAAAAGGAAAAATTAAAAGTATAAACGAAATAATATGTAATGTATTTATACGTTTCTGTTTTTTCTCCATTATTTTTTTCCATTTGTTGCCGTATTTCAAAGCTTTTCTTCTGCCATTTCAGTTTTTTTTTTATTTCAATCAGTCTACTTTTAAATATATTCCTCTTTTCAAATTTTAAATGTTTGTGGACAATTTTTCTTTCCTTTTCGGCTCTCTATTAGAAAGTTTTCCTCTATTTTAGAAACAAAAATCATCCAAAAAGGTGTAAAAATAATCATTATTTTTCCATTGCTGTTTTCTCTCATATTTTTACTCTTTTCGACAGCTTCCTCAATTTCCAAATATTATTTTTACAGTTTATTAGCGTGCCGAGTTTAAAGATATTTAAAATGTAAAAGATTCACGAACTTAAATGACAGGTGCATGAACATATATTGAATTAAAATAAGCGGCACTAAAAGCAGTTAATCCGTAAATAGCATTGATACTGACCACATTTTAAGAGAACAGCAAGAAAGAATAACAACAACAAGTTTATATAAATAATGTAGGAAAAATTTCTCCGAATATTCAAAATAATAACGCTCAAAAACTAAAGGGTAATCTTAAAGTTGAAATATACTAGTTGAGAGTAGAATAGAGAGATACGGCCGGTGATATCAAAGGTTCTTTGACGACTAGCCAGTTGTCCTTGAATACTGAGTCGGAAGAATTCACTCATTCATTTTCAAAAGGCCAGCACTTCCACAGCCCTAAATGTTTTCCCATATTTTTATTGCAGTAGATTAAAACTCTTCCGCCTTCCCAAAAGAAAATTGATATTTTTATTTCTAGTTTTCTTCGATTCATTCTTAGTAATATCAACAATCAGCCGCCAAGATATAAGAAATGTAAATACAAATTTCGACTCGTCCTTGTGGTTTTGCTATTTAACAGTTGTTTAATCTAAAGTTTATACTTTGTATTTCGGCGGTATCTGTTTTATTCAGCAAAAGGTGAATGTGTTGTAGATATTTTTTTGTATTAATCATTGATGGCAAAACAGCTAAAGTGTCATTGGGCATTATTTCGATCTATCAAAGGTGCGTAATGAACACCATTAATCTTCGTCTCTTTTGAGCATTCATCAGTAAAAATGAAAATGAATGAAAATGCGAGCGCTTTAAATGAAACAGCATTTAAAATAAAGCACTGTACAAAACTCGAACACCAAAGCAAAAAGTCCAATACCATATCTACTTCGGGAGGCGCAGAACACGAAAAGAGCGGCCGACCAGAACTAAAATAATTTCTGACAAAAATCAAAACTTTGAACAACCGAAAAGAATTATTTTAACTCCAAGAAAAAGATTTTAAAATTAATATATATTAATAGAATTTTACCTCAGAAAATTGAAGTTAAGCGGTAGGATCCAATGATTGTGGCAGTATTCAAGTCGGATCGCTTAAAACGTCTCTACCATCCTCTGCTAGCGGTCTGAATGAATTAAGATCTCTAAAGGTTTTCCCACCTTACTTAAAACCAAACGGTGTCGTTTTTGACGCACTCCGATCACAGCAGGCTGGGCCGTCACACCGAACAGGTGTAATGTGATCAGTTGATATCCGCTGACCTCCCTAGCATTGAAGCCGGCAACTTAATACTAAAATGATGGCATTAACGCCATTCATTAATTCCGTAATTACGGCCAACTGCTCCTGTTTATACTATTCGTTCGCCGCCTCAGTCTATTTATCTGCTAGTCAGTTAAGGTTTTGAATGAAAAACTATCGCTGACGTTTGGGGTTTGCCAAACCTGTTTAAGAAGATAGGTTTTTCTTAATACGCGTAGTGAAAAATAAAACCAAAAAAAAAATGGACATGATGTTTGGGATTTTGTTTGTCTTCTTGTCTAAGCTTCCTGCCTTGACTTCCTTGGATAGAACGATAATTCAACATTGCATTTGATGCCTAAGAGACAAGCCGGCAAATGATCCGGATTTTTCGCTGTCATCTGAACTTCGTAATTCAAATCTGTTAGAGCTGTCAAGCCGCTAGGGGAATTATAAGGATTTTATCTCTCACTGTAAGTGGTGCGAACAGACTGGCGACAGTAGAAAGCTAGATAACATCGGTTTTTTTGGAGTTTGCATTTAAGTCAAAACTATACCATCATTGTGTGCACGACACAGTTTTTTGATTTACTTATCTTCAATCTTACCGATGCAAGTCCTTGATTCAATTAGAAAAATTGAAACAATCTTTGCATAAACATTGTCAGTATATGAGTTGCATTCAGCTGATTTCCTTTCTTTCTTTCCAGTTTCTTTCTCTCTTTCATTCCATTCTTTCTTTGTCTTCTCTCTTTCAATTTCTTGTCCTCTCTAGTTTTCTCTCATCCTCTCTCCTTTTTTTCGATTTGTTTGCCTCTCATTCCCTTTCACCTTTCTTTCTTCGTTTCTTTCTTTCCTTCTTTCTGACACTTTTTGACACTAAACCCAGTCACTGGCAGACGAAATGATAAATTTTAAAGAAAAAAATAGAAGAAAAAAAAAAGAAAAAACATTTACCACTTTATACTTCATTCAACCTATTTACAACTTCAAGCTTCCATCCTACTATACTACGAACTTCTTAAATGAAAAAATCAGAATTCTGTATTATACAATAATATTCAATTCCTTCGAAACAAAACTTCTTGATATCAAATTTAGCTCGGAAATTGAAAAAAGAAAACACTTTAGAAAACACATTTACGTAAGATATTCGAGACTGAGTTGGAGCACTTGACAAAGCCTGTCTACAAAACACTTGTAAAACACACGATATTCATTCACAGAAAATTCTACAATAACTTCTAGTTCACTTCAACATATACATTAAAACATTGAATTTCGGAAGTCCGAGAGATAAATTCTTATATTTCTTTCAATTATTTAATCAAATTCTAAGTTTTTCTTCGAGTAATATGATCATACATGACCACTTGGGTGTATTTTGGGGTTACGATAGTGATCCGTGCCGAGTTATCGCCTGGCGTAGGTGCTTTCGGATCCACGTTCAAGATTTTTCGATCTCGTTTATTCTTGAATAGCAAACCCGTCGCATTTTCAGCAATGACCTAGATAGTAAAAGTAAAAACAACGTTAAAAAGTAGCTTCAGGGCTGAAAAGAAAAATGAGTTTATAAATACCCACAAATTGTTCGTAATTTGTGAGAAAAATACGAAGTAATTTGCCACAAAACGGCGTAAAACAAACCTGATAGTTCGGTGTTGGATTTGATGTCGCCGTCTGCGTCTCCCAATTGTAAAAACTAAGGGGGGAAAGAAAAACAGAATACAAAAGATTATTAAAAAACGTACACAAAAGAATTAAAAAGTTCTGTTTATTTTCTGGTACTCATCCGATCATTAATATATAATAATTATGGTTTCATTATGACAAATAATACAAATATATCGAATCGTAGAAAGAAAGAAAATGAAAACGCCACTCGTTATATTCCAAGATAAGTACTGATAAATTAACGATTCTCCGAAACCTAGCTTTGTGGAATATTTCAGATTATTCTAGATAACAGTCTATGCAGAAGCAAGGTCCTTAAGATTTCGACGCGCTTTGGTCAGTTATAGCCTTTGGATTGTGACAGCCCATCAGCGCCTTTAAGTAAATTATCGCTAAATAGAGAAAGACTGTTTGAACAGCTGTCCTGTACCAGACATATTGAGAGTCTTAAGCATGCGATGTATACGTTCGAAGAACTTCGATAAGCGAACAGAAATATCGATATTTTTCCCTCGTTATTCTTGTTCCCGCACGTCAAATTTCACGTGTCGAACACGTAAACGTATGTTCAATTTTTTTCATAATAAAAAGAAAAAAACAGATATAGTTGTAAAGGACGATTTTAAACATTTGCAAAATGTAAAGTAGTTTTACGGCAGTCATGTTGCGAAACAATAGAAATTTTTTTTTACGTTTCATTGTTTTTAACCCACAAATGGCTGCAATTGAACCCCCTATATTAACATAACTTGTTATGTGTGCCGTTTTTTTACCCGCTGAAAAACATAACGGCTAAAACCGCACTGCGCATGCTCGGCATTTTGGCGGGAAAATTACCGATGCCAAAAAAGATCGTTTTCCCTTCATCCTCTGCGCCCAAGGTACATGCTGATCAGCAGTCTCATTCAGTCTCAAACGAGATAAAATCCGACAGAATTAAGCAGGCAAAATCGAAAGTAGGTTTAACTTTCATCATTTCGGCTATCACTTTATTTTGTCTTCCTTATTTGCTTTTAATCGAGCACACGATAATATCTACTAAGCTTATCGTATATTAGATTTAATATACTATATTCATAGGTCTTACGTCATTCATTCTAAAAAAGAACATGGGTTATATTGACAACGATTTGGGATTAGTTTAAGAATGACAAGACCTCAGGCAATATTCATTAAGAGATTACTACGAAAATTAATAAGGGAACACAAATAATGACTTTGTTGTACCTTAAATCTGAAGGTCTTGGAAGAAGACGTCTTCTACCGGCAAAATATGGCTCAAAATCTTCTGTCTAAAGACAAAAGGGATTATTGTCTGGGTTGCCTTATGCTATCTTGGAAGAAGAGGAATGGGTCGTAACTTGTCATCAGGTAAAATTGATCAGTTACTCATTTGAGCGACTGTCCATTATTTATGGGAGCGGGGGAGGGGGAAGGGATGGTTGAGAAAATAGAAAAAATATTTTTTTTCCAACCTCCATTATTATGCCCAATTTTTGTCGGGTTGTCTGTTTATTCCCATGTAACATTTTAACGACTCTCCTATATAATTACAACTCATAAATAATCTCTTTAAGATGGATATAGTAGTGGAGAGGGAATGTGCAGCTTCAGCTTCACCCCTTTCAAAATATCCCATATTATTTTATACTTTTGTTATTATTTTCAAGTCACGGTTACATGTACTGGTAGTTAATATTAGATCATATTGATCTGGCAGTTAACAGTATATAAAATGTTTTCTAGCCTCACCTTTAGTCTGTGTGCATAATCAATATATCCTGAAATTTCCTAAAAAAAATAAATAGTGTATAATTTATACTACAATATATACTACTGTCAATCAAATAAATTGTTAGAGTACGCAAAGGTACACAGGAAGAATTTGTTTAATTGACGGTAGTCTATTGCCCAATTTCCTGTGACGCCATGACTGCCGGCATGACTGTTGGCTTGTAATTGATCGATCCGCGCGTAGCAATGAAAACAGTGGTGGGGATTTACCGGACGAGCAATCCTGCGTCCTATATGCAAATAAATTAAAGTTGGACTCAAAAATATAATAGAGTGTATCCAATAGGACACAGAAAAAAATATGTTGCTGCTTGTGTTTTTCTACCTAAAATATAAGGATATGAGTCCATTGGACCCCCAAATCAACTAACCTAGGGAAATTCCTGCAATGGTTAAAACCTAGCAAATATCATAGCCTGTTTGAAGCTGGAACAAAACAATAGCTCTGAAGACATAACTGGGTGTTTGATTAAATTACCTATGATTGAATATTCATTTATACTTAAATTTTAAAGTAAATCATGCTAAGAATTTTTATTAAAATTTCTTTACCTGTCCCTTTACATTCTTGTCTCTAATGAAAATAATTGACTGAAAAAAATGAAGAATAAATGTCAAAAAATTAATAGATATGACCCAGTAAACTTGCAAATCTTAAGCCTTATATTTACATGTAATTCATGAAAGGAAGTTTGTTTTTTATTCATCATTAGTGGCAATCAGGTTTAGACCATAGTGACCCTTCCCAGAAACAACTATACAATAGGCTGCACATCATTGTCCTTGTAGTGTCAACCTCTAACCAGTTAGACTCTTTCGTAGCATACAGTAATACTGAGTGGGAGAGTTACAGTAATGTGGAAGAGCCTAGGTGGTTCAACCTCCCATGGCATGATGGGTCCAGAATTTTGGGCCCAGAATGGTTTGAGAGCATTGTAGTGTAACATGAAGGCTGGCCAAGTTGGAGACTGTGTAAGAGTCTATGAAACAATTAAATTACAAGCTTAGGGCCTTCTCAACAATATATTCACTGGACATACTTAAGAGTGTAAAGAGGCTTTGCTCCATCCCTTGATGGCAGCCATGAGAGGATGCACAAAAATAGAGTCTTTTCTGAAACGGAATTCTTTCTCATTAAAAACCAGATTAGACCAAATTCAATTGTTCCTGCTTCCTGTCACAGCTAGCTGCCATCACATGCTGGTGCAAAGCCTCTCTTACAACATTTATTCAGTGGTACAGTTGTTGGACATAAATGGCTGACGAAATATTGTAAGTCAAAAATTTTCTATCACTAACAGTTTCCCACTTGCTGTTATATGATATGATAACCACAACACTTGTGTCAAAGTGGAAATCATTAACTATAACACATGGATTATGCACCAATCCTAGCTAAAAACCATAAACCACTTGGCTCCCAAAAGTCTAAACCTAATCTCAGGATGTTTATACTTAACTTACAGTCATTTTTCCGCTACGATTTGCTTCTTCTCTTTGAGCTAATGCTTTTAGAAAAGGATCTTTAAGTTCCTTTCCAGAACTAGCTAGTGTTCTGTTGGTACAAGAAGACCAATATTTTATAAATTTAAAACTCAACTTAAAAAGATTAGAGATTAGTCAACACTTTATAAAGCGACTAAGATAATCAAATTTTTAACAAAGGTACATACTTTTGTTGACTTCTTTTTGATAATCTGCTTGCTTCTGCTGCCATTTTTCTTGCTTCAAACTCTTCTCTTTTGAGTACCTGAATTAGACATAACATGCAAGTTTAACGTTTTCCTGATAATGATTACAAAATAATTTACACATATATAAAGATTACAAAATGATCTTTAAATAAATGATCTAAGGATTTCAGCTATTTAGCCTTTCGTAGTCTGCATCAAAAGCAAAAGACCCCTTGTAGCATGCTGGAATGCAGCTCAATTTGAAGGACAAAACAATAGGTTCCAATACTCAGGAGAATGAAATCCTTTTGTTTTGTCCTCCAAATTGAGCTGCTTTGCCATCATGTGCAAGGGGTCTATGATATGATTGCCTAAGTTGTGCAGATATATGGTATTGCTTAGTTATTACTGTTTACATAAAATACTAGTAAGTATGGTATACATACACCACATACCACTTTATAATTAAGTGTGTGTTTATCATGTAACCGTGCAGTAACTTACAAACAGTAGACTTCATATATACTGCATGGTGTTTATTACATGTATACCATGAAGCAGCAGTTGTACATGTATATATAACACGTACAAGACAGTTGGGAGGGGAGAGATTTGCTACATAACATAATATTGTCCAGTTGTGATACTATCAAACAGTATAGTGTATATTATCATGCAACAACATAGAATACATACATGTATATACCATGCATGTACATGTACATAATGCAGTGCATTGGCCATTTATACAACTGGAAAATTTGATGTGGTACAAAGTATTGTTTTACTTACCTCTCCACTACCACGATAGCCAAGCTCAACGAGCTGTCTTGCCAATTCTTCATCCTGTAAAATACAAAAAAATCAGCATTTATCCATCATTCGCTAACTCAAGAACTTACAAAACAAAAACTCTTTAGTCTTCAAGTAGTCTATAACGATTTCTATCTGTAGTTGTCCTTGATCATTTCTCTTCATGTCAAAAATAATTTTAATTCTCTATGATCAAACATTCCATCGCGATCATGAAAATTTATGATCAAAAATTCGTAACTTCTCGTAATCAACAACACACGATTTTCACTAAGTTTTCATCCTTGATCATTCACAAAAAAACTTCCTTAGCCGAGAGAGAAAGAAAGAAAAATACCTACCTCTAAATAATATAGATCTGTTTGGGTAATCTGGCTATCTAGAAAGTCCTCATAAGTAGCGAATTCAGTGACAATGTTGTCTGTGGCTCCAACTGCTTCTTCGTCCATCTTGGTTCTGTGCTTACATTGGATGGTTGCTAGGTAACTAACAAGCCTTGTACCAGTCTCTTGATCGTGATTTCCACAGGTAGCCCGCGCTACCAGTTCCAGTGACTGTTCTAGTCTCGTTATTTTTATAACCAAAATATTTTTTGCTTTTTAAACTAACTCGATTTCTTTTCTGGGCATTTCAAAATGATTACACTGGAACCTTTTTTGGAAATTCATCCATACATCCATCCATCCACCCATTTATCCATCCATCCCATCCATTGCATCCATCAATTTCTTCACCTAAAGCTACTAGTACTATTGATATATTCTTGTAGTTTGGATTTGGATTTTTCATTAAGCCTATCGGAACTCTCTTCCTTGTTTTGCTTAAGGTTAATGGGCTTTCAGTCTGTTTAGTCTCGCTTTGAGATTACCCTGTTGAAGAGGAAAATCTTAACCCGTAACATAGATTCTAGATCATGAAAGGAATCTCTGGTTGTTTACAGAAGTACGCGGTGACTCCGACATTCCTCATTACCCCGCCACCCAGACTCTCCACTTTTTTTTATCCAATTCATGTCAAAAAAAAACCACGCATTCCACTAGATTTTTCTTCGAAAAAGTGACCAAAAATCAGTCCTTCACAAAGTTTTTTTTCCTTTCTTTGGAGGATTGTCATGGAGAAGGGAAGTTTTCTTCCCGCGTTTAAAATATTACCGGAACTGACCAGAAAAAATATCGCTGGAAGCAAGCTCAGCAGTCTGCTGAAAACAGGATGTTCCTGTGACAAGTATTTTATTAAAAAGCGATCTTTTGGATAAAAAAATCCATAACAATAACAAAATGACTCCTTTTTCATATCGGTAACTCAGGAATTGTTTGCAAATCTCGTTTCATTTTCAAAGCATTTAATTTCTGTTGATTTTTATTCAAAACATCTGAAATTTTGAGTCAACTACTTTTCAAAAGGGAACAAACAGCTCTAATTTTGATATACAGCTCGTTTGTACTAGAAAACTGACTGCTCCGACCATTTTGTCGGCAACCACAGGGAGCCCACTTTAAATAAAATGTATTAAAAATTTTCAAAATTGGCACCAATTGGCAAAATTTGGCTTTTTCTATCTTTTATTTTTTTGGTTTGGGTCCAAAAAGTCTGATAGATAGCACAAATGGAAGGAAAATCAGGCAGAAAAGAGATTTATGTTATGGCGCGCGTTTTAATGAGAAAATCTTTTGGGCTAGCCATTTGTACCCTGATGATAGGCCACGCACCAGAAACCTTGGCATGCTGAATAAATCACAATTTGATTGAAGAAATAGACGTATTCAATAATTATAGAAGCTGTCCTTAGGGCCTTAAAACTAACAAACCTTCGGACTTTCGAATTGCTATTCAATATGGCGGCAAAAAAAATTTGAGCTGGCCATTATACAAGCTGTTATTAAGGCCTTTAAACTTGCAAACTTTCGAACTAACGATTTTCTATTCAAAATGGCGGCAAATGATCACGTGACTAGGTTACGGAGCTCGCTTTTTGATCACTGAATATTCAAGCTTGCTGATTTATTGATAATTTTATTTTCGTTCATAGCACAGTTACAGTATTTTTGCTGAATTCTCGTTCAATCTTGAACAGAGAGCATGGAACACAAAGCTCATATTATTTATAATACCACTGAATAGACCCCTGGCAGCACGTCGGAATGCAGCTCAATTTGAATGGCAAAACAATAGGTTCCAATCCTCAGTAGATTAACATTCTTTTGTGTGCCCTTCAAATTGAGCTGCTCTGACGTCACGTGGAAGGGGTTTATAACCGACTAAATGTTACATGAATTAATGATTTTGAATATCCTAACAATCGATCATCTTATTCTCAGGTTTGGTCAGATCGGCTTTATTACAGTATTTCCCGAGAACTTGGAGTTTTTCTATTTTTGGCTCACTTTCCCCGGGTCCCTTGACGAGTCCTGTCCACCTGCATCTTGGGATTATGTTCTTCTTTCCGTCCAAGCACTGAAAAAAAATATCATTCAGTATTTAAGAGGTGGAGCACTCTTTCTCTCTCTTTCTCCTGTACCTAATTCATCTATTCATCCTACCATCCATCCATCCATCCATCCATCCACTCACTCCTCATACGACTCTTTTCTTTTTTTACTCATTTTTAACCCACTATTAACAACACAGCATTTTGGTTTTCTTACCGGTAATACTTCGCCTTTTCGATAAAACCATTCTACACTTCCACCTTTTATGGTTGCTGTTGAAATTAATAATAACATTATAACTTAATAATATATTAAACTTAAACTTAATCATAAACCTTGAAATTGTAGATATTTTTTTTTCTTTTTGTTCAGGTCCGTCCTTTATTCGTGGGTTTTTCTCCCCTAATTCAAGGCGGGATTTTCTCCAGTTTCTCCGGTTTTGTTAAAAAAAATTAAATAATTGCCCCTAACCTTAAATAATTGCCCTATATATAGTTATTTCACTATGACGTCACATCAAAACAATCTATTGTTTTAATGCTCCCTAAGGATCATGGGTACCAGAGGGGGCAAAATAGCAGCAAAAAAAAGCAAATCACAATAAAATTTGGTTTATGATATAGTAGAAAGTGAAATCAGCTATTATTTCTCCAAATATCCGAAACAAAAGAAGATTTATACCCCATTCACACCAAAACCTGTTTAGTTAAACTGAGTTTTTATTAAACAAAATGTTTAGAGACTAGAAAGCTTCAATGCAATTATTTTATCTCTAATCTGTTCAGTACAATATGAAGGATAGTTTATATATATTATTTCATCAAGTAGTGAACAATGTTTGTAAATAATTTTCTAAACATGTTTAGTTAAACTACTTTAAAACATGTTTAAGCTATAGTGTGAATGGGGTATTAGCCTTAATTTCTATTCTTCTCGTCCATGTAAACAAGCTGTGACGTCACTCTGAAATAGGGCAATTGACCCATGTAGAAGGCTAACGTATTTCATACAATTGACTTAACCGGTGAGAGCGAAGAAGGGTTTGAGGGAGGGTTAGCTCTTCTCCAACTATTTCCTAACATCCACAAGTCGTCCCCTACAATTTAAACCCACATACTTTGTCTTGTACATACTAGTTAACTATATATTCAAAAAACAATTACCCCCCCTCCCCTTCCCCCTTTTGATGGTTCAGGGTGATTCTTGTTAAAATGACGCTATATATAGATTTATAGATATATATATATGTCGTACCTTCATCCAACATGATAGCTTCGAGAAGACGGTTAGTGTTTCTGATTGCTTCTGGTTCGTCTGCATCTGAAAGCAAAGCAAAGATGTTTTGAGATACCTGGTCATCAAATATTTTTCGCTATAAGTAACTACTATGCTTATCTAGTAGAAGTCGATCATGCCGTGGCTTCTAAGTCGTGTGCATGTTTTTTATTGTAAATTTATAGATCATTTTTACATTCCCCTAATGCATTGCGGTTTGGAGGGGTAACAAGGGTAAAAACCGCACATACTTGTAGAAGAATGACCAGAAGATGCTGCAAATGCATCTTATGATATTTAAAGATGTATAAGAAACAGCCAGAAACAAAACGAAAGAATTTTAAAGAAGTCTATACTACCATATTCCTTCAAGCATCCAGCGGTAAAGAATTTGCGAATTTTTGTCGGTTAACCTTTGACTTTACCAATCATAGTAACCGTTCTTCAAGAACTTTTTTTTCGGTCATGGAGACTTTAAAAGTAAATAAATTTGGAAGGATTTATCTTAAGCATTTGATTATAGTTTCAGTAAATCGTGGAAAAAAAAAACATGCCTATCACGTGAACAAAACGTGTTTGTTACATCAGCAAAACCTGATTACTGAGTTTCCCGCTCAAAACGGTATACTGTGATTGGTCAAAGTCCGAATTTCAACCGACAAAACGTCTCGTTTCAAACGCAAATTCTTTACCCCTGAGTACTTGAACGAATATGTCGTAAAGTAAACTTTGAGCACTTCCTCATGAGTCGGTACATTTTCTAAATTTTGTACTCCTAGCCTCTCACTTCGTTACGTAAAATTAATTTGTCAAAATTAGTTATCCTAACTATGACACAAATCTAGGAAAATCCTATCGTTTGAATTGTCTCTCAATTAATTTGTCCAAAGTGAATTCCCAGTTTTGCCTTTAACCAAGAGAAAATGAGCTAGTTCCTATTCTCTTGCTTCAACTAATTGGTAAAAATTCTGTATCAATATTTTTATACTATATTTACCAGGAACTGCCTCCAGCCTCTTCTCTTGGTGATGATTTCTGAACATTTCCATGTCAGATTTCTGGAGTCTGAATCCACTGGAGAAAACAAGCAAGCAGAGGATTGACACCAAAGTGAATAGCTTTGCCATGGCTGTCTTGATTACGATAAAATAAATTATTATTCTTCAAGTCTTCAATCAGATACTGAGATGTTACTGCACTCTACATAGATATATACTAGAGACCTGGATTATGGGTGGCCAATAAGATTTGATTATTGTCAACGTACGACTCAATGAGTATTATATAAGGTAAGTGAAAAATCTATAAGCTGGAAAAGTCATTGTTCTTTTCTCATAACTTGAGTTATTGGTCTCGTGGGACAACATTTCCTAACGGTTTTCATATGTTGTTTTTGTTGTCGCGTTTATTAAGAGCGCGAAAATATTAATGAAAAAATTTTACTAATACAGTTTTCCCGCCAAAAAGCGTGGCCGATTTACGCGGTACAACGTTTGCTTACAACTGTCGCATGCATTCTGCTTACGCTACGCTTACAACACGAATTGCGTCGTGCAAATCAACCCTACGGCTTGCTACTACTTTTTCTTGCCGTATATTCACAACATGTACAGTTGTGAGCAGATTGCATGCGACAGTTGGAAACAAGAGTTGTGCCGTGTAAATCGGCCACTCATTTTGGCAGAAAAATGTTTTAGTAAAAAAAATTATTCATATTTTCGCGCTCTAAATAAAAACGCGCGCAGTTAACAACAAACGTTTTCAGTGTCTATCACCATCTGTATACTATCTTAAAACTTAACGGTACCTCAGTTAACAATTTATTTTGGTACAAATATATAATTATAACTTATGCATCGATTTTAATCCTTGAACAATTGAAGGAATGCAAACCGTTGACTTTGAACAAAATAAGGCAAATATAGCTTTTTTGCAAAAATTCTTAAAAGCTTTAAAAGCTTTATATCAGGCCAGCGCCCACTCAAAGAAGTAAGACTTAGGGTTTCCAAGCCCCCTATTATTATTCTTAAATGAATATACAATATTTTCTGATGAATTAGAAATTCGTTAAGATACTTGGCGAACACATATCTTTTAATCCTGCTTTTATAAAGATTATTAATCTTAACTTAGGATAAAACAATGGGTATATAAGTCGTTCATGGACAATATCCTTAATTAGATGCGTTCTAGTATTTCGAATATACTTTAACGCAAAAAGTAATTAGACTAAAGAAATAATTATTGATGCACAAAGCAAACCGAATCAACAAATTAAATTCGATCTGTAATGAAGAAATAGAAAAGGCGCGCACCTTTCCTAACGGTAAGCATCGTTCTTCTCCTAACACTTCTCTCATGTTCTGCCAATCCCTGCGTGCTTTATAACTGCACACAGCACAGCGGGCAAGATTTTTATTTCTTTATGAAATAGAAATTAGAAAAGAGGTTATTTAAAGCCCGTTTACACTAGCGATTTTTGAGGCGATTTTAGATGCCATTTTTGCGGCGATTTGTGTCATAGTCAAGAATTAATGGTAAAGGATTAACTTGTAATGTTTTACCCAGGACACCAGGATTACCTGGACAAATGTCTCTTTAGAAGCATAAGACAACACTTATTACATTTTCAAAAATCGCCGCCGAAATCGCAGCAAAAATCGCCTCAAAAATCTCCAGTGTAAAGGGGCCTTAACGATACCAATGTAGCGCACGAGCGTGCTACGTGCAGTGTGCTCTCCATAAGGACGCACTTTCATGCACCAATCACCAAGCAACATCCATGACAGTTATTTTATGAATCTATTCATTAAGTGAGTACATCGCATTCGGGTTATACAGTGAAGAAATGCCTTCAAGCAATTTCCAGAGCAGATAAATTTGGAGGGCAAAACAGAAAAATTTGACTCGCTCATAAGATTAGATTATAAATTATTATCATTATTAGTATTCTCTTGCTTTATTGGATCATCCTGTAAGGAATTACAAGTTTCGCTATCATTAGTGGCTTTACAATTCAAACTACTGCAAATAACGGTTACTGCACAACTGAAAACTGTGCTTTAGACTGTACTGAGCCAGTTAACAAGAGATTACTTTAGGTGCTGGTTTGGTAAGCCCTGCTCGTTTACAGTATTTGGAATACACGAGCAGATTTTCTTGTTTGGGCTGTGTTGCTCCAGGTGACTTTACCATCCCTGACCATTTACACTTCGGTTCTAAAGCCTTCTTACCGTCGATGCACTGGGAACGAGAGAATAGCATTCCAATGAATCATTACTCATCACTTTTTACATCGGTATGAATCACAGGAAGAAGGGAGAGAGGAAAACCGGAGGCTCTTGAGGAAAACTCTCGAAGCACTGCAGGAGATAACAACTCTGCTCATACAATACAATACAATACGATAACTTTATTTACGGAGGGATACATAATAACCATTTACAGTTTTCTAACTTACGGCCCTCAATATACGACACCGAGCCCTGCGGTACTCGAACCCAGGTCGCATTGGTGAGAGAGGCGGCACATTAGCAGCGCACAACAACCGTGCGAGTAGCTCAAAGGTTTCAAAGGCTTTCAGTTAAAGATTTTTATTTTTCCACACAGAAATACATTTACAAAAAATATGAAATATGAACAACGTGGAAACTGGTGCAGAAAGTACAACTCAAGAGGGTTAATTAATTGATTAAATGAAGATCTCTTAAATAAGGTCCCAAATGAATGCTTCAGTTGTTCTTTATCTCACCAAATTTTATTCCATGGCCGCCTTTGAGAAATATTATTAAAATGAGTATGATGTCCCAACTTCTTACCTTGACTTTCTTGCCAGCTCCATAAAACCAAATCACGTTTCCTCCTTTGATAGCGCCTAACGAAAGATAGTACTGGTCGCTTAATATTGGTAACTCTGGTTAGCTAGAGTTCTATAGTTTCTACGAATCGAGAATTGTGAAGATTTTGGGCATACGGGATTGGGGCAATTGTGAAGACTGAAATTCAGGAAGTTGCTCACCCGTCTTCAATGGGTAACTGAATAGGAATTGGGAATTGCTTACCTTTTTTGCATTGGAAAAATGGGAATTTAGTGATGTACTTAGACTATGGCATGATGAATGGGATGGGAAAAGAGTCTCAAATAGGAGGTTTCTCAAAATAATGTTTTCACTAGGGACAATGATTTTTTGCCAAATTTGTGTCTTCAGATCATTTAGGCTAAGTCAGCCGAATTCCAGTGCGCCGGCATTATGTCGATACGACAGGACCAGATACCATTCAATTATGCAATCACTTCGTTTAAACTTACCTCCATCCATCATGACAACATCCAACAGGTAGACTGTGTTCCTCTTTGCTTCAGGTTCGTCTTGAGTTCCAGGTAATGTTAAAAAAAACGCCGATTTAAGCAAATATTCCCCTTCAAGGTTCCCTACATCATGAAAGGTAGCCATGCCTTTGCATCGAAGCGAGACATGAGGTGATCGTGAGCTTGCAATGATAGAGACATGTGAATAACTGTCCAAGGTGTTAGGTCACTCTATGTCTCGCTTCGATGCAAAGGCACGGCTACTTTTCAAGATGGCCCAGGGAACTGTAAAAGAGACTATTGAATTGAGTTACAGAAATAATTCAGAACATAATTTCTCATGACTGCAGAATGTGTACTGCCTTACCTTCATCCTCCGCCATATCAAAAAAATCAGTTGTCAGCTCATCCTCTTAAAAAATGAACAAAAAGTTAGTTTTAATTGTCGGCACACTATATTTTGTGGCCAGGCCAATCTTCAAGAGCCACCATTAGTTACATCCTTGATTTCACTCTATCTTTTTTTACCATAGACAATCCCGTTTACAAAGAATTTTCCAGGCCAAATCCCTGGGAAAAACGCACAGTTTCCTAGACACATGGAAAAGGGTTGTTTGCGAATATTTTTCCAGTCAAAAACCATGGAAAAAAGTTGGACAGTTTAGTAAAACCATACGAAAGGATCATTTGCGAAGATTTTGTGGTTTTCGGTTTTTTTTTTGTTTTGTTTTTTTTGTTCAGTTTTTTTTTTTTTCGGTTTTTTTTTTTTTCTTCGTTTTTTTTTTTTTCCTAAAAAAAAATCAATTGCAACCAATATTTGAGAAAAAGCATTAAAATGAAATAAATCTTTACTTTCTTTTGTAAGTTTTTACGTTTACATCGTGACATGTTTCTTGCCGGTTGCTAGACAAGGTCACGCGTCTCTGAGAATCACATGGAAATGTTGAAATAATGACTGCATGCAGAATATCACTAAGGCACGGTCACTTGAACAAGGAACCTGACTCCTTAGAAATTGAAACTAGAAAACTAGTCGATCCGTTGTTACATGGTTAAAGTTGTAATTATTGAACAGTATTCTGAAAGTTTGAAAATGCAAACGCAACGCCTCAGCAACTTTTATTTATCAGATTCAACAGTATCGTGAAACGTTCTTTAACTGAATTAAATTTGAATTCATAAAAAAAAAACAATATTCAAAAAACGTCTGATAGGATTCGAAATAACCTTTGATTGATGTGTCAGAGCATAAAAGGATTGTGCTGTGAAGACATATCACTGAACCTGTCGTATTCATTTGAATCTTATATATCCGCACCAGCACTTGGAACTGAAGACAGTGGGTACTATTCAAATAGTTAGAACTGCACTCGTGTTAGGATAACGGTTTAAACTCAAATATATAACTAATATTATATATATGAAAAATGGCTGCTCTAGAAAGTCTACTATGAAAAGGAAAGCATAATATCTTGAGAAAAAGCCAAGAAGCCGATAATATAATAAAGAAAATATGAAAGCTACCAGAGAAGTAAAGTTTCTCTCAAATTCTGCTAATTTCAGCAGCATACCTGGTGGGAGAACGGGTCCTTGTTGTCGTGGTTTTGCGAAAGATTTCTGCTCTTGCTCGTCTTCGAGTCTGAATCCGTTGGAGAAACTAAGAACAAGGCACAGAAAAGCTAAACTAGATAATCCTGCCATGGCTGATTGTTTATAGGGTGAGGTAGCACAACGAGTTTACCACTGAACGCTATGTTCTTTTCGCTCTAATGGTTTATCAAATCTGCATGTTGAAGAACCCGGATAGCATTATATGCTTCATGACACGTTAGCATTACGGTAACCTAGCATAATAAGTGGAAAAAATATTGATGCCAGAGGGATTCCCGTTCACTGCTGACTTTAAAACTAATACCCCGTTCACACTATAGCTTAAACATGTTTTAAAGTAGTTTAACTAAACATGTTTAGAAAATTATTTACAAACATTGTTCACTCTTTGATGAAATAATACATATAAACTATCCTTCATATTGTACTGAACAGATTAGAGATAAAATAATTATATTGAAGCTTTCTAGTCTCTAAACATTTTGTTTAATAAAAACTCAGTTTTACTAAACAGGTTTTGGTGTGAATGGGGTATAAGACATAAAGAAGACAAAACCTGTAAATCACTAAGTGATTTTAAAAATCGTATCCCCAACAAACATCGTATCCGCAACAAAGACTTAACATCTCAGTCTTATTGATGACGGTTGCAGAGGATGTTTTTTGTGTGATAATTGAAGGGTGGTTATCATTTTATTTTATTCAATTTTATATTTCTTATTTGAATTTTTTGAATTTCAATTTTATAAGTTAATTTAGATAAGGATTTTTTATTGCTTAAAGTTTTATCGTATAACATTATTATATCGAAAAAAATTATATTTCAGAATTAAGAATTAATTTAGTATTTAACTAATATGGATTTTATGATTTTTATTTTAACATTATAATGTAGGTGTCCCCTATTAGTAGAGGGTTTACCCTCAGCTAGATGTTTTGACACATAAATAAAGTTTCTATCTATCTATCTACCGGCAGGATCAGGGTACCGGCTACGAAAAAACTTATCTAAACTATCTTTTACCTCAAAGGCTGTTTTTCTGTTTGTTTTTACAAGTTTACGCTTTGAATAGTTTCCCGATTTAGCGGCTTTTTTAAAGTTATTGCCAGACCTTAAATTTATTATCGCTTTAAGATAAATGATGGTAAGTTCGGTGATATAAGATCAATTAAGTATGATGATTCGAAGAAAAAATTAGTTTTTCTTAGTAGTTTTTCTTTACTGCCACAAGCTGTTTAGTGTTCACACTGTTAACCAGTGCAGACTTTGGTCTTGAGGGAATTGCTGACAATCTCATTCAGGTTTGAGAAGTTCTTCGCCATGTACACACGTCTTCCATCTGTGGCAATCTTTCTCAGATACCTTTCTCATTTGTCTACAAATCCGACAGCTAAGATGTCTCTCCTTTCTTCAATGCACCGATTGGAATGATTTGGCATAGCCACCTCTGCAGACTACTCTATAATTTATTCTCCAAAACGGAATTGGGATTCCTGTGTTCCACAGGAAGCCCGAGGATCTCGAAGGAGATACCTGCGCAAAAGGATAGATTTGGCAGATTGACATAAGCGTTAGAGATATCAATAAATTGGTATGTAAACACGCGATTCTTACTATCAATCAATCTTTATTAGGGTTATTATACCGATAAAGACTTTGCCTTTTTTCCAATCTGGCCCTTACTCAATTAAAACAATCATATAGAAACACTCAAACACTTTGTTTCCTTACATATAGAGTATTAAGAGTAGATTTGACTTTCATCTGACTGCTTTCATCGGAAAGCAGATTTTTTCTCTAATCTATTTCTCCTGTAAATAGAGTACTACTAAAAGGTATGCGCGCGATAAAAAAAAAAAACGCTGAATTTCCATGGTAACCTTCAAAATTTTACTGAGGAGCCATATTGGTCATTTTCTATACATCGGCTCACTGGTCACGAGGGCAAAACATTCATATTTTTCACTGGACTCTATAATTTTTCCCTTCAATTCCCGAAAGAGCACACCTGAAAATATAAATCTCTTGACTAATATTTGTAAGGCAACGTATGGTTTAGTTTCCTGAGCTCATAATCCTGGCAAAGCTTGACTACCGGTGACGTTATGAATGCTTATTTTTCTCCAAAAACCTATTGTTTATTTGTGTTAAATCGTGAATATCTCGAAAACGACCTCGGGACTCTTTCCAAGTTTGAAATCGGCACTAAAAGATCCATAAAAAAAGGTTCATATAGATTATTTTTTACTAATAGCAGGCAGTAAACTGACGTCCCCCCCCCCCCCCCCCCCCGAGGGGCACTATCTCTCGTCATGATCATGCTCCCCCTTCACTGAGTGGTGACTACTCTCTCATCTTCTTGTGATCCCCGCCCATTTGATACCTGTCAATATATAGTTGATCCTCCCTCTAGTTGTCTAATAAACGATAAATGTGTGATATTCCTCGATGAGCCGTTTATCGGCTCTTGAAGAGAGCACAGAGAAAAAAGATTCAAATTCCATTATTTCGAAATACGAGTACGAGACACTACATTTTATTTTTATTGTAGTTTAGTTTGATTCAGCGTTAAATCCATGGTTCCGACTCAGACAATAGCAAACCAATCACCATTGCAGCAGTTTTCCTAGCCTCCTACGCAGACGCTCTTGGGGTCGTCATGCAATGAGAAACGTTGCGTGACGACCCTAAGAACGTCTGCGAAGGAGGCTACAGTTTTCCCAGTGGAATTAAAATATTGTCCCACAAACAACTACACAGTATCTGCTTTAAAGAGTACTACAAGGATTATGAGGCAATCTTCTTTTGTATTCTCAATTCAGTTAGCAGGTGACACAATTTATAATCAATTTTCTGCGATCAGAGTTTTCAATTCTGAGATATTCTTATTACAGGAAATTAACGCTCCACGAAATTAAAGTATTGGAAATTAACGCAAATTGAGGGCAAAAATACTTTCAAATGAAGAAAATTAACGCGAAAGAGAAGCCAAAATTTGCATTTAAATGGATTAACGCGATGGAGTCAAAAGCGAAAGTGAAAATGAAGAGCTTGTAAAATGAAAAACGAAAATATAATCCCGACAAATACTGAGTGTTGTCATTAGTGACTAGCAGTAATGTTCAGTTCTAAATACTAAATAATTTTTCAGAAAGTGAGATAACAGATACAATTGCTAGAAAATCATATCGTGCAAATCAATGCTCCACTTTATTAATGATATGGAAATTAACATTAAAATAAATTAACACGATTAACGCGAATTTTTGAAATTCGAGTTAATTTCGTGGAGCGTTAGTTTCCTATAATAAGTTTTAACAAATTAAAATTTGTTGAGCTTGTGGGACATAGCAACGGTAACTAAATTGTGCGTAATAAAAGCTTTCAGTTTCTTAGAAAGTTTTTTAATTAATTTTACAATTCTTCGGACGGATTCGGAATACAAAAGGGGAACGGAATAATATAGGATAAGGAAGGCTCTTCTACATGATAAAGAAGACCATGAAAAACCATTAGGAAATGAAGAGTTGGCAAAGAAAAGGGCGCGGATGGAATATAAGGGGACACTAGACAATCCATCAAAAGAGTGAAAACAAAAGCTAATTTTAAAGCTATTAAAATAAACTTTCAAATTGCTTCTGTTTTTGAATTCTAGACATTAGAAGTAGGGAGAAACACAAGTTAATGTTAGCGGAAATCTTCCTGATTGATCAAGCATATAAATTCATAGGAAACTAAGCGATTTATAAGCGTATTTGTTGGTCAGTTAGCAGCTGCATGATACGTTGCACACAGACTGGTATTTCGACATATCAAAGCGACGGCACAGTTCTTCTCATCTTTCTCGTAGAGTGGTTAGATCAAGTTTTGGGATCCTGTCTTCGTAAGAGAGACTGGCGGGGAACATAATCTTTGTGGCTTGCCGTTGTATTTGCTCTAGGTCGTCGCACAGTGAAAAAGTCAGGGAGGATCGTCAGACAGGATTTGCGTATTCGACAACGGACCGTACAAAACAGCAATAGTCAGTTGGTAGTTCTTTTACTCCTAGAATTAAATCCACCAAAGATGAATTCTTCTTCCAACAGCTCCTTCAAGTTGAATTCCTCTCTACCCTCTTCTCCAATACCCGACGAAGAATGCCCTGATGAAACTTCCATGCTTTGGCTCACCGTTTTCATACTTATTACAAGTCTGGCTGGAAACTCTGTGGTCATTAGGTTCGTCCGTCGCGACCTCAAGCGAAGAAAGTCCCCAGACAAAATTTTTCTGTTGCAAATCTCATTCGCGAGCCTGTTGGCGTGCTGCGTAAGTCTTCCACTTCATTTTTTTGATGTTGTGTTCATCGGCAGAATTCCCCTAAATCTAAACGTGTCAAATTTTCTCTGCTTCGTCAAAAAATGTTTCCTTTTTTTCTGCCTTCAAGTTGGACATGTAACTTTGTCAGTTTTGTGCTATGACCGTTACGAAGCGATCACCAAGTTTCCCCAGGAAAGATTACTGACTTATGGCATCGCTCAAAAAGCATCATGCGGCATCATCATCGGCATATTCGTCGTTTATTTCTCTTCCATGTTTGGTTACATCATTGACTTTAACTCGGGTAATACCATCTGCGAGGGACTTCAAATTCGGTCCATGGTTGAACAAGGACATGCTGGACAAATTTCGAATATTGCACTCATCGTTGTGACGGTCATCTTGATCACCACGGCCAACCTCGTCTGTATAATGAACTTGTATTTTGTCGATCAAAAACTTAGACATCACAAAGAAGCTGTTCGCAGTACTCTTGGTGAACAAAGCACAATCAAAGAGGTCCGTCTGGTCTATAGTGCTGTATCGTTTGTTATAGCTTATAGTATAGTTTGGATTCCTTATGGTGTATCCGCAGCCCTCAGGAATATTTTCCCCTCATCACCATCTATTAGGTGCTATTACACTACTGCGTTCACATGCTCTTATATGGTCTTTTCTCTGATCCCTCTGCTTTATATCATCACTGACAAACGCATTCAAAGACCTTTATCAAGTTGTTTTCAGTTGCATTGCGTTGCAACTGTCGAGCACTCGACAAAAGACCCTAAAATCCCCGATCACCAAGGGGCTTGAAAATGTAGTAGAAATCTAACAAATCATTCTTCTAGAACTGACATTTTAGACCATTGAATTATCACACGTTTTAGCTGAACATTTCCCATAATCCTATGTATACATATTTGATTTAATAAAATCAATTTATCAGATGGGTCTCATTATCTACTGCTTTTATTTTTTATTGTATGTCTGATCCTGAAGAAGACCAACGAAATATGGTCGAAACGTTGATCGAAACTAACGTTTGCAGAAATTTACCAAAAAATGAACAAACGAAATATAATTTTTATGACGTAAGGAGATAAGTCAAAAACTATCTTCACCAAAATACTGATTTCCTTAATGAAAATTTGGACATTTTGTTTGGAGCCGCCACTCCTCGTCGAGCTTGATCAGAAAGAAATGATGGCTTGGGGAACGAGATTGCATGAAAAGAGAAAAAGAATACGAGAATATGGATCTCTTGAACGCGCCGCGCATAGGCCATTTCACGCGGTTTCGTCCGGCAAACACGGCAAAATATATAGAAATCTGGATCACTTTGACTTCCCGTAACTCTCTCTGAGTTTTATTGGATTTTTCGAAATGTTACCTTTTTTGAAAAGATATGTTCGTTATTATTTATGGCGATGGATATATTGGAAAGCTAAAAATTGAGAAAAGGTTTTTGTTTTCAAAATAAGACGATCGGCACTGACGTGAGTTATATATAGAAATTATACTGAGAAGATTGACTCTTAAAAAGGTAGTTAAAACATATACATTGATCTTTTTTTCGGTCCGACAACTGAATATATGCATGCATGCTGAATATTGAAGTTAAAATTAAGAAAATGCAGCAAAATTGAGCGGATATACCGAAGTGAAAGTGATTTAGATTTCTATATATTTTGCCGAGTTTGCAAGATGGCAAAATGGCGGACGAAAGCGTGAAATAGGTTATTGTTCTTTGCACTTCAATTTTCTCATCTTTTTTTACCAAATTGCTTGCCTTTTGTTTGTTAACTTATTAGCAATGAATAGCTATAGTTCTTCTTCCGGCTTGAGTAGGTTGTTAAAACGCCATTAAAAAACATTTCCTTAAAAATACAAAAATAGGGCCAGCTGATCTGAGAACAAAAATATTAGCCAATCATGCAGAATCGAGAAAATTTGCAAAACTGAGGTGCCATTCTTAGTAGCACGAAAATAATAGTAAATGTATACAAAACTGATCAAAAACCTTTCCTGAAAATCTCAGTAGATTTATCTTGCGTGTACACACTTTTATTACGTCAATTTTCGCAGGCTTCATGGAACCTCAGTTTTGCAGTTACGTCATTTCTACGACAGTCTTTCAGACCAGCTGAAAATCAGAAAAAGAAAACAATGAAAACAAAAGATGTGGGGCTCACAACAGAGGTATTTGAGTGTTCCAATTTAGGTACACTCAAGAAGTGATCATCCCACACGTCCAAGGAAAGGCTGGGTCGAGTTGGCATTGCAGTGCATTGTGGGACTGTACGTTTACGTGGCGAAATAGACGCCATCTTAAAAAAAAAATGTGTCGCTTAGATTAGTTCCATGCACATTGCACTGTAATGCCACCGCGACCCAGTTTTTTCCCCTAAAGGTCTGGAGGAATTAATGATAATAACAATAATGATGATAATAATAATAGTAGTAGAGGTATCAAGCATAATGAGGGGGAATGAGAATTGTACTTGAAACCCGAATCCTATATGAGCTTTTTTACTAGCTTACTAGTAGAAAGACTAGACACTAAAATAAAGAGGTTTTTTTATTTTTATCTTAGCAATTTTAGTGATCGAATTTTGCGGTTAAAACATCAAAAAGGAGACAAAAATCTTCATCAAATTTTTTAAAAAATTTATTCGATCTAGACGTTTGAATTCGAAAACAACGAAAGAAAATCAAAAATGCGTCCAATCATAATCAAATTGATTTACAAACTTGATCGGAGTTCTTCAAAGCTAGCGCTAAATAACTCAGTTTAATAATTCTAAATGAAATCTTCTAAAAAAACCTTCGTTGCCTTGGTAATCAAACCTAAATAAGCACTAATCAGTCCAGTTTTTTGAATACAGGCTCAGTCGCTGGCCACTGACGTGCGCTCATTTATGCACCGCCTCTCATCCCTGTGGTCACGGGATCGATACCACCATAGCACTTCATGATATCCATAGACATCAAATGTGAACAGACTTTGTTTATCAGTTCTCTCCTGTGTTTAAGAAGTCTCCACTGAACTGACCAATATTAAACTTAAGGGCGATGTTTCCCATCTTAACCGTGGCTACACAACAGATGTTCCAAACTAAACAAATCGGAGGTGATGGATTTTTTTTCAGGACTTTAGTCATAGCATTTGAATCGTTTTTAAACCTATAAAATGGAATATATTCATGTCATTTATTAGTAAAGAATTAGCCTTACTCATTATTACTTCATCTTATTTATTTTTTAAACTTTATAAGAAAATAAATAAAATACAATAACCAGCATTGTTTTTAGGACTATTTTGTCTTTTATTGGATGAGTTCATGAGTCAGAAAACCCTTTATCAATAACATGTCCAAATTAACACATAAAAGAAACCGATGATATTTACTTTAGAAATGTTGAAATCGTACGCCTTTATTTGCACAAGTATACAAGTTACATCCTGAGTGGCTTATATTGTCATGATATGTTTAAATGAACTCGTCTCTGTTCCACTCTTTGAACTGTAAACTTTTCAACATTGTAAGAAATTGAAATTCTCTTCATAGAGCTAACGAATTTTAGCGACTCTTGGAAGCGTCTAAGTTGGAAACTAATGTAATTATTTTAGTATTGTGCTTGCCATCAGGCGAAGACTTCGTCTTTTGACGACAAGGATGCTGATATAGTTGAAACTGAAACCAATTATAGAACAACAATTATGGACAGCAAAGGAGGCTACATTTAATCATGGACACCAAGGAAGGAAGACGACAGTAGCCATTATGGACGTTCCCTTTGCAATGCTAGTCGATTCAAATGCTAGCCAAACCACAAGTTCCAACACGACTGGTTCTACAATAACCTTGGTAGAATCCTTAGCTCCAGTTTATTTCAACTCAGGAACTTTCATTGCTGTTTTATCGATTGTAGCAACGTTTGGGAATGGCTTCCTTTTACTTGCGATATGGAAAGATCCCTACAGGACATTCAGAGTGCCTCCTACAGTGTTTGTGACTGGGTTAGCTGTTGCTGATTTTCTTACAGGTTTTTTGGTTGGTCCTATCATCGCTTATGTTAGGATTGTGCCTCAATGCGAGAGGAACACTGAACGATTCTCAGTCCTTCGTCAAGCGGGGCAAACAATGTCGTTCCTAACGATGAATGCTTCTTACTTGGTTTTACTCTTTCTCACGTGGAATCAGTTTGCTGCCATTCGTTTCCCTCATCAGCACAGAAGTTTCATCACGACTCGGAAAGTAACGATTTGTGTCGTCGGGATTTGGTCGTACTCGGTGGCATTTTCTCTTCTCCCATTCTGTGGCATCAATCCAGAGATTATCAAAAAGTTGGACTTCTATTTGCACACCATTGTCTTCATGGTTCTTCTTGTCATTGCGTATATTTGCCTTTTCGTCGCTTTTCAAAACCAAGTCCAACGCATAACCTTCGCAATGACCAATCACTCTGTACACGGCGCCAGCCATAATGCACGTGGACGACACGGCTTAAAACGAACTAGGAAACGCTCAGAAAAGCAGTTCACTATTCTTACCCTAGTATTAGTATTGTTCATCATTATTTGCACTCTGCCTTCTTTGATTCTACAGTTCATAACCATCTATTGGAAACCAAAAAGTTTCGAAGAAACGCTTAGTATCTTGATTGCTCTTGAGGTTTGTAGCGACGTGCTGTTTTTAAAGTTTGCTCTTGATCCGTTCATCTATTGCTGGAGGCTCACGTCCTACAGAAAAGCGCTGAAAAGTGTGTTGATGTTCGGGAGGGTGTCGGTGGTGAGGGAGAATCCGTTTTTTTCGTTCACGAAAACAGCACAGCCGCGTGGAAGGACGGTGAATGGTGTGGTGTCGTTAGTAAGTGGAAGACGAGAATCATATATGATGAGCATACAACAAGGTAGTACAATTGGAGAGCATGATGTACAACAGCTAAGGCGAGAAGAAATTTAATGAAAGTACCAACAATGTACAATTGGGAGAGCATGATGTGTAACAGCTAAGGCGAGAAGAAATTTAATGAAAGTACCAACAATGTACAATAGGAAGAGCATGATGTGTAACAGCTAAGGCGAGGGGACGTTAATGATAGTATACCAACAATGTACAATAGGGAGAGCATGATGTACAACAGCTAAGGCGAGAAGACATTTAATGAAAGTACCAACAGTGCACAATAGGGAGAGCATGATGTGTAACAGCTAAGGCGAGGGGACGTTAATGATAGTACTAACAATGTACAATAGGGAGAGCATGATGTACAACAGCTAAGGCGAGAAGACATTTAATGAAAGTACCAACAGTGCACAATAGGGAGAGCAACAGATGTGTAACAGCTAAGGAGAGAAAAAACACCAATACTACACAAAAAGCTACCGAAAAGTAGTGACTCGGAATAGATATAACGACCAAGGGGAGATAAAATCACTGCCGGATAATTACCTACCAAGACCATAAAACACCAAACTAACAACAATGCGCAATAGAGAATAAGTGATCATGGTGTAGTCGTCAGTGAATATAACCACCAAGGGAAGATTACAACACATTAGATAATAACCTACCAACTTGGCCAGAAGATTAAACTACAAACAATGCGCCATAGATATAGAGACAGAAAAAGTGATGTTCATATCGTGAGTAGAACGATTGACGAAGGCAAGACTGAATCACACCGCGGCCACAGCCCGAAAACGTAGTTACTGACAACATTCCGCAATAGAAAGAGTGCCATTGGTATATCGATCTTTTGGGGGGGGGGGGGGGGGGGACAGAGAAAGTTACATAACAAAAAGACGATCGAGTTTGATTGAAAAATGTTGGCTGGATATTACCGGTGAAGAATTTAAAATTGCCTTCCTTCGTCAAAAAAAATGAAAGAAAGAAAAACTGCTACGATTGACGACATTTACAACAAAAAAACATCTGTTTCTCAGTTTTCGATGGTTGCGCGCGCGTATCCAACTTGACGGATTATCTATCGAAAGCACAAATTTGCTACAACCAAGTCTACAACCTTGACCAAAAAAGGTTATTATTCTGAAACTCAAAAAAAATGTCTTTAGAGTAATCTTCCTTGCCCTGAGAAAAAATAGCAAGCAAAATACGTAGTAATAGACAGTAATTCCATTGTTTTCTTTTGTTTTACTCACGAGACTGTTAGTCAGTAATTATACAACTTTCACGGTCCAAATACATGTCGTTAAAATAACAACCAAGTTTTACGGTATATTTATAAATGTCTGTCTTTTATTTTCGTTAATTTGAATATAGTGGAAGCCGAGACAGAGAACGGAAGGTATCAATTATATAGAACTCGAAAAACAAGCTGGACAAACACGAGTCCATTCGTGCAAATGTTAGTTGCTTTAAGGCTTTCATTTCGGTGTCTTTAATGATTCGATGCAGTGTCTATTCCAATTGAGCTTGTGTAAATATTAGTGATACCCGACGAGAGTGCATCCAAATGATATTGAAATTGTTAGGTAGGGTTAGAACGTTTATCAAGGTGTTGAAAAGAAATGGTTTTGATTTTTCATAATTTAATCTTTGTGTATTTTATCTTTTTCCTTCTTTATTTTCTTCCTTCGTTTTTTCTTTCTCTTTTTCTTTCGTCCATTCTGTCTTTGTTTCGTTCATACATTCATTATTTTCTTCTTTCTTTCTTTCTTTCTTTTGTTTCTTTCTTCCTTTCTTTCTTTTTTTCTTCCTTCCTTATTTTCTCTCCCCTCTTTCTTTCGTCCATTCTGTCTTTGTTTCGTTCATACATTCATTATTTTCTTCTTTCTTTCTTTCTTTCTTTTGTTTCTTTCTTCCTTTCTTTCTTTTTTTCTTCCTTCCTTATTTTCTCTCCCCTCTCACTCTCTTTTTTTCCTTTCTATCATTCTTTCTTTCTTTCTTCTTAATATGTAAAAACTAAAAATCGAAGATTTCAACTAATCTTAAACATTGTCCTTAAGAAATTGTGCAATTGAATAAATACAAATAAGTTGAAGAAGCATTGAATATAGCAAAGCTACTGTACACAATGCCGGACCAGCAGCTCTATTGTTAGTCCATCACATCATTACCCAGGTCCTATCACATATTCCATAGGCCTTTCCCTCCAGTGCTTTTCATCAGTCGTTTACATTAACCTCTGGTACCCAGGGTACATGCCATCATGCACTTATCAATGCTAAACCAGCAGTGTTGTGGTGGCGGGGGGGGGGGGGGAAGACAATGAGATGGATCAAGGACTCTGATACATATTTGGTCACAAAAGGACATCTTTTTTTAAATCACAACTTCTTGAACTTGGGCCAGTTTCAAGTTCAAAGCTCTGAAACCAGGGAGCCAACATTTTGCAGCAGGCAAGGACTGTCAAAGTCCCCACTCCATCCCACCTCCATCCCTCACCCCACCCCACCCACCCCACCTCCATCACACACACCCCTCTAGGGCACAACATTGATAGGTGCACATTAGCTCTTACAGATATCCTGGTAGCAGTTATCAAAGTATTCTTCTGTACAAAACTATCCTTTGCTATTTACGACTGAGTAGCATTCAGAATATCAATCAATGATGTGCCATCAGTTCTTAGAGTGACCCTTTTTACAACGGATCAGAGTAAGGTTTTCATTTGTCTTTAAGGTCTTCCAGCTTTTTCTCAAACTTTTCAAATTCATTCGTAGTGACTTTGTCAACCTCATCTTCCACCTGTGGGATCAAAATGAAATTTAAAATACTCAATATAAAGTTAAAAAATAAATGAGAGAACAGAACAGTATGAAGTGTTGCATGAACAAAGCATCAGTGAAGTGTTGACCAATGATAAGCCAACAGCTGGCAAAGAGTTCGTCAATGCAGTGTCCACTGTTCATAACTGGTCTTTTACCACTGTTTCCACTGCTATGCGCTGATCAAGACAGCAGTCACGACATGGAAATTGATCAATACTCTGCCGTCAAAGGTACCCTTAAAAATTTTTGATTGACAGCAGTGTATTGCCCGATTTCTCTGTCGTGACTGAATACATTTGGTAACATTTCTGCTGTTTAGTATAGTGTTTGCCTACCTGTTCAACTGAAACAACATCAGGTACATAGAACTGCATCATATTTTCAATGCCATTTTTTAGAGTTACAAGAGAACTTGGACAAGTAGAGCAGGCACCCTGTGAAATAGGTTTATCAGATATTTGATGTACAGTGTACCTCAGTCGCAATAAACACTTTTAACTTGGTTGTAAAGTCTTCCTATTTCAGACCACATGTCATTCCCTAGAGTATCACTTCTTTGTTTAACGGTTGCACATGAGAAGACACATGAATATGGATACAACTCAAACAAAGAATCTTATTCTCAAGAGAATGACACGTGGTCTGAAATGGGAAAACATTACACCCAAGGTAAAGAGGTCTATTGGTATAGGCAGGTAGCATACAGTACATGTACTTGCTCAAGAACTGCTGGAAACCCTATAGGGATATGGTTGTGCTGAGGACTTGGACTTGAAAATACAATAGACTATTACTGTATAAAATTAAAAGTGGGGGAGGAAAAAAGGTATTGAAATTTAGTAGATATTAGTCCACTAGCTCAACATCTCTGTGCTTCCTATTGCAGGCCAAGGAAGGCCAGTATTTAAGTCCAAGGAAGTTGTGGTTGGACCTGCATTTTACCTGCATTTTAAGCTTGACTACACCATCCTCAAAACCCTAGAAAAAGAAAATTCAATGTGTTACTAACTGTTAAATAAATCAAGTTGAACACATAAGTTTTTTACCTTTTTTTCACAACTGCCGGAAACAATAAATAAATTACCCTTACCATGAATATTATGTCCCCACCATCTTCCTGAACAGTTGGCCTACAAAGAATACCATATAATTTATTATAATGTAAATAATAAAAATATATAAGCCTGAGGTGATCTAAAAAGGGGTTAAAACTTTTAAAAGAAGCCTCAAAAAAAATTCCAATTATACCCTCCTTTAGTTAAATATCTTCTTTAGGAATGCTTTTAATAGTATTCAACTCACCTTATTCTTGTGTCAAGCAGCTCTTTTATCATTCCAATAACTTCATCATCATCTGCATCTATAGCTAAATTGAACATCGGATGGAAAAAAACAATTAGCATACTCAAACACTCTACTCAAAAATGCCCTAGAATTTTCAGATTGAGCCTTTTTTTGTTTGATGGATGACGTCAATGCCACTGGTATATGAAGGGGGCAGGCACGTGCAACCCCCCAAAATTTTTGTTAATTAGATAATTGTTTGTTTTTTATTTTTTACTTTTTTATTCTGGGTGCCCCCCCCCCCCCCCCCCCCCCGAAAAATACGTTTTTATTTATAGGAGCTCCCCCAGATCCTGGGTCCTCACTATGCCCCTGACACTACTCAATACACTGCGCACTGATATTTTTTTGAAAAAATCAGTAGAAATGCAAAAGACCGACTCTTAAATTTTTGTTATAACATTTTTTCGTAAACAAGGTAACTTGCAGCATAAATTAGTGGCAATTAAAGTAGCCATTACAAACATGTGTTGTACCTGTATCAGTGGGTGGCTGTTCATCAGTTAGAATGGGTAAATTACTGGTAAAGAAATCCATGATGGTAGCGAATATATCTGGTTTTATCAATGACCATTCTATATCATCATCTGCCTGATAGAATATCATAAATAATAATATTAATATATCAACCTTTATACATTTGCCTTGAAAACTCTTATGATATTTTTTGGTTGTTTTCAGGACATGATTTTAATTCCACTGGGAAACCTCTCGTCACAGTGATTGGTTTACTATTTTCTGAATCAGAACCATGACTTTCTCCCTGCCTAGACCAACTCCTAGAACATCATGGGTGGAAGTGATCCCCTTGTTGCAAGCCAGATAGCTAATACAATAACGTTTTCACTTACTTTTGTGACAGTTATGAACTCAGGACCAAACATAACAGACTTCACTCCAGATATTCTAAACAGACTCCTGAAACAAACAAGGTATTAATCAACAAATTAATAGTACCTAATAATTGAATAAAACTTGACATGTACAAGCTTACTACCTGGCTATTTTATAATAGGAACACTTGGAAATTAGTATATGACCAATCTGAATTACCTTGCTAATGGCGAACCATGTGATGAACTAGCACTGTCAAAATTAATAGTTCCTGATTCAAGGATCTGAACACCAGGAACAAACTTCAGACTGTTGGGGTTTGGAGTCTCCTGCACCTGTATGAACATGTTACGAGCTACAGGAGAAAATAAAACACCAATCAGACAGCAGGGACATAACAAGTGACTCCCCCTCCCCCTTGACAGTTTATAATGTGCATAATATTATGTATTTTGGGGTATCGAGGGAGAGGGGAAAGAGGACTGATTTGGTGCCCCCCCACTCTACATGGGAAAGCGTGGATTCCCCTGAAGAGAGTGTTAGAGAGGTAATTTCTTGTCCAATGAGGGGGTTCCTTAGATATCAAAATAATACAGATCTATGTGTTTTTCTACATCAACAAGGTAGAAAGTTTGATCCCATAGCTACACCCCTTGTTTAACAAATATTCCAGCATTGTCCAGGGTAATTGCTCTGAGGTGATAGTAAATTGTGCTGCCAATCGTCGCTTTTGAATTACATGTAAGCTTACTGTAAGCATGATCATAAATATGGACTTTCGAAGTAAGATTAACCTTAGCAATCTCTAAAATACTCCAAATTAAACAGAAAACGTCATTTTGATATTCACTTATCATATAGCAATAATAAGTAACAAAGCAATAGTTTTATTTCAGTTTTGATAAATTAGATTCATTGAATTACGTAAGCTTTTTAGGCCTTTTTCTTACCTTGAATTCTGATGGCAGGTCTCAATAATGGCGATACGTATCTGGCTCTCTGCCATGTGAACGTCCCTAGATTTCTCCTACTGCTGTCTAAAGATAAAAGCCTTCTAAAACAGCTTGGGTTTATCTTCGTATTTCTTGTATTTGTGAGTAATATTCTGTTAAAGTAGCGACATGTTTGCAGCAAACGCACTTGATGAGCCGCCATCTTTGTTTTGGCCCGACATGCATTGCGTCTTTCATCAGGCTTTCTAATTACACAGGTAGCCCAAGCATACCTTTTTGGCTGCATGAAATAGACCTTGGGGTTCATGTTTTCCCATTTCGCACCACTTGTCATTCCCTAGACTATCATTTCTTCGTTTAATGGATGCGCATGAGAAGATATATGAGTATAGATACAACTCAAACCAAGAATCTTATTCTCAAGAGAATAACACTTGGTCTGAAATGGGACAGTATATGCTAAATGGGACGGGTACCTCTTAAACCTCTTTACCTTGGGTGGAATTGTTTTAGGTATTACAGTATTATGTAGCCGCTTCGCCTGTGATTATAATGCTGAATTTGAAGATAAAATGCAGAAAACATTCAAGGTATATAGCTTTTAATAAAATTGATAAACGTTCTAGCTGCACTAAGAAGACAAAATTTGGAAGTCTCCAAAGTATTTTTACTAAATAAATCACCATGCATTATTCGGCATTGATTAATTATAACGTAAGTTACAGTTATAGTACATAAGTTTACTAAAACTAAAGAATGGACTACTAGGACTTCAAAGAACAATAAATCCAACCAGAGAGGTTCTACAGAAGGGAGGGGAGTATTTCATCTAGCCTCATTGCACCCCCCCCCCCCCCCATCTATTCATCCGGCTTCATTGCACCACCCCTACGAGCCTGATACGAGTATTGATTCTTGATTGTTTGATTTTTGCCGTTTTCAATTTGTGGTATGCACTATTGGTGAGTTTTAAAAATTCTAATTTCACTAGTGCCGTGCCGTGCTTGATCAGTACAGAATGGAAATTCAAAGACACCAGATTTACACATTCAACTGGTCGTTGGTTGGACACTCACTACCTCAGCATAAGTGTTATTCGGCTGTTGAGAGATGACGTCATCATATGTATCGTGTGGTTGCACATGGGTGACGTTATTATTAGCATGACCTTGCTGGTCAGCGGCGTCTTCCACCAAGCTCTCATCAAAGCCCATTCTTCTTGTGAACTCGTTACAGAAGGTGCCATCTTTGTTGAACAGTTTGAATATTTTCTGCCATTCATTGAAGTCTGGGTAGAGCTTTTTCACTCGATCTGAGCACAGCTGGTTGTTCTTTGCCCAGTGTGGTCTGGCATTGTACTTCTTGAAGAGTAATTCCTCAATGGTACCTTGATATTCGTCAGTTCCAAAGGCACCCGCCGTAAATGGAACCTAAAATGATGACAAAATGGTTTTTGACTGTTATAGTTATTACTCACTCGTAGTAGAGTTTTAGTGAGTGATGAAAGAATCCCTTCAGATTTGATCAAATTAACTCTGGACAACCTCTGGGCTGAGCTAATTATAAGCAGGACAAGATAGATGCAGTGACAGTGAAGAGCTTCCTCACCCAATCAAAGAAGAACAACTAGGAAGGTTAAGCAGACATTAACCACATTCATAAAGAACGTAATGTTCAGACACAGGTATCCCAATTCAAGATTAGTCATTATATGAACATCCTCGGGTCCATCCTTTTTGGGGGCAGGGAACTGTTGATAGTGAATTCTAGATATGGACAAGAGCCAAAACGTTTTAGATCCTGAAATTTGGAGTCCATCTAGCTTTGGATAATCCTGACTTCTTTTCTTTCAAAGTAAGTTGGACTACATTCACATGCGCGCCACTGCTGTACTTTGGTCATTAGCGATAACAAGCTACAGCTAAATAAATAACTAATTGGAGATGAAGTTTATCAATACTTACTTCAATATAACAGCAGTGTTCTGTGTCTCCTGAAGCAAACTTTCTATTAGCTGGACTCAACAATAGCTCGTCAGTCCTGGCCATACGCACGTAGATCGGCAACAAACAGTACTGCTGATGACGTTTAGCGTACTGGTTCGCTATGTCAATGACGTCAGCAAGAGCTGCGTCCATTTGGCTCAGCGGTAAACACCATTCTGCTGTGCGCACGCTATAAATGGAAAGTAAATGTTAGATAATTTGAAACATTTTTCTCACGTTTCACATTGATACCTGCCTACGTTTGAGGAAGGAGGATGCAATACTGGAAGGACGCAAGGGAAGGTATAATCGGGCCTTAAGGTGTGGTAATACGAGCAGCAAAATTGTGCAACTTGTCGCGCAACATTGTTTGCAACAACAAAATTTTGTTGCGCGCGACTTGTTTTGCAGAAGTAGAAGCTCTTTCTACTGTACTCTCTGCAACAATAAACTTTGTTGCGCGCGGGGTGGGAATACAATTAACGCAACATTACCGCACCTTTACGTGCACGACAGAGAAAAATCACTAATCTTTTGTTAGGAACACGTGTAGGGGATGCAAACCCTGACCCTAATTCTTCTCTTGCACTGTTACGACTGAAATGAATTGCGGCTGAGTTAAGGTTTCTTTGAAACCATTTGGTATCCCATCTCATCCTGCAGCAGAGAGGAATAAACGGATTGGAGAAAAGCTACTCACTGTACGTTGCCATTAGTGAACTGCAAGACGTTGTAGTACTTGTGAACGAAAGGGGTGTCAGCTCTGTCCATCAACGACAAACCAAAGTTTGTTATATCAGGAACACGCGACGGGCAACAATTGGCACAGGACTGCAAACAGCTGGTTGTGCAGTCATTTTGTACTATGCCACATTCGCTACAACCACGCCCACCTGAACCGCACCAACAGAGGCAGCACTTGCAACAAACGGGACGACGTGGTGTTCGTTTGGACTGAAGGACCGCGCCGTACAGGATACTGGAGATTGATACGAAAATATAAAGATAAATAAGAGGGTTTTTTGGAGGGGTTGTGAGTGCGCTCGCCTCTGGGGTCTCGTGTTCGATATTCCCAGAATCGGCATCTCATGTAGAATATGTTAGGTTTCTCTTTTCATCAGAGGCCTTTAATTTTGTCGAGTCTCTTGCTTCATCCACAAAACCAAACATGTTCAATTCCAATTCGATCTTTGAGTGATCAGTAAAATTTGCCGTGTTTTAAATTGGTATGTGTCTTCGTTGGTGATTTTTGTACTGTATTGACCTCTTTTTCAGGCCACCGTAGAATAGTGCGCATTATACGAATTTAAAATGTAGAATTTGTACCACAAACTGATAGAAAATTGCGCACCATGTCTCTTTCTTGGTATTTTTTCTGCTTTCCTTCTCTCTAATTTTCCTTAGTTCTTTCTTTCTCAGTCTCTCTTTTATTCTTTTTCCTTTAATTTTTTTGTTCTTCCTCCCTCTTCCTTCCTTTCCATCTATCTTCTTTCCATCTTTCATTCCTTTTTTCTTTCAAGGCGAACCCGTATTTTGAAAAGCTAACATTTTCAATCTTTAACATTACCTTCTCGGCTGCGGATAAGGATTGATGAAAAACGAGAAATATTCTCCAAGATTAGGATCAGTAAACTCATGGGTAAAGCGCTCTCTGATGCGAAAACTTTCCTTTCCACTCCAAGGAATACGAATAAGACTTCTTGTTTCTTCTAGATTGAACATAGGAATACATCGATAGGTGATTGAATACACAATGCCTAACGACCCAAGCCCAACTACCGTCCCCTTCAACATTGTGGTACTCTTCATCATTACAGGAATCCCACACGGCTGTGCGTTGTCAAGTTTCTGTTTACATTCTTCGAAGGTTTCGTTGCCAAGGCCGATGCGTACTTGGATACCACGGTTAGTAATGAGGTGAAGGCCGACTACTGAAGTGGACTGTGAATTGAAAATTCCATATTAATGTTAATATAAACTGGCATTGCTAGAATTTGAAAGATAGGCAGACGTTAACATGGAAAGAAGGGAATTGAGTTGTGACAAATTTTCACTTTACCCCACCCCTCTTGTTTTAATATTTTCCTCCAAAGATGCAGCATTCTCGACATTACTCCTGACAGACTCTTGAACTGAGTCCTATCACTATCTATCACTACCATTCCATGGCTTTGAGAGTGGTTTCAGTATGTGTGGGAACGACATGGCGCAACACTGAAATGGCTTCCCATTTCCTTCGACTGCTCATCCAATCATAACACGTAGCTAGAGTGGTCAGTTATAGAGTGGTTATCTTATGAGTGGGAAATATACGGTATTGGCTTACAGTATGCACACGTTACGACATGCCATGAACATTGGAATGGCTTCCCATAATAATGGTTATCGTATGATATGAGTGGGAAATTATAAACGAACGGTATTAGCTTACAACACGCGCACGGTACGACATTCCGTAACATTGGAATGGGTTCCAATAAGAATGGTTATCGTATAAATGTGAAACGTAAGGTACTGGCTTAACTTGCAGCAACGTACAAGGTACGACATGCCGTAACATTGAAATGGCTTTCCATTGTCTACCAGTAATTCAACCAATCACGAAGAGTAGTTATTATCAGAGTTACTCACAAGTGTTCCTGCAAAATATCCCGAGCCGTGAGTGGAGGTACTCGCTACTCCAGCTACAGTTTGACCAGCATAATTACCAATCATCGGTATACCCAGTCCATACTTCGCGTCGAGTTCCTCTACAAAATCTACAACTATTTTTCCTCCTTCTACTTCTATATCCACATACTCTTTAGCCAAGTTCTCTCGGCGGTTGCTTGGCGGCTTGGTGAGGATTCTGTCCAGCTTTTTCATGTCAATAAGGATGTCACGTGTGCTTGTGATGCGTGACCAACTTGCCCCTGCTCCAACTGCGCGCACTGTGTATTTGTTTTTACTGGCATAGAAACAGATTGCACAGAGCTGCTCTACCGGGCCCACACCTGAGATAATAGGAAAAAGAATAAAGAAATCACTTCAGGATTGCCCAGAGTCGACTCAATCCAAACCAGTTTTATACAGTTCGTTTAACTTTCGAAACCCAGTTGAATTGGAATAATTTATAGTAGTTGATTTTTGCAGAGGGAGGGTGAAACCAATGGCTTTCGTATTCATTCATTGACTAGGATTCTTTAGTAACGAATCCTAGTCAACTACAATGCACTGCGCGCCGAAAACAATGCAATCCGCCATTCTCTCTGCCACACAAAATGGCTGTCTTGTAGATGAAGTTTGGGAATCCAGTTCCATATCGATCTTGTTACGTTATTCAAGCTTCAAAACCATCATATTTTATTAATTCTGGCAACGAATCTAAGGTAAATTTTGTATGTAAACGATATGATATAGGCGCGCAGTGCATTGGAGTTCACTGGGCTAGGATTCTTTAATTCAATCTTGAATTGAATCAGAATGAACACAGTTCTTGACATCTTAGTAGAGTTTCGTATTTGGCACTGCATGGTTGAAATTTTTTCCTGGTTGTTTTAATGGGCTTTTTTTTTAACCAAAATCTCTCATAAGTATCTTTACTAGTTTCTCTGTATAAACTTTTCAATTCATTTAAATTCTATGGTGAAAATAGGATTAGAACAGGATTAGGTATGAGCAGTAATATGCTGACGCTGTAAGTACGTATTTCAAAAATGCACTGGTGCGTTTCATTTTCGATTATGTTGAGACATGCTTCTCGCTTAGCTTCTGGCGATTTAAAAAAATTACAAGTCGACCACATTGAATAGCAATGAAATATTTCCCTTTCGAAATTCATAACGTCAAAATTAAGAGGAAAATAGTACACAGAAATCAAAAATCAAAGAAATGACGAGTGCACTTTAAGTGATAACTACTCAAGAAGCTCCATCATGCGCAGTTCCATGCGGAAAACAAACAAGTTAACAAAATTCCTGTTACATATATATTTACCATTTTTAATAATCTGCTCAAGTTCTTCTTCCTCAGCACACGATTCAAGTTCCCCTGGAAATTTTCGTACAACAGATTTCTTGGGAAAATAAAAATGGACCAAAGGCTGGACCATTTCCATGCCATCAAAGTTGTAGAAAATACGACGATGGCTGTAAGAACAGCAGCGAATACATGGAAAAAAGCATTGGTTATACTGCCGTGTGGCATAGAAGCAGTCTAACGTATTTCCCATTTTGATTCCTGAATAGAAGAGCTAGAAAAACTAGTCCTTAGAATAGTGGAGTCATTCCCTAAAAAAGAAAAAAAACCACGATTAAGCCTTGGCTAGTCTGGTGTTGTTTTGATGACAAAGTTGTTCAAGTACTGTTTGGGGATATGTTGTAGTGAACTGATCTGAAATCGTTCAGGTTGATAAACACATTGTTCATTCCAAATTAAAATAAAAGAAGTCTAATATAGACCCCTTTCACGTGACGTCAAAGCAGCTCAATTTGGAGGACAAGCAAAAGAATATCAATCTCCTTGTAATCCAGTGAGTATGCGGAAAGAATGCATTCATACGATGCGTACATTTCAAAGTCACGTAACCTCTGATACAATACTTTCAGAATTGAGCTGTAAAGTGTGACGTAAATCGAATGAAAAAACGACTTCCGGGTCCAAAACAAAAACCAGTTTTATAAAGATTTTTCTTACTTTTTCTTCATGACAGGATTTGTTGTCCAGAGTTCTAATTGTTTCAGGTGGAGGTTAAATCATTGAAAATATTTTTCGCGTTATTTTATCGGTTTTCGTGAGCAGTTGGACCCGGAAATACGTCACAACTTATAATGATTGTGACGTCATCTCAGGCTTTTGGATTTGTTTTGCTTTGTAATACTACACACTGGCCACACACACCAAATTTACAGAAAACATTTTGAAAATCACGATTATAATGATGATGCTTTTTAAATACTGTTTGTTTGAACCTGATAAAGTTTGTATATTTAATGAAGTCTGCGAAGACGTCACGGCATTAACATATTGAAAGTATAAACCTTCATATCTTAAAGACTCAGCATTCTAATGATTAGCATTTTACTATTCATTTATTCACTCAATAATCAATACTGAAAATATTGTATCAGGGGTAAGGTTCACTTTAGCAGCAAGTATCTGGACATCAGTTCCTTAGAGCTGTCTGAACTTGATGCATGCATTATCAATGTGATTGATGGCTAAATAAAATATTTCAAGCCTAATCCAGTATAATGGTTTAATGGGTTATCAATGGTGTTCTGTGTGCATTATGTTTTTGACCAATTTCACTGAACTCATTTCGATTACTATCCAGATCTAAATAAATAAATGCGAATTAACAGTGGAATCCACCGAGTGGCTCTTTCTCCACTGCATTCCAATTCAGTGGAATTTAGAAGTTGATTTTTGAGGAGAGAGGAAAAACCGGAGTACCCGGAAAAACCCTCGAAGCACAGGAGAGAACCAACAAACAACTCTACTCACATACGACACCGATCCCAGCGGGGCTCGAACTCGGGTCGCCTTGGTGAGAGGGAAGCGCTCTCACCGCTACGCCACCCGTGCTTCTAAAGGTCCCTAATGTGAGTCAAGTGCACAGAATGGTCAAATGTATTTGACCTGAATATCAAATATAGCATTAGGACTAGAAGTAGCACCACTGCACTGGTTGACTGCCATGACATATACAGCCTTCAGTGGGCATTAACTAACTGCATGGCCCATTAGACAAAATTGTTTCAATTTGTCATGTAAGAAAAATAAGAGTAGCATCCTAAAATAATACAATAAGATAGCAACGAGATTTAATAGTATATTATGCTTACCTCAATAATTTATACGCGCCGTTCTAGTCAACCAGGTGAACCTCTTAGCCTCTATTTGGAACAAGTATCAAAAAGTCTCACTTGAAATCCTTTTTTTCGATAAATATTAACGCATTTACTTTGCGATTAAGAAAAAAAAAACTCTTATTAACCTTGTAAGCTATGGATGACTTTACAAGTTATAACTTTATATTTGGATAAACAAATTCTTGGGTTGTCAGTCAAAATATTGATCTTTAGACTTTTCACCTCTCTCCCTCCCCTCCCCTCCTCTCCTCTCCCCTCCCCTCCACTTTTCTTGATTAACCCTTATTGATTTGTAAAAGCCATTGTAAAATAATTTTTATATTAAGTTACTGTTACATGCTTTAGCAATACCTGTAATCAGCAAGGTCATGCCAATAAAGTACATTCTAACCTAACCCTCCACAGGTAACCCAAAATTGTTGGTATTGATTCCTTGTGTGAGACCGTAACTAACTTTCTGCAACTAAAGACTACCAGGTACAAGGTTGACAGAGAAGAATTTTCACATGTAAAAGAAGGTTTTTATTTTGCTTTAAAGGAATAGAATCACTCAAAGGGTGAGGTATATATTGCCGTATTAGAGCCCTGTAACAGGCATTTTGCCGTTGAACATGATTTTCCAGGTTTCACGTGGTCATGTCCTGCATAGTCGATGTTTTTTACTCCGGAATTTGATTCTGTTATCTGTCTTTAAACAAGGGACACTATTCCATTCTTGTGTAAATGTTTGAAGACATTACGATGAAGGCCATAAATTTGCACTGTGAATTTTCTTCTGAGCTCGGTATTCTTGCTGACAAAGGCAAACAAAACACAAGGATTTTACAATATAGCCGCCATTTTGGATGACTCGAACACAACATTTGGTCTTGTTTTTTCCCTTCGTATCAACGAACATGCGGCCATTTCTTTTGTCCTTTATTTTTATATTTATGACTTATTTATATATGATTCACCTATTGATTTTATTTAAGTTTTTGTTTGTTTAGTTTAAAATATATTTTTTATTTTTTAAGTTATGTTTGCTGAAGGATCCAATATATGTTGTGTACTGACGGGTGCAAGTAGGGGCCTTGGAGCTGCTATTGCTGTTGACGTTGCAAAACAAGCCATAAAAACAAAGAACTCTATAACATTCATCCTTATTGCACGGTCACTAGAAGGCTTGGAAAAAACAAAGACAGCTGTCAATCAAATACATTCTTCTGCAAAAGGTTTGAATAATCAGAGTTTTATATGATGTCTTTGTAAAATTGTTGTGAAAGCCAAAAGGAGAATAGGAGATAGTTCATTTCAAGAAGGAAAGGAATTATGGGCATATAGTAACGTATCTAAACACGAATAATATTAATTGAGTCCTTTAAAATGGTTTTATTGGCTAAAAATATCTCAACACTAACCTCTGTGTTCGTGACAAGAATAATAATAAAAAAGACTGTTTGGTCATTCCATCTATTCTTGGATCTTGGAATAACCTATCTTCTATCTAATAACAAATAACTGTGTGGAAATAAGTAATATGAAGAAATATGGTAGACACACAAGCAGAGAGCTCATAAAAAATTTTGAGACCCAGGGAATCAAACCCACGACCCTCCATATACTTGTCGGATGCATACTCTGCCACTGAGCTACAGGAGACTCATACAAGGTGATAGATATCTTCTATCTCTTTTGTCAATATCCTTTGGGTCCAAATAACGTTTTTTAAATAGATGTATACAAAATTGATTAAATGAGGTTAATCAGGAAAGCATGGGTGCATGGGATGCACTGATAGTGCTATAGTAGCTTGTGTGCATCCGAACGTAACTGTGGTTAAGTGGGTCTGTGAATCAGTTACAGTCTTCTCGTTCCATAACCCCCAGCAGCATACCTGGATTTCAGTAATAATGCATTCTGATTGGCTCTTTCTTAATTAGTTAAAAATGTATTGGCATAGCAGCCAATATTTTCACAAATCAAAAGATTTTTCAGGCTCATGTTGGATACTAGATATCGTAGGAGATTTTTCTATAATTTAAATTTCTATAGGCACTTGTTTTACTAACAGAGAGGGAGAGTTTTCAGATATATGTTTCTAAGGAAATATTATGCAAAATTTCTGTAGTAAAACACTGTCGGAAACTAATGCCAAAGTTAGATCACTAAGAAAGACATGGAATGCTGTGGCAAATCGTTGCTCATCAATATTGACAGATATCTGTCAGTGTTTGGCTTATCTTTCTGCAGATCATTCTTTGGCAGACCAATCAGAACGCATGTAAGAATGAATCGGCATAGTAGCCAATCATAGTCTGTTATAAATAATGGTGCAACCAGAGCAAGAATCTTGCAGTGATTCGCAGACCTTAATTTCTTAACCAGAGTTAAAGTCGTGCTGCATGCAGACTAGTGCACTAGTTACAGCACCTCGCCTCTAATGGTCATACAGGATCTTTGGACTCCCAATGCTGTTAAAACAGAGCCTTATAAGCACAGTTGAATCCTTTTTTTTATGAAAACCAACTTAGTAGTTGCTTTCAATATCCATCTTGGAAACTGAAAACAGTTTCAATTCGCCTCTGAATAAAAAGCAAACTTTGTTTCAATCACAACTAACAAAAATTATATAACACTGTTGTAGAATACTAGTTTGTTTACTCCAATTCTTTTATATTTTTTGCCTTATCTGAGCAGTTCACTGTATAACTGCTGATCTTGGAGATATTTCAGCCCTTTCGTCTTCTTTGAAAGACATCTTTGAAAAGGTAAACTGCATAAGAATAGTTTATAATCTATGGTTTTGGAGGGCTGTGTGGATCTTAAGGGGACCCAGCAGCATTCAAGAGCAGTTCTTCATTACGGACAAAATTGTAACGTCCGTAACGCTACTTTCTACTTCTTTAAAAATACAGTTTCAAAGAGTCAAAGGATACTGATTATACCAGAGATTAAGCTCTGACTACTCTGATATTATAAATATTTAAGGCAGCAAAATTGCTTTTTTTTTTAGAAATAATCCATGAATTAAGTTTCAAAATATTGTCTGAAATGTAACGTCCGTAATGAAGAACTGCTCAAACAACATTTGCAGGGCTATCTATCCAATATAAGGGGTCATGTTGTTACAAAACTTAGAAGGAATGTATCACACCCACCCTACCCCCTATTCTGCTTCCCCCCCCCCCCCCCCCCCCCCGATGAATTTTGAATGGTTCCTAAGTAACTTAATTAGTACTAATTAGTACATTCACAAAAGAACTGGAATTTGGTATTTGCATTTTGTAACAACTAATCCAAATAGTGCACTCACCCCTCTCCTTTGGGATATAAGGTTCATGCAATTTCTGGACTCAGCATCATATGGGGGCACAGCTTGGTTAGATCTCTTCCTTGATTCCAGTATTTTTCTCTGGGTTCTCTGGTTTTCCTCCCTCACAAAACCCAAAATGCAATATTCCAATTTTGATAAGTGCTTTTGTTTTGACATTCAAGGTGAACCAAACAGATTTTAGCACTGCCTTGTTGATAAACAATGCCAGCCAAATTGGAGATGTATCAAAGAGAATCCAAGACTTTGATGATCCAAAGGAGCTACAAGATCATTTGAACATCAATGTGACATCACAATTTTTCTTGATGTATGTATGAAGGGACTGCATAAAAAGAGAAGAGGGGAAGCTCAACATAATTCTTTATTCCCACCTTTTATTAATAATTTTCAAGTGGCAGACATCCCCTCTCATTAAAACAGAAGAACAAAAGAAGTTGGTTGACAAAAGAAACGAGTCCAAATCTTTTGGTTCAAACTACACTCCAGAGGGGAGAGAGTGTTGAACTACACTCCTGAGGGGAGAGAGTGTTGAAGTACACTCCTGAGGGGAGAGGGGGTTGAAATACACTCCTGAGGGGAGAGGGGGTTGAAATACACTCCTGAGGGGAGAGGGGGCTGTAGTACACTCCTGAAGTGAGAGGAGGTTGAAGTACACTCCTGAGGGGAGGGTGGGTTGAAGTACACTCCTCGGGGAGGAGATGGTTGAAGTACACTCCTGGGGGGAGTGTTAAAGTACACTTCTGTTGGAATAATGGTTGAAATACACGAATTAATTTCGAATTAATGCCAGGGAGTAATCTCCAACAATCGATAACACCTTGAGGGAATTAAATCATCACTGCAACTGCCAGTGGTTTCACTTTTTTATATTTTGTATTTTAGGTCAAAGTTTATAAAAACGTTTGCTTGTGTGAAAAGATATGTTGTGAATATTTCAACGTTGATGGCAGTACAAGAATTTGAAGGATTTTCATTCTACTGCACTTCAAAAGCAGCAAGTGAGATGGCACACAGAGTGTTGGCTAAAGAAGAGGTTACAAAATCTGTAATTCATAAATTATACATATCTCCCCTTCTGCCTTCCTTTCCCCTTGCCCCCTTTTCCCTGTTTCTCCCTCTTTATCCTTGTTTCTCCTCCTTTCTCCACCTCCCCATTTCTCCACCTTTCTCCCCATTTTTGCACGTTCTCCCTCTTCTCCCCTTCCCCCTTCCCCCTTCCCCCCTTTTCCTCTTCCCCCCTTTTCCCTCTTCTCCCTAGGACATGGGGTCCCCTTCGAGGTACATTGCACCAATTCCCAACCCCTTAAAATTCCCATCTCCATCCCACAATCAATCCATTAAGAAATCATTAGTAAAGGCCAAACACTGAGGGTGGTCACTGCCAGGGCTTCTTTATGTCCTCACTACTTTTATATCCCTCCGATGCCAGGTTAGGTAGTGTGGAGAGACGGGACCATCATTTAAGTCCGCCGGGGCTTGAGCCCACAACCTCCTGTCCAGTGTTCAACCAACTGAGCCAACCAGGTGGCAGTTCTTCTCTCCCTTCACCCCCTTCTCTCCTAGCCTATCCAACTCCCCAATTGTTTTTTTTTTCTTCTTTTCTCGTAATAGCCTGATGTGAAAGTACTATGTTATGCACCAGGACCTCTTGATACTGACATGGGTGATGATTTAGTGGCAAATACTAGAAATAAGGAAGTTAAAAGCATGCTATCAAAGGTATTGTTGGGGAAGCTTGGGTTCAAGGGTGGGATAGTGGTACTGCATGCACTGGACTCTAGATCTCTGAACTCGGCATCACATGTGAGTAAAGTTCATTCATTTGGATCTCTCCCTTAATTCAAGGGATTTTCTACAGGTTTTTCAATTTTCCTCCTTCCTCAAAACCCAACATGCTAAATTCCATTTTCCAATAAATAAATAAATCAATCAAATAAATCCTAAATTCCAATCTGTGATGTTAGCCATGCCCTGACTTTGATCAGCCCAGTGTTTTAATTCAGGGTTTGATCTGGGAGTTAGCCATGCCCTGACTTTGATCAGCCCAGCGTTTGATTCAGGGTTTAATCTGGGAGTTAGCCATGCCCTGACTTTGATCAGCCCAGCGTTTGATTCAGGGTTTAATCTGGGAGTTAGCCATGCCCTGACTTTGATCAGCCCAGCGTTTTGATTCAGGGTTTGATCTGTGAGTTAGCCATGCCCTGACTTTGATCAGCCCAGAGTTTTGATTCAGAGTTTCATCTGTGATGTTAGCCATGCCCTGACTTTGATCAGCCCAGAGGTTGTTTCAGGGTTCGATCTGTGAGTTAGCCATGCCCTGACTTTGATCAGCCCAGAGTTTTGATTCAGGGTTTCATCTGTGAGTTAGCCATGCCCTGACTTTGCTCTGTCTCTCAACCCTGTGAGCTAATTTTTAACTGCAATACATTAATTTTGCTCTTAACTTCTAGGAAAATATTCTCCGACCAGAACAGTCGTCGGCCAAATTGATCAATCTTTTGTTGGAGGATAAGTTTAAGTCTGGAGAACATATTGATTATTTTGACTGCTAAAGTCATATCATTCTAAATTTAATTTATAAGTCTTATATATCATTTCCAGTAGATAACATGTACTCTTTCAGACGCCCTAGAACGCTACCACTTTTGCTTTCCCTTAATTTCGATCTTTTTATCAAAACGTTAGTGACCGTGAAAGATAAATATATGGATCACTATACAAAGGACAAGGACTTTAGAGGGCGTTTTTTGTTGAGGATAACGGGTTAAAATGACAATTGAGAGTAAGACGTTAGATCAAGCAGACAACAACAACAACAACATTTTTTTAAATTTTTATTATCCTACGATACAATAGTTTTACAATGTATGAATATATGAATTTAACTGGAAAAAAGGTAAAGGTTGCTAGGAATAACTATATAAAGCTAATCGAGCTGAGCAACAAAAACTATATCTTTATTATACTTACATATTTATAGACGAGGTAGGGCAAAAGGAAAAATAACGAAAAAATACATTAAACAATAAATTCACACAAGAAAAAAGAAAAAAATATCTGTGACATGGGAAAAATAAATAAATAAAATAAGATTTTTAGGGTACCTCTTAAACGTACAAATACAGAATGTGATTGAAAAATGAAGATAATATCCATTTGGAAGGACTGGTATATCAAAGTGAGAACTTGCCATAATTGGTTCTAACAGGATGAATGTAAAAAGACATTTTTGTAGCTCATCTAGTTTGATAGTCACTTAATTTGATGCCGGACTCTAATCATTATTTAATTTTATTTATTGCCTATTGTTTATTTGTATTCTTGAAATTTCAACAAGTTTAAACATTGGTCGTTGAACATTGCGTGTTTGAGAGAGGAGGTGGCTATTTATATCCCATGCATGGGTAGCACGTCCATGTGGTGAACGTGAAGACTTATCTTCCCCTCCCCCATAAAAATGAACGAATTATAGCTCTGCCGTTTCAGATGACAAATAAGTGGTAACCGGGATTTTTCAGCGAGTGGCTGAATCTTTTGATGCTCATGTTCAGTGTTGTTGTCGTTGTTCATGGTATTGATGGTGTTTTTTCGATTATTGCTTCGTTCTTACACTCGTAACGTGTAAAAAAAGAGAAGGCAAAACTCTCTCTGTTTCATTCGAGTATAAAAGAGGAAGTCAGCAGTTCGCCTCTATCAATCACTCTTCAAACACAAAGACAGCTTTACCGTCAAGAAATTCCCAAAAAGGAACCAAACAATCTAATTGAACAAACTCCTCTTCGTCTCTCCACCAATCCTAGATATCCTGTCTTCTTTGTTTCGTGTTTTTTCGTGCCCTGTCTTTCGTATTTAACTTTTCATTGCATAATGTAAGGAAAATTATATTATAAAGCTTTATTTGTTGACATAACTGATTGACTCTTCAACTACTATTTACTGTTGGGGATTTTCCTTCGATTATGATCAAGTACTTAAGTGTTTGCCACGCCAGTGTTCCCTACAACTTCATAAGAGTCATCACTTTAGAAGGTAAGTAAAGTAGCTGGTATTTTTTGTTTTAAAACGGCAAAATTTTGGTTTTTAGTTTTGGATAACTAAGCATTCTTTTCTCTAATTTCGCAGACAAAGTAAAAGAAGAAGTGATAAAGCGAGTAGGTATGGAAATGAAGTTGGTTTTCCTGTTGTTTTTGCTATCCACTTTGATGCAAATAAACAAGGCCATTAACAAGTAAGTTTATAAACTTTTCCTTCGATTTAAATCCTTTTGATACATCATATTTATGAAGTGAGGAGTTGCCTCGTGTATGATTAAGCCTGGAGGCAATTTTGAAAAAAGCGATCTTGGACAAAAAATACTTCTTTCCGCTTTTTAAATTCATGAGAGCAAGCATTTGAATTAATCGCTAAGATTGATAATCGATCAATTTTTACCAGGTTAAAGCAACATTGAATGCTTTGATTTAAAATACTTGCCAATGGGCTTCGCATCAGTTTTTATTTACACTTCATACTGCATTTTTTTCCGCGTACTCCAACTGATGATAAATCATATTCATGTATATCAATATGCAATGCAAACGTTAACCTACGTGTAGGCACCGTGAAGTCTAAACTGAACACGTTTTCCACTTGTAGGCGAGCTTCTGTGACGTACAAAAATGGCGAAGTGTGGCTGACGTCAGACAAGGGAAAAGATGTGGTGTTGCATCCGGGGCAAGGGGGACGTGTTCGAATACACGGGGCTTTTTTCAATCTCCAATTCGGTGCATCGGGTAATCCATGTAACGAGGGCAACAAAGGATCCGCTGTTTACAGGAATGGAGCCCTTGAAGTATGTGATGGTGTTCGTTATGTTAGCATGACAGCTAAACTTGGCAGTGCTAGGAATCCAGCTCCATCTTGTAAGGCGATCCTGGAGGACGATTGGTGAGTTGAATCAAGTTTTCCATTTTTATTATTCTGTTACTTGTTGGTGGTTGCGGCGGAAGTGGTAATGGCAGTGGTTGTAATAGTGGTGGTGGTTTAACTTTAAATTTGTTGGTCGCGATTTTGGTGGTAGTGGCGGTGGTCGTAGTGGTGGTGATAGTGGTGGTGGTTGTAGTGGTGGTGATCGTGGTGGTGGTGGTGGTAGTAGTGCTGATGGTAGTGGTAGAGGTGATGGTCGTGGTAGTGGCGGCGGTGGTGATGGTGATAGTGGTCGTGGTAGTGGTTGTGGTGATAGTGGTCGTGGTAGTGGCCGTTGTGGTTGTGGTGATAGTGGTCGTGGTAGTGGCGGCGGTGGTAGTGGCGGTGATAGTGGTCGTGGTTGTAGTGGTGGTGATAGTGGTGGTGGTGGTGGTGATAGTGGTCGTGGTAGTGGCGGCGGTGGTAGTGGTGGTGATAGTGGTCGTGGTAGTGGCGGCGGTGGTAGTGGCGGTGATAGTGGTCGTGGTTGTAGTGGTGGTGGTAGAGGTGATGGTCGTGGTAGTGGCGGTGGTGGTGGTCATGGTGGTGGTGGTCATGGTAGTGGCGGTAGTGGTGGTGGTGGTGATAGTGGTAATGGTTGTGGCGGTGGTGGTAGTTGTGGTAGTGGTAGTTGCAGAAATGTCGGTTGTTGCTAGTAGTGTTAGTGGTGGTGTTGGTAATTGTGATCACTGCATGTGTTGGTAATGGTGGTGGTGTTGATTTTGTTATTGTTGATGGTGTTGTTGATAGTGGTGGTATTGCTATTGGTTGTGGTGTTATGGTAAGAGATTGCTCTGTGTTGTTAACTGATAAACGTTGATGCGAAAACGCTTTTTAAAACTTCCTTTGTATAGGTCTGCTCCGAGTGGTGTCTACCACATCAAGACTAATCCAACAGTCACCAAGGTGTACTGCTACATGGAGAACATCCCCGGATGTGGGGGAGGAGGATGGACTACCATCATGAAGACCAACGGATACATGGTAAGCTTTCTTTGTCTTTCCTAAAGCCTGTATCATCATCACAAACACCACTGTCATCAGCATCATGATCATTCTCATCATGGTCATCTTGATCAATATCATCATCATGGTCATCATCATCATCGTCGTCGTCGTCGTCATCATCATCGTCATAGTCATCAATATCATTATCATGGTCATCCTCATCGTGGTCATCATCATCATCTTTAGTATACTATAGTATAGTAATCAATAGTATACTCGATTATATTTAGTATATTGTACCCATAATTTATATATATCTTACTAAACAGCCTACATTCCAATACGGTTCAGCATTGTGGAAAAACAAAGCTAGCTATCACGTGACCGGAGGCCAATCAGGAGTGGATCATCAAGAAACCAAGTTGCCTACTTACTGGACGATACCTTTCAAGAGTCTCTGTCTGGGAATGAGGACTAGCTTTCACAATAAGCCGAGTTGGATTCGTCTAAACTACAAGTATGTATATAATTATGGTCTGTGCGTGACGTCACAGCTGTGACTTTTACATTGATAAACGCATACGCGAAGACTTCATATAACTGAGACCATCCCTGATTTTGACTTGCATGTATTTATAGGGCAAGTTCGCTGTTCTCTGCGATCGCAGACGGGCGATACCGCAGAACCTCCCTTGGTCGTAACACGTGGAAGTCTCTCGTCCCAGGATCTTCTCTTCAGCGCAACTGCAACAAAGAGGGTTTCAATCCTTTCTACGCCAAACAAAGCGTGCGTATTGGTATCATCAGCAACCAAGAAAACGATTGTAACAGTCCAGATTCCCGTATCGGGTTCGGTGGTGCTGGCACGAATTGTAACTCTGACGGTTCGGTATCCACGGGCAACACAGCAGCCTGCGGTGGTGATAATGGAAACAAGAGCATCAAGACCCATGGATACATCCTGGCACAGTAGACCGGTCACGTGACATGAATCAGGCCCTAAAACAGACTAAAAGTGTAACAATTAGTATAAACGATGTCGCTAATTTACGACTTTTAATGTAAAGTAAGGTTTGGGTAAAGTTAAAATGAATAAAATCATGCATCTGTGACAACTAAAAAATTCAGTTTGTTGAAGTAAAAAACATGTTTCTACAGCCGAACCCTTGTACTGACACCTTTATAATTCGGACACTTCTATTACGGTCGCCGCTATGGTACGGACACTGCCTTTTTGCGGACAATATTTCATCTCTTCCTTGTATATGTTTCTTGCTATAACTGTACGTTCGCTTTTAGACAGACATTTGCAATACGGACACCTCTATGATGAGGTTACCACTCCATTACGTACACTTTCGTCATTACCAGTACATACGTCATCTGACGGACCTCTAATATGGGCACAGTACTCTGTGTATTGGTTATCTAGCCTAGAGGGGTTTGATAACAGAGATTAAAAGAACAATGCCAATAGGCTTTCGACGCATTCAATCAACCAGATCTTTATTATTTGATTCCCAGATCCGCCCGATACTGACAAAGTGCAAAGAAATACCTAGCGTATCGTTTCAAACAAAACACTGTTATCATGCAGATCTTCCATCTTAGTGAAGTACAGGAGGTACTTCCGGTGAAGTGCAAGTGTTAGGAGATGATAAGGGACCGGTTATTTTACCAGAGAAGGGATGGGGAATTTTGGAGAGTCATTAAAGAATCGGGCTCAATAGAGAGGCCCAAAAAAAATTACGAATCGAAAGAGGGGTCAGTAAAAAGACAACACTCTTACAATAAAAAATCGGTGAAAAAATGGAGGGGCTATTAATTTTTTTCAAGCAACAAAAGGGTTGTAAGATGTAATATATGTGTTACCAAGCAAATCCCGACCCCCACCCCTCCTCGTTAAAAAATGAACGGTCCATATAAAGTGAAGTAAAATGATACAGTACTCGTTGAGGCTGTAATTGAGCAGTTGCGCAGAATCCAAGGTCAAGACGAAAACGCAGAGCTGAAATTTTGGCTACCTACACCATTCGACTTAAGCAAAGCAATCCAAATCCACGTTCTTGGAATCAAGATAATAGTCACTGAGGTTCATTAATCTTTTCAGCAATATTTTAAGTGATATCATTTGCTTCTACCATTCAGTTCAGTACAGTACATTTGCATTGGTAAGAAAGCCAATACCACATTCCGAAAGTCAAGGTTATAGTCGCTGATATTCACCAGCAATTCATAGCTCTTTCTCGCACAATTGTTTTATCTATCTCCCGGAAGTTATATATTGATGGTAGAGCTAAAATGCGCCTTATTCTTTCAAGACATTCACCTTAAGGCGTGCAGCAAGTTGGTATTCCTTTAAGGAGACTGTGATGGAAGAAGAAAACGCAACACATTGTTATGTTCATTATGAAAACTTTCCCTGTTTATCATGTTGACTCGCATACTAATTGAACTTTCTTCTCCATCATCTGCACCAAATGACCTCGGTTCCTGGGATATTTTTAATTAAGTTCTGTTTTGAATTGCTTTAAATTTGGCGACCCCGCTTGACCGAATTCGTGTTATCATGCATCGAACAGGATACAGCGGCAGTTATCTCAGAGACTCAGATCGAAAGTCAACTGATTTGTTACTTAACTAATTACTTAACTTAGTTTTGCTCATTATTTGCCTGCGTTTCCGAAGATGCTGATGACAAAGAGTTGTGTTCTTCTGGTGTTGTTCGTCTTCCTTCAGTTGCATGATAGCACTGCTGAAGACAGGTGGGTGCTACTTTTCCAGTGGCGGATCCAGGATTTTAAAAAGGGTGGGTCCAGAAACGCTTTCTTGTTGTCACAAGACACATAGATCTACACTAAACTATGAGGATGATGAGTGTCTACATAGAGGCTAGGGAGAGGGCTTTTGTTCCCCTTCCCCCAGGTAAAAAAGATCCAGCATTATCAAATTTTCGACAAAATTTGAAAAAGGGATTTTTTCAAGAACTCGTTGTACAGCCTTGTTTACGTGCAAATGAAACCAGTCTCACGAATCCAATATGTTTGTTACACCAAAGGCAAGTGCACGTCAAGCAAGATAGGGATGGTACAGTGTACATAAAATCTCCTGTGGGTAGAAACATTGTTATTCAACCGGGATACGGAGGACGAGTGATCATCAATGGACGTCTGCAAGTCTGTGAGGCTAATGGATGCAGAGATAACTTGGGCAGTCGCAAGAATCCAGGAAAGTCATGCAAGGCGATACTCGAGGATGACCCGTGAGTAACGCTAAATATTCTCATACGCAGTCGAAAAAGCGATGAGATAGTGACAAAACGATTAAGTTGTAAAAAAGCTAAATATATTCCTGAAAACGTTGCAATGACTTGTGCCAATAGATTTGCCGAGAGTGGTGTTTACTACATCATTACCGAACCATACGTCACCAAGGTGTACTGCTACATGGAGAACATCCCCGGATGTGGTGGAGGAGGATGGACTACCATCATGAAGACTGATGGTCACAAGGTAAAAACAACTAACGATCACAGAAAATAAAACTGGTCACTGTATGAGTTTTGTTCTTTTCATCTTTTAGTCCACCTTCGACTATAATTCAGCCCTGTGGGGGAACAAAGTCCCATATCAGGTGACCGGGGGCCAATCAGGAGTGGATCATCGAGAAACCAAGTTGCCTACTTACTGGATGATGTCCTTCAACAGTCTCTGTCTGGGAATGAGAACGAGAGCTCAAAGTGAACCAAACTGGATTCGCATGAAGTACAGGTAGAATACAAAAAATGTTAATATCCTTAGCATGAAGAACGACGATGTTTGCTAATTTTTTGCTTCATTCCAATCTCAGCTCATGCCTCGTTCCTCGGTGCTTACGGGAGAAACTTAAGCTCTAACGTCTTCGTGCTATTGCAAAGATATGCAAATTTCACTTTCATACTTGCCTGACAAATGCATGGGCCTCAATCACACGGCAGCAATGTTTATTCCCATGAAAGCAAGAACGTTTGTTTGGAATGTTCTAAACGCCTCACAGCGAGGACAGGGGGTCACCCAAGGATTCAAAACCTATTGTTTCAACCAATTTGGCCGCCGCGTGACAAAAGCAAATGGACTTTACAAAATGCCAAAATTTAAAGTCAGTTCTTGAAAGTTAAGGCTAATTCTTTTATATTGTCTTTATTAATGCTTTGTTTTGGTATCACAAAAGTGTAACGTGCTGACGAATCGTTTTGATTTACGCATCGAATAAAAGGAATATTTATGTTTTGAAATGCACGCATGTGTAAACGGTTTTCACGTATTACCCAATTCGCATTCAATAGACCTTTTCAGCTTCGTTGTTTGTTGTGCCCATTTCAGACCATGTGATGCCACTCTTGGTAGTTGATTCTTTCATGTGTAAATATTTTAACAAAAGAACATTTCTCAAGGGAATGTCGTGGTCTGAAATGGGCAATTTGCATACGAAGCTAAAAAGGTCTATTGGGGCTGCAAGGTAGTTTCAAAGGATTATTCAAATTTGAACCTTGCAGCCTCGACTGAATGCTTTGTGTTTGACCAGTGAACCAATGTATGGAAAGTGATGCAGGATTTTGATTTCCATTTGCACATGGATTTTAGAGCAAGTTCGCTGTACTCTGTGATCGCAGACGGACGATACCGCAACATCTCGCTTGGTCGTAACACGTGGAAGTCTCTCGTCCCAGCCTCTTCTCTTCAGCTCAACTGCAACAAAGAAGGCTTCAATCCTTTCTACGTCACCCAAAGTGTACGTATTGGTATCATCAGCAACCAAGAAAACAATTGTGATAGTCCAGATTCCCGTATCGGGTTTGGTGGTGCTGGCAATAATTGTGGAACTGATGGTTCGGTATCCACGGGCAACACAGCAGCTTGTTCTGCTGATAAAGGAGACAAGAGTATCAAGACCTACGGATACATCCTCGCCCAGTAGACCGGTCACGTGACTTGAATCAGGCCCTAAAATAGACTAAAGTGTAATAATTAATGTAAAAGATGTCGCGGATTACGACATACAATAATGTGTTCAAAATGTAATGTAAGGTACCTAACGATAAAGTTAAAGTGAATAAAATGATGCATCTAAGAAGTTAGTTCAAAATGCGAAAGTACAAAGTGAAAAAGTTTTTCAGGCCGAGCCTTTCGATGCCAGCTTATAGATTTATTTACGTATAAGTGGACATCTCTTATACGGTTTTTGCTCTTTCCCTTTGGTGTCCGTACTATAGAGAGGTTTATAAAATAACTTTGATATTACGCGCGCTCTGATTGGTCAAAAAGCCATGTTTTATGAGAGCATAATACATACTCACGTCATTTTTTTCCTCTCTCGAAAAGTTAGTTATTTTATAAAAGCAATAAAAAACAGTTTTCCGTGTATTATACTATACCGTGTTTTCCGCTACGCGTCGTGGTTTCCTACGCTTCTCTCGTGTTCTCTCCACATCCCGCGTGTCTTTATCAGAGTATAATACACGGAAAACTGTTTTTTATTCCTTAATTAACCGTACATAGACTGGATCAATAAGTTAATGCCTGTAGATCTTCGACTCATTCAAATGAACCAAAAGTTTTATTACTTCAATCCCTGATCCGCCCGATACCGTTAATACTTTCGCATTCAAAAACAATACTTTGATCTTTGATCTTAGTGGAATACACGTCTTTGAAGGTGCTAAAATTAAGTAATATATAATACAGTACTTGTTGAGAGTTAAGTCAGTGAGTGAATTTGGACTGAGAAACTTGACTGAGACTTCGTTTTGGGTTTCCTCGATCTTAATTGGTTGAAGTGTGAGGGTCTCAGTAGAGGTTGTCCAAGATCTTTATCAGTTTATCTTTATTACTACTGACTGTATAATAATTCTATGGCGTGCAACAGGTGTCAATCCAAGGTATTTCGGATATAATTACTAAGATCTGATTGGCTAAAAGAATAAGTAGATGAGTAAAAATCTAAGTGTTAAACATAACTAGAACGAGAACTGAAGCTTAATTACTAACATCTGATTGGCTAAAAGAATAATTAAGTAATTAAAATTCCTAACCTTAATATTCAATTAACAAGTAGTTGAAAAAAAAGTGTTTAAAAACATAACTAGAACTGAAGCTTATATAATATGGAAGTATCGTAAATATAAAATAAAGATCATACAACATTTTGGCTTTAGAAAATAAATGAAGGATAACTGAGCAAAGGGTTAAAACATTATAAGGTGTGGTCTAAGGGGAACGAGTACTAGAGGAGGAGCATAGCTTCTGGGTGTACTTATTTTAGGTTTAGACATGCTAGAATGCTGAAATGATATCTGATATTTATATAAGTAATTGCGTGAATGGGAAATGACAACGCCTATTTTTTTATAGATCGAATAAGAATTAAATAATGAATCACAATAAAATTTATTCATACCATCTTCGATCGAACTTTCGGTACGAAATCGATGCTTTCAGGAATATAACTGCCAAAACATCCCCAAATCTCAAGGGAATATGGTATTGCATACCCGGTTGTAACACTGTTGAGATGTCAACCGACTGTCTAGTCTTTCTACCAAAACTTTCGAATATTGCAAACAGACCAGAAACGCAATGTATATAACACTGTTGAATTGCTAAAAGTAAATGTTTTTCGTTATCAAGTTTCTGTAGTACCAGACATAAATTGAAGTACCACGCTATAACAAAAGCCGTAACGAAAACCGTAACGAAAACGGTAAATCTTCATTCTTCTTTTGTTTTATTCCAAAACCGGTTTTTCAAAATTGAAAATTTACAGTCAGGAAAATCAAGGAAAACATCTCATGAATTTGTACGGTTGGGAACAATAACATTTAACACTGTTTTGGTATCTTTGTTTTTTCTTTTGAATGTAGATCGATATTTCTCTCGGGAATATTTACCTTAGGTTTTGCAAAAATTGAAGAAAGATCCCGTACAGCTCCCTATGTGTTGTTTGGTTTTGAGAGGTATATTGTCGATCAATAACCTTGGTTGTCATTTAAGCAAAGTTTGCACATATACATGCATTTACCTATTTCGTTTTGTCTATTTCGTAAAGTATTGTTTGTTAGCCTAAAATCATTCGTAGATCGTGTCCTCTATCTCTCTATATTACTGTAAGAGCTTCGACAGAAAAGGAAAGCACAGAGAAAACTATACATGCATTGATTCATGATTTCAAATACATGCGATTTGTGCACTGTTTTTAGCAATCGAAATAAATGAGAACATTACGGGTTCATGAATTGGATGTTTCAATTCTCAAAAGAAAAGAAACGAATTTACGTGGGAGATTCCAGGAAAGCGGCATAGCTGGCATAGATTTGCTCGTTTTTCGCATCGTTAAGAACATATTATCGGGGGAAAAACTTGTTGTACATTTAGCTTTTATAATTGTGTAATCAAATTGTACAGAAATACAGAAGTATTTCATAAGATTAAATGTTTAATCTTCAAAGAAAGAAGAGAGAAAACACAGCGACATGACAACATTTCTTCGGATCGAAAATCCTGCTATTTCATTGGTGCATATCACGGACCAATCAGAAGGCTAAAGAGCACTAACGGACATATATTTTTATAATATAGATCATCAAACATTGTCCATCTGCCTATTTTTAGTCTCTTTTGCAAACAATGAAAACATAGCGACTCCCATTTTGGCAGCCGACAAGTGATATCAAATATCAAGTCGATAAATACGAGAACTTACTTCAGCTAGCCCCTTCATTGTTGGCTGGGTACAAGACAGCGACATCTCTTAAAATTCAAATTCAAGGTAAGAATGATGTTTCTTTGATTACTTAGGACAAGTTCTATAACCTTTTTTTATAAAGAATATTTATAGAGCATATTCCTTTCTATTCGAAATCCCTATTCAAAACGAGCTGGAGAAATGTGCCCTACCTTGTACTGCTGCAGTCGCGGGTTTGATATTTTACCCGCGCTATTATATCAATGGTGAGTAGGGCAGCCTGCTCGATCTCCCCTTAGTTTGCTTTACATAAATATTTTTTTCGGGTTTTCATCCCTTCGTAAAATTTAACGTTCTGAGTGTCCGCTGTAATTGGTCGGCTACAGGTGATCCATCGTGTTCATGCAAACAACTGTTACATTGCAAAAGCTATATTAGAAGCGGCTATGCTTTAAGTAATATTAGTAGGAGAAGGATGGTGTATTTGCACCGGCTTTTTCAGTAATTCCACAGTTAAAAGTTAATAGAAAAGAAGTAGATTGTTGAATATACCTTTTTGTAATGGATCGATTCCTTTTCAACGATTGTTTTCAATGGGTTGAACATGAGGCTAACAAATGGCATCAATTTTTAAAATAAAAAAGTAAAAAAACTTATCCGGCGAATTTGTAGCATACCACTGCGTTTCACATAATCATTTACTCACGCAGAAATACCAACGGTAAAGTAAATAATGCACATTTTCAACAATATTCTACACAAAATCGAGGCTAACCCTTAGCAATAGCGAATTTGAAACTGGAGAGCATATACTGTTCAAAATAGAAAAGAAAACCCTTACATTTTCCCTGGAAGAACTTAGTTTCTCATTTTCAAAATGTCCTTTAGTATGGCCTACGTACGAGGTTAACACAAAGTGTAGATTCAATCCTAGCTTGAATCCTTGACTGATACGATCTTTATCTCCTTGCTTCTAGCAGTCCTGATCTTTGTACCTTACAATAAACCGGTACAAACCTATTCACAAGTAGATGCCCTTGTAGATATAAGGCTACTTCGGGAATGGACACATAAAAGATATACCACACACGCATGCGCAAATAAAGACATTCAACAAAACTTCATTGATTCGTACGCATGCTTCCGCAATTTGTGGCCAATATAGTGCAGTAATACGTGTATAAAAAACAGAGTAGTAAGGCGTGGGGATTGAGGGAGAGTCTGGAAGAGAGGGGGCGTGGTTGTGAAACTGTAGTGGGGGAGGATAGGAGTATGTAAAGTGTGTGTGTTTGTCTCTTAAAGGGTTAACGCACTGAGAGACAAAGACAAACGCAGAGAAAGGGAGAGAGCAGAGAGAGAGCCTCTACGTACTCGATGCAATAAAGAATATGGCTGCGCGCGTGACGACGATAAAGTAGATGCATGACAGCCATGTTCAAGAGGAGGAACAATGTTTTTAAATGAGAGATTTTAGAGATTTAATTCCCAAAGGAGACGTTTCTATTGTTTTGCCCTACAACACGCATATGTGAAACCAATCTAGACGTACGATCAACATTTGCTCTTAAACTTGCGTCTGTAAGTTGCACGACCATCTTATCTATGTCACATAACCGGCTCAATATTCGTGCATGAGACAAGTGGCTGCATGTCAGACCCCTTTCACATGACGTCAAAGCAGTTAAATTTAGAGGGCCAAAAAAAATTTTCAATCTCCTGAGATTTGGAATCCTACTGTTTTGTCCTCCAAATTGAGCTACATTCCGAATTCCGACGTGTTACAAGGGGTCTACTAAATCTTAAGCCAACTTATGTATCCATGCCAACACAGTGTGTAATGAACATAATGGCGCTTATAAGAGCAAAACATGACATCACAAATAATAATAAAAATAACAACAACAACAGTAGCAACAACAATGATGATAATAAGCAAGCTAAGTTTCTTTCTACAGCGCGATTTATTCGTACATCCGTGATGGCCAAAAGTTGTTTTACCCTGGCGTTCTGGGTCTTGCTCCAGCAGGCATGTGCTGTCTTATCGAGGTAGGAATAACCTTTTTTTAAATTCCATTATTCGAGAAAGATCTTTCAATATCTTATTCCTTAGAGAGGTCATCGTTGCCACCACTCTGGCGCCAAACATTAAAAAAAAAAGTCATGGTTACAACAACTTCCGAGTCTCTTATCAAAAAAAAAACAAATTATCTGCGCGAGCAGAGATTTAAATTTGATCTTTGAGTGGCCTTATTACTGCTGTGTTGACGAGACAACTTCATCGGGACCACTCATTATTATCTGGGCCAAGGCATGTAACATCATCTATATATCTGGCTATTACTCGCTATTAAGACACAGATTCACTATTATTTTTATACCGAAGCCCTGTGGGGCGGGGGGAATATCCCTGGAATACTGAAGACAATTATTCGTTATCCATAAATGAGTACCAAGGGCGTCTTTTATAAAAGCTATTTTTAGGTACCTGTTTCCTATCACTGCCTTGGGCTTTATTCATTTCTTAATTAAGACTTCTTGAAAAAAGTTGGTTTCAAATATCTTCAATTCTTGTGCATAGCGATGTGGGGTATTGGACAGAGGATAGGGATGGCACAGTGTACATCAAATCTCAGGTTGGTAGAGACATTGTTATTCAACCAGGATACGGAGGACGAGTGATCATCAATGGACGTCTGCAAGTCTGTGATGCTGATGGATGCAGAGATAACCTGGGCAGTCGCAAGAATCCTGCCCGCTCATGCAAGGCGATACTCGAGGATGACCCGTGAGTAACTTTATTCATTAAATGTATTTCAAAAACAACGAGTAACTGCTTAAGCGATGATAGTGACAACATATTTTTTCATGCCTTGATTTCACTGGACGTCATTTCCTGTCTTGTACGGCTGAATCACAAGTTTCAACAGATTGTTTTTCGCCTGCAAGACATGGTGGTCAGTGGTAGACTACCATCATGTGTATATACCATTTGGAGACATATATAATGATGAGATTCACAGAATGATCAGGAGGTTGAAATCAAGCAGCCTCTTTTATGATAAAGAGAGCACATTCGCCAATCAGCCACCACTTTTCAGCTCAACACTTTTTCTGAATTTTTCCAATTAACGTGAGCCCTAGCTCTCCAACACTTTTTCTGTTGCTTCATCCGTGAGTCCTGCAGTTCAACATACTCCTTCCTTTTTTATGGCAGACGTTTTACAGCGTTCCTTTTCATTCCAAATGTTTAATTCAGATCAATTATAGCAAATCTTCCTTGTTAACTTCGATATCAACTGCATTATTAGATTTGCCGAGAGTGGTGTTTACTACATCATTACCGAACCATACGTCACCAAGGTGTACTGTTACATGGAGTACATTCATGGATGTGGTGGAGGAGGATGGACTACCATCATGAAGACTGATGGCAACAAGGTAGTACAGCATTCATATTGATAAAAATATATGTATTTGTGGAGCTTATCTGTGGTAATTTACGTGACTTCAAATTGATTTCAGAAAACTTTCAAATACACTTCAGCCTTATGGGGGAATAAAGACCCGTACCAGGTGACCGGGGGCCAATCAGGAGTGGATCATCAAGAAACCAAGTTACCTACTTACTGGACGATGCCCTTCAACAGTCTCTGTCTGGGAATGAAAACCACAGCACAAATAGAACCAAACTGGATTCGACTAAACTATAAGTAAGAAGTTGTTTTTATACAGAAATTTATCAATCCTACTAGTGTAGTGCTGACTTGCGCTTGTATTTGTAGTACAAGTTCGCTGTACTCTGTGATCGCAGACGGACGATACCGCAACACCTCGATTGGTCGTGACGTGTGGAAGTCTCTCATCCAAGGCTCTTCTCTACAACCATACTGCAACAAAGAGGGGCTCAATACCGTTGGTAATGGCAGAAACGTCCGTATTGGCATCCTGAGTAACGAACAGAATGACTGTGAATCTCCAGACTCTCTGCTTGGGTTTGGAACATTTGGACCAATACCAGACACTTATTGTGACAATGATGGATCTATATCTACTGGTAATGCTGCAGGTTGCAATGCCGATAATGGAGTAAAGAACATCAGAACCCATGGCTACATAATGGCACAGTAGACCGATCAAATGGACTTCAGCGACAAAATTATAAGGTGTAATAAGATAAGGTGTCGGGTATTATAAGATGATGTAGATTAATGATAGAATGAATAGAAGTGATGTCACTAAGATACAAGGTAAAAGTAAGGTGTAATAAGTGATAAGGTGTTTGGTATCTATATAATGTAGGATAAGGTGTTGGGTAAAATATGATGATATAAAACATATGCAAAAAGTGAAAAATATATTCTACAGCACCGAATATGTTTATTATTTTTCATCGCGATCTTTCAGATTTTTTGTTGATGATATTTTCGTTATTATGTCAACGGGGAGGTTACAAATACAAACCCATATATACATTTCTATTGACTAAAACTCGCCATTTAACTGGTAAAACATCCCCTCGAGACTGGAAATGCCTTTAGTGGTAGCAACCTATTCGCAACTTTGGAAACGAGCGGGGGATTGGGTACGAGGAATGCGGCGCAAAGGCGCTTGGGATTGTTACAGGGGACAGCTTCGCCATTTTGTCTAGAGTAAAGCCAGGAGAAAAGTAAAGCGAAAATGCCGAAACATAACTGTTTTTCGGCTAGCATGATAATAAAGGCATTCTTAGTAATGGAAACTGAAATAACTATAAAAATATCTATAACGTTTCTCACCTATATATAGCATATAGCAACTAGAATTATAACGAATCCCTTCTCAAATAGGATGATAGTCAAGTCCTTACAGTTCAAGTCCTACCGTTAGCCTCATTTCAATGTCAAAACATTCACAAATACCAACGGTAAAGTAAAGAATGCATAACTTCAACAATACAAACACTTTGAAATTCCACGGACCTTCACTGGAACACATAAATATTCTGCACATAATCTAGGCTAACCCTGTGTAAAAGGAATCTGTAGTCAACTTGAGGAACATTTTACGAATTCGAAAGAGGTCTCAGTACTTGTTTTCTAAATAGAATAACTAACAAACTAATCGAGCTAGGATGTGTATGATTTACATTTGGAATTATGCCATCAAAAAATGTGACCGGACGTGATACTGAGGTCAGATCAAGGCAAACTAAAATAGCGCAGACTCAGGATGTTTTCAATTGCAAGGAGCTCAAGGAGCTCAAGGAGCGCGAGGGGAAAGGAAGTGGCCAGCTGTTACCTAAACTTAGCAGCCAGTATAAGATTCTGCGCTTTATCGAGGGAAGAATAGCACGTCAATCTACCCCCTTAAACTTGCAATCGTGCTCTGAAAGGCGAAATGCTGGCACAAGTTTGGTTTGCAAATAAGGTCTAATTTTACTGACAAAAGTGAAGAGATCGTCCAACCTAGGATCGTATGATGGATGTGAGCGGACGTGATTCTGAGGTCAGGACGTTTTCAGAGAAGGGCAGTGGCTGCTGACAGCTTGTATAAACTTCCCTTTTGAGTTTTATTTTCCTCTCTCTTGCCCTTTATTGAGGTCCAAGGGGGAAGACTATCCACACAACTGACTTACTTACACTACCCCCTTAAACCAGCCGTGCTCTGTAAAAGCCCTGACAAACAGTCCAAACATTTGACCCAGCATTCAGCCAATATATATTTGTTAAGACAAATGGTGGTCATGGTCTGACAACAGTGTTGAGATGTGATTTTCAATGTTGCATGAATGTTGGGTTCGTTTGTCAGTCATGCAGGTATTTCACGACACAACAAAGTGTCAACATTTTGCCAACAAATGTTGGGTCAAATGTTGGGAGCGTTTGTGAGAACAAGTGGCCGAAATGCGGGCACTTGGTTTGCAAATAAGGTCTTAGTTTACGTACTTACTAAATAGAACTCTTTCACGTGACGACAAAGCTGCAGCTCAATTTGGAGGGCAAAACAAAAGATTTTCAATCTCCTGAGAATTGGAAACCTAAAAAGATTGAACGTATAGGATCTCCGGGTAACACCGAGAAAGACTTTTCTTGGTAGTGACTGGCGTATCAATTACCTGGACAGTAGTCGTTTTCAGGGTGATCTTAATGCATACCCCCGGTGAGCGCTACTCGATCTACTCCCCCCCCCCCCCCTATTCAGTCCCATCCACAAACACGCCCTGTTCAGCTGGTAGCCGGAATGCGGACAATTGTAATTCCTTGGTATAATTTTACAGCATCCAATGCCAAGTACAGAGAGTAGGAAGTCAAGACGATGATTACAGCATGTCCGGTTCTGGTAGCTGGAATGCGGACAATTTGTTATTCCTTGGTATAATTTTACAGCATCCAATGCCAAGTACAGAGAGTAGGAAGTCAAGACGATGATTACAGCATGTCCTGTTTTGGTAGCTGGAATGCGGACAATTTGTTATTCCTTGGTATAATTTTACAGCATACAATGCCAAGTGCATAGACTATAAATATGAAGAATTATTCACTCCTAGGAGTAGAGACAAGATCATACTTGCAACAGCCCAGAGTCAAGGTAAGAGAGATGGAGGAATGTTATAAATTCTTATTCTATAATGCTTTTCTTCAAACAATTCTGTTACAGCAAATGATAGCCGGAGGGTGCAGTGTTTGAACCCATTACAACGAAAAGCAGTGCACACCGTATATGCTTTTTAACCAGATTGCTCCATGTGTTGCCCTCAATGCTTGAAATGATGTCCTTTGTTCAGGCCAGCCATATTTATCGCTAAAGATTTGAACCAATGGCTCCAAGTATTGCTATTCAAGCTTGTATCCTAAAGGATTTTTTTTTTCTAACTATAAAAGCGTCCACAATCAAGCTCTATCTTACATTGCTGATGTGATTCTTTTTTTGCTTCGGAGTTTTTTGGTCCTGGGGTGCCCCCCAGTGATAGGTCCTCGCTACGCCCCTGATTTGAATTTTGGAACTCTCTTCCTTCAAGCATCCATTCTTCTTCTAGTTTATAAACTTTTTAAGACACATTTATTGAATTTTGCTTTCTGCAAATAGTCTTACATCATTCTATATTAGTTAAACTTTTATTAATGCGTCTTTTTTTTCTTCGTTTATTATTATCCCTATTGCCTAGAGCAGACTTGGATAGGCGCTATATGAATTTTATATTTTTAAATTATTATTATTTTTGTTCTTGTTTATCATTTACTAAGCGCAATTTTAAAGACATCGGTGATGACCAAGATTTGTTTTCTTCTTGTGTTCCTGTTCTTCTGCCAGTGGCATGCTGGCTCTGCCAAAGACAGGTAGGAATGTATTCATTGTATCTTTGATATTGTAATTCAAACTGCAAGTTCGTTGGCAACCCAACCCGTCACAAAATTTAAAGCCATTTAAAAATGAACAGAAGTAAGCGATCGAGGTCTCTGAAGGAACCAGTCATGCAAGATAATGGTGAATGAAAATATCGGTATGACAGCAGATATTTTGTCCAAAAATATCATCAATGACATGATATTTTTCCTGCCCTAAAAGATGACCATTGTGAAACCAATGAATAATGAATGAATAATAATAATAATAATAATAATAATGAATAATAAATAATAATAATAATAATAATGAATGGATAACTGATGAAAGCTAATTATTATAATCTGTTGTTTTGATTCTACGACTGTATAGGAATGGAGTGCATTTCAGAGAAGATAAAGACGGGACTGTCTACATCACATCTGGTGTGGGAAGAGACATTGTTATTCAACCGGGATACGGAGGACGAGTGATCATCAATGGACGTCTGCAAGTCTGTGAGGCTAATGGTGCAAAGCTAAACTGGGCAGTCGCAAGAATCCGGCAAAGTCATGCAAGGCGATACTCGAGGATGACCCGTGAGTAACCGCTGCAACAACGACATATCCTCTACTCTCCTCTCCTCTCCTCTCCTCTTGTACGATCTTGTTCATTGAACTAAAGACACAGGGAACCCGTCAATAGATTAAAGTCATACATATTTTAAAGCCTACGTACCGGAGCCGGGTTCCCTGTGCCTATCGTGCTAAGAATAACGACGTATTCATAATACGTTTGGTCATATAAATAGATTGGCCAAGAATGGTGTTTACTACATCATTACCAAGCCAACCATCACCAAGGTGTACTGTTACATGAAGTACATTCCCGGATGTGGTGGCGGAGGATGGACTACCATCATGAAGACTGATGGCACCAAGGTCAGCTTTAGATAATATATAACATGTTTAAAATGATATAGATATTTACAAAGTTTTCGGTTTTTTTCCCAGTCCACCTTCTCAAACTCCTCAGTCCTGTGGGGGAACAAAGTCCCATATCACGTGACCGGAGGCGAATCAGGAGTGGAAACCAAGTTACCTACTTACTGGACGATGTCCTTCAACAGTCTCTGTCTTGGAATGAAAACCACAGCACAAAGTAAACCAAACTGGATTCGACTAAACTACAAGTAAGAAATAATTCTTAAACATAATTTTTTTTCAATCGTATTAGTGCTGACTTGCGCTTGTATTTGTAGGGCAAGTTCGCTGTACTCTGTGATCGCAGACGGACGTTACCGCAGTTTCTCGATTGGTCGTAAAGCGTGGAAGTCTCTCATCCCAGGCTCTTCTCTTCAGCTAAACTGCAACAAAGAGGGTTTCAATATCAATGATGACAGGAAATTCCAAAGCGTTCGTATTGGAATCGTCAGTAATCAAGAAAACGATTGCTTAACTCCAGATTCTCGTCTTGGCTTTGGTGGGTTTGGGAAAAGCTGTAGAACTGATACTACAGTATCTACTGGCAACACAGCAGCTTGTAAAGCTGATAACGGAGCCAAGACTATCCGAGCTTACGGCTATATTCTAGCTCAGTAATAACATAACTGGAAAGGAATCCAAGCACAAAGCAGAACTAGCAAACACCGACAAACTAACAATACTAGCTTTTAAAGATTCAACTAAAAATGAAAAAGAAATATTTAGGGTTCAGATAAAGGAAAATGAATGTCGCAAATCATTTTTTAAAAGAATAAATAGAAATTTTTTCAACCATAAACGAAATTCTTGAGCTGTAAAATCTAACTGACTTAATGGGGAGGGGACAGGCCAAATGTTACCGGAAATGAGACCGGACTTTAGTCGCATCACGCATCAATGTACCTCTGAAAGTTGGGGTCGGTGTTAAAATTTAAAGGGGCTGTTGCACACCTTTCCACAATATATACATAGAGAGAGCGAGGCAGATTTCCAAATGGCTTAAAACCCCTCAAAAACCAATGATACTCGTATTTCATTGCTGTGATTAACAACGAGTCGGGCCATACCAACGCATAACACTTATGTATGCTGAAATTATTACTTGACTACAACTATTGTTCAACAACAATGAAATACGAGTATCTTTTGTTCAAATTCTAAAGATGTTCAAATTTCGTACAATCTTTGATGCACCTATTGTTCTTAAAGCGCACGAAGTCGAAATTCGAGCGTAGGACCCATTATGGCGACCATCACAAGCCAAACTACAGAGTCAGAAGTGAATTTATTATGGAAGAAAATATATTCTAGCATTCACGTTTTAGAAAGAATGCTACTTTGAGCGTACAGGAGAGAAGCATTGGCATGTGTACTTTGATTCTGTCGTGAAATTATGGCCGTAGCTTAATTTGTCTTGGATTTATTGAGCTCCGAGTAGAGTTTGGTGTCGCCGTGAGTGTGCAGTCTTTGGATTTTCTTTAGTAGGGGAACCAAAATGACGATGACTCCGTAAAAACGCTCCCAAATGGCTTCAAAATCGACCAGACATCAAAACATTTAACAAGCTATCAAGGTAAGTCATTTTTATTCATAAAAGTACCAATTTTAGATATTACAAAATATTACCGTAAATATTCATCACAATACTACAGAAAAAGAGCTTGGGCTGCCTGTGGTCTTTCTGAAGGTATATTTTCAAACCATGTGAAATTTGAATAGACGCATCAAGAGTTCCGCGCTACTGCTCTAAGCGCATGCTCAGGGAATTAAAAAGTGGGATTAAATTTGTAAAATATGCTATATTTTAGTTGTATCTTTCTTGTCAAGTACAATTTTCACTAAATATTCAAGATCGCGTACCGTTAAGCGAATTCTGAATCAAATATACCGAAAAATTGCATATCATACAAAATATTATCCCACTTTTTAATCCCCTGAGCATGCGCATTGAGCAGCAGCGCGGAACTCTTGATGCGTCTATAGATCACTCACTGAAGCTAATGACGTCACAGCCCACTAACTCTACGCTTGGACTGCCTGTGATCAAATTACCCTTCGCTACTGACACTAACTTAGGGCCACCTTTGTCACGCATAGATACGTTTTACGGTTGCTCCGCGATCCCTGCTTTATATTATATCTATCATTATCCCCTATCGTTATGTACTGAATCAATATTCTAGTATAGTTACTTATTTAGTTTCTACTTATTGACTGTATGCGTGCATGCTTACTTCACCTGTACTGAATCCAGCACAAAGCTGGAGTGCATTTACATGTGTTAACGTGTCAGAAATTCTACGATCAATGTGACTACGGAGAAACACTTCCGGTCATTTAGATTACGTGATAAGCACGTGGAAGGATTGAACGCCATGTTTGTAAACTTCAATTGCATTTATTTAAATTTGTTTGAATATTAAAGTAACCAAGATTGGTAGTCACAATCAAAGCTTGGAAACGTGACCGGACGTGATACGACTGAGGTCAAGTGCAGAGTCTGGACGTTTTCAAGGGTCTAGAGGAAGGAAAGTGGTTGTTACCTAAACATAACGTTCTCTTTTGCATTTCCCTCTCTCTTATCCTTTATTGAAGTTCAAGGCCACTCAACCGACCTCCTTAAACCAGCTGTGCTCTCGGGACGCCTTAATTGCAAATAAGGTCTCATCTTAGTGACTAAAATGAAGGGATTGAATCTACTAGTAGGATCGTATGATGAAACGGTTTTATAGTCCGGGTTAGAACGGTTTTCATGCAGAGAGAGTGTTTTCATCTTAGGGTCATTTTAAGGCATGCAGTGATGAGCCGCTAAATCTACCCCCTCCCTACCCCTACAACTACAGGCCTGGCAGGCCTACAGACAGTTCTACTTCCTGGGTATCGTTTTACAGCATCCCGTGCCAATTACACAGAGTAGGAAGTCGAGACGGTAATCGTGCAACATGTCCTTGTTCTGGTGTCCGGAATACGGACAATTGGACTTCCAGGTTATCATTTCAGTACAGCATCCCGTACCAAGTGCACACGGAGGGAATCGAGACGGTAATTGCAGCATGCCCTGTTCTGATGTCCGGAATAAGGACAATTGGACTTCCTGGTTATCATTTTACAGCCATCCCATACCAAGTACACAGAGTATAAATATGAAGAAGGATTCACTCACAGGAGATAGTTACAACAACAAGGCAGCAACAAGCATATGCTGAATCAAAGTAAGAGATAGTTCATTATACGTTATACCATTAATATTTTATTATTCTTGATTTCTATTTCTCCTTCTTAATTCTAGTTTCTTTCCTTTCCTATCCTTTGTCTCTTAGTCACTCCATATATTCATTATCGCTTGTAAAATGGCTATTACTATATTTCGATCTGGTTTATACGGATATTCATTAATTTGTCATTTATTTATTCAGCACAATCTTAATGACATCGATGATGACCAAGAATTTTTTTCTTCTCGTGTTCCTGCTCTACTGCCAGTGGCATGCTGGCTCTGCCAACGACAGGTAGGGCTGAGTTTTATGATTTTAAAAATATACTGCATGTAATTCAAACTGCAAGGTTGTTGGCAACCCGCCTGCAAAATTGTGTAAGGTCACCGGCAATCTAAATCCTAGCTTAGCTTCTATATAATCCAATAAAGCGAGGTCTCTGAAAAAAGCAGTCAAGGGAGAAGTGAGATGGTGAGTCGGAAAAGAGTGGTTTGACGGCAGCTTGTTTTCCGAAAATATAATATGTTTTCGTGACATCTTTTCCTAAAAGATGCCATCGTAAAACCCCAGCTCTCTTTGTGTGACTGACCAACGGTAGTTATTATAATCTGTTGTTTTGATTCTACGACTGTATAGGAATGGAGTGTATTTCAGAGAAGACAAAGACGGGACTGTCTACATCACATCTGGTGTGGGAAGAGACATTGTTATTCAACCGGGATACGGAGGACGAGTGATCATCAATGGACGCCTGCAAGTCTGTGAGGCTAATGGATGCAAAGCTAAACTGGGCAGTCGCAAGAATCCAGGAAAGTCATGCAAGGCGATACTCGAGGATGACCCGTGAGTAACTCTAGTAGAATTCAAAAACAAAAGCAAAAAGCCGGCGCAACGATGGCACTCTCTTGTCCAGTCTTTTCCTGTAACCAAGGGGCATCTGGGTCACATCCTGTCCTCTTCTCTTCTCTTCTCTTTTCTTCTCTACTCTCCTCCTCTCTCCTCTCCTGCTTTTTCAATCTCAGCTCTTCAGATTTAAAGTGTAGAGCTAACATCGCTAGCCCCTATCCTGCTAAGGATGCCAACGTATTTATCATAAGTTTGGTCATATAAATAGGTTTGCCGAGAGTGGTGTTTACTACATCGCTACCAAGCCAACCATCACCAAAGTGTACTGTTACATGAAGTACATTCCCGGATGTGGTGGAGGAGGATGGACTACTATCATGAAGACTGATGGCACCAAGGTCAGCTTTAGATAATATATAAAATTTTTAAAATGATATAGATATTTACAAAGTTTTTATTTTTTTTCAGTCCACCTTCTCAAACACCTCAGCCCTGTGGGGGAACAAAGTCCCATATCAAATGACCGAGGGTCAATCAGGAGTGGATCATCAAGAAACCAAGTTACCTACTTACTGGACAATGCCCTTCAACAGTCTCTGTCTGGGAATGAAAACCACAGCACAAAGTAGACCAAACTGGATTCGGCTGAACTACAGGTAAGACACAAAAAAATGAGAATGAACGAATCATTATTATAAATTGCGAATACGTACCGCGTCGGCTTACCATGAATTTGCTGACCGGGGTAACGCACGCTTTGCATGAGGCAGAGATTGGCACTGATTTCTGTGCACGCTCGTATTGTCAAAAGCGTCTTCAAACTTGTCTGACAAATGGACTTTACCGAAATGCCAAAACTTAGCGTCACGGTTCTAGACTGAAGGCTAATTCTTTTATATTGTCTTTATTAATTGAATATCTTGGTCTCACAAAAATAATAAAGGTCAGGTCCCCATTTAAACCAACTATGCTGAATTGGGCAACCTGTTTAAATTAAGGAATAAAAAACAGTTTTCCGTGTATTATACTCTGATAAAGACACGCGGGATGTGGAGAGAACACGAGAGAAGCGTAGGAAACCACGACGCGTAGCAGAGTGGTTTCCAGTTTCTCAAGTGTTCTCTCCACATCCCAAGTGTTTTTATCAGAGTATAATACACGGAAAACTGTTTTTATTGCTTTTATAAAATAACTAACTTTTCGAGAGAGAAAAAAAATGACGTGAGCGTGTATTATGCTCTCATAAAACATGGCTTTTTGACCAATCAGAGCGCGCGTAATATCAAAGTTATTTTATAATAAATATTATTAATAAACTCATGCACAAATTGTCATTTTGATATTTGGGAGAAACAAACATTTATTTTCTCAGTAAAACGTTTCTTGAATTATTGGAAAAATAAACGCGCTGAAATGCACGCGTGTTTCACGTATCACCCAATGATGTTGATTTCCTTTTGCACATGTATTTTTAGGGCAAGTTCGCTGTACTCTGTGATCGCAGACGGACGATACCGCAGAACCTCCCTTGGTCGTAAAACGTGGAAGTCTCTCATCCCAGGTTCTTCTCTTCAGCTGAACTGCAATAAAGAAGGGTTCAATGCTCTCCACGTCGGCCAAAGCGTGCGTATTGGTATCATCAGCAACCAAGAAAACGATTGTGATAGTCCAGATTCCCGTCTCGGGTTCGGTGGTGCTGGCCACTGGTGTGAAACTGATAATTCGATATCCACGGGCAACGCAGCATGCAAAGCTCGTTGCGCTCCTGATAATGGAGAGAAAAGCATCAAGACCCATGGATACATCCTTGCCCAGTAGACCAGTCATTCAAGGGTGGATCCAGGGGATGGATTAAGTGGCTAGCCACCCCTCCCCCTAAAGAAGAAGGTCAAATCTAAAAATGACGATATATGAAGCCTTTAATTCTAGTTAACAGCCACCCTCTTTAAAATCGTTCTTGATACGCCACTACAACATAATTTATGGGCACTAAAAGTGTAGAAAAAACAAGGTCTTCGTATATATATTCTCAAGTTTACAAATTTAGGAGCATTATGTTCAGTATTGATGTTCAAGACGTTGCACAAGTGTGCTCCAGTTTACTTACAGAATTTATCCACTCCATATCGCACAAAATATCAGTTGCGCAATACAGAGAATAAGTTGTCAATTCCAAAGCCTCATACAGAGTACCTTAAACAAGCTTTTTGCTACAGCAGCGCTACATTTTTTCGAATAGCTCTCCACCACTTATAAAGGATGCTAAATTAAAGCATTCAATAATTTAAGCAGGAAATTGGTAGATTATTATGACGATCTTTGGCTTCCCAAGGCAAACATGTAAAACAGTATCTTAGCTTTCATAAGCTCTTTGGACTCTCCTTTAATTAATGTTTTCTTTTTGAAAAATACCGCGAAAAAAGTCTTCATTCACTGCAGAGCTTTCGGTCGCAGTGCTGTTCAAATGGTGCGTCCCAAATTACGTCAGCAACGGCGACAAAACCGACTCGCTCTCCCTCGCCCGGTAAAATGAACCAGCAAAGCATAAAAATGCCTTCCATTGACAACTTTTTCGTGTGGTTTTAAAAGACAAAACTAGTCCCTATGGGGAGGACGGTAGTGTTTGTTGGCTCGTGTCGAAAAGTTCCCGGGCGAGGGAGAGCAAGTAGGTTTTGTGACACGGTAGCCAGCCAATCAGAGCGCGTATAGTATCTCAAATATTTTATATTAATTATGCGTATATGATTATGCTTTCATTCTTTTTGAGTTCTAGTCAAAAACAATTTGACTCATGCCATTCACCTATATCCAGAACTTTTAAGCGTTTTATTTTCTATCTTAATCCTAACTCCCATACACAATAAGCTGCCAATAATTAAAACTTTGAACTATAATACCGCAGTGCCTCGATTGGTCGTAGCACGTGGAAGTCTCTCATCCCAGGCTCTTCTCTTCAGCTGAACTGCAACAAAGAGGGCTTCAATTTCTATGTTGGACGTCAAGCAAGTTACGCGGATCGGAATTTTGTCCAATCAAGAGAATAATTGTGGTTCCCCAGATTCTCGTCTTGGCTTTGGGACTGCGGGAACGGGCTGTTATGGGAAGGCAGATAATTCGGTTTCCACTGGTAACGTGGCACTCGGATGCTCTCCTGATAACGGTGACAAGACCATCCGAGCTTTCGGCTATAATATTCTAGGTCACTAGGAACCGTCGTCTAGGAAACTTAATAGTAGAATCGATATAGCTAATAAAATAATGTAAGAAAAGTTAGTAGGTGAGACATGAAGCATGTAACACTGACTATTTGAGTCCGCGTATAAAACAAAGCAGAAAATTAAAGCAATTGATCTCAGCCGATGAAATAAACATTGTGTGTTTTTCAAATCTATATATGTTTGGGCTCGCTAGTCGCTTCAATATATCTGTACCATGCCTGCATGACAGGAAATACACGGCTAGTCGCTTCAATATATCTGTACCATGCCTGCATGACAGGAAATACACGGCCAGTCGCTTCAATATATCTGTACCATGCCTGCATGACAGGAAATACACGGCCAGTCGCTTCAATATATCTGTACCATGCCTGCATGACAGGAAATACACGGCCAGTCGCTTCAATATATCTGTACCATGCCCGCATGACAGGAAATACACGGCCAGTCGCTTCAATATATCTGTACCATGCCTGCATGACAGAAAATGTACAGAGTGATGTGAAATCTAAAGAGGGATAAGTATGTATTTTTTCTTTTTCTTCTCCTTTATTTTTTCTCACCAAAATTCCTTTCAGTGGTGCATAAAAGCAAAACGGTCTTCTTAGAATCGGTTACAATTTACCAGACCCACTAGTGTCCTAACTCAGTCCCATCCATCATGCTTCGATCTTAATGGTTTGTCAGTTCTTTCCCAAAAAATACTTCTTAAGGTAACTAGGGACACAATCAGTTCATATGTTTGAAACAACTGTAACTCGCTTGTTTTTTAACGGATCTGCAATAAAGTATACATTTTCTGAAAGCTTAATAATTGAAAATTTCAAATATTAAGCTAATTTTAGCAAGTTTGTATTCGTTTTGAAGATATAAGATGTTTATTAAAAAACGGGTCAGTTTCGAAGCGCTACTTATTCTCCCTCCGCTTTGTTTAAGCGGATTATATTTCCTTGCCTTCTCAATCTACACATGTTGATCTAAAAAAGCGTGTCTCAGATTTTCCTTTTAGCGCCTCATTATTTTTTAAATGGTTTTTAAAGTTATGATACAGGTTTTCTAATAGGTTCTTGTAGAAAAGTATCAATATCTTCTAAACGAAGCCCTAAATTTAAAAAATGAGACACACTTTTTCAGTATAGTAGTGTACGAACCGCCTGGCCAAATTTCGCTGAAAAATGTTAAAAACTGCGGGAGAATAAGTGTTCGAAAGTTCGCAATTTTCCAAAAACTCTTTACGAAGAAAACGCAGTCTTAAGTTTTGTGCGGATTAAAGCGATATTTACTTAGAGGGATTATCGGCGACACCTTTAAGATTTTTGATTAAAAGCCGCTGACATTCGATTGACAGTTCCTGTCAACGCAGCAAGACTTCTGAGCGGCTGTTAAAAACAAATTTTGCTTTTTTTCTCCGAAACTAAAACAAATTCTAAATTTTTTTTTTTCGACAAACAAAAGATATTTTGATAAGCAATAATTTAAGATCTTTTTAAAAAAATTGACGATTATAGTGATTTTGTGTCCCTAGTTACATAGATTATATAAAGCTCTATTATAGGTGAGGAAAACAGGTTGATTAGACTATTCCCCTTAACTATTAAGTGTGCTTGCTATTGTAAAACAAGGAACTACGAAGACTTTTTTGGTTATTTTCTCATGGATGCAGTGTGGTGCCATTACTAATTTTCCGTCTTTATCGACTTCCCACTGTGCCGCAACAAAAGCATCATTATTATTCTCGTGGGACGCAGTTTAAGTTTCTAGCATCCATTCATGTATTTTCGTGTTTGTTATGTTATGATGAAAAACAAAGCACAATGACAAATATCATTACCATGTTTTCCTCTTTCTCGACTTCCCACTGCTCAATAACAAAGGCTGAAAATCATAATCATTCTAACAGGATGTATATTGCTCAAGGGCAGATTCAGGAATTTTTGAGAGCAGGGTCCAAACGTCGGTATACTTCATACAAAATTCACTACAAAATTCACTACAAAACTCATTTTTAGGATAAAACAATCAATTGAACCTCATGTATATACACAGCTTCAGTGGAAACAATTTTCCTCAACTTTCTGAATTCTTTGTCAAATAAATTTATTACTAATTTATTAATGACCCCTCAACCCTCCCCCTGGATCTGCCCTTGCAGTTGAAGGTTCTAGCATCCATTCATGTATTTTCGTGTCTTTTACGGTTATAATGAAGAACAAAGAACACTGACGAATAAATGAATGCTCCTAGCCAGCTTTATTGGATTATTTGTCGAGACTCCTTGCTGAGGGAACACAAAACGGTATGTACAACAAAGATTCTAATTTTGACCTAAATGTTGAGCAAATGGCGAATTTACTTTCTATATTACCACTTCGTTTTGTTGGTACCGACGACAGCTTTACGACCTTTCTACAACTCAACTTTTAATGCCACTTCGGTGTTTTACAAACATATCGGAACGGGATACAAAAAATTCCCGAAGGGGGGTAGGGGGCGTTACAATACTTACGAAACTTCCCAACAGGGGAATGGGTAGGGATTGTTATACCCTCAATTTCAGTAGAATTTTACTTGTCTTCCACTAAAGTGAATTGGGCCCTAACACGTGTAAATTGTATTTTGATCGTTCAGGGAAAAAATGAATTTTTTCTTTTGCAGTTTTTGGTGAAATTTTGTGCGTCACAAGATGAAGAAAAATCATTTTGTCTTCGTGTTGTTTGTGGTTTTCAATTCACTAGAAGCAGAGTCCATCATCGACAAGTAAGAATGTTTTCTATTCTTCATTTGTTTTTTGTTTTTTGTTTGAATGGGCCCAATGCATGAAGGATTTCAGTTGCTGTGCATCAGTTTTGAGTGTGCATGGTTTGTAGTTCATTCACCGCTATAGCATGGCACTTTCGAGCTAACCTTAGCTAAAATTAATTCTTAACTTCTTACAGTGAAAACGGCTCAAACGTACCCCCTAGAATCCATTAATGAATTTATTTTTTGAATATCGAGTTTATTATTCACTTTGACTCCAAACTTGAAAATAAATTATCTATACCTGAGTTTTGATTGGATTCTTCAACAATTGCTATGCCAAGGTAGAAAAACTCCCAAGAAAGACATCCCTTAGGATTTTAGTTGTGAAATGAATGTGAAGTTTGGAGTCCGGATTTTTCAATGAAAACTAAGAGTGAATAATCAACTCAATATAATAATAATAATTTTATTTCAAAGCATCTAACTACGTCTCGTAGTACGAATCGGAATACGGCGACCAATCCGTGCAACCACCACTCCGGACCGACCAGCCCCCCACACACGCGAAAACGCTTTTAAGCTTCCACGTGAACACGAGGCCGGACAGTCAGGAACAACAGCCACCCAAACCAGCCGCCACATCCCGATTCGGTGTATTAAATCAGAAAAACAAATCAGTCAAAACGGAAATTAGTATTTAAAATGTAAAAAGTAATAATATAATAAATCACGATATGTGCAAAGTAGTCATTAAATTAGTTTATAGGAATAGAACGGTTCATAGGAATAGCTTCGTGATGGAAGAAATAGAAGTTAAGAGGCTAATTATATTCATAACAAATAATATTGTTTAAAAAGGAGTGTCTTTAGGCCGGTTTTAAAAGTTTGATAACATTCGGCACCACGAAGCGACAACGGTAGCTTATTCCATAGTCTTGGCCCAGCTGATGAAAATGTTCTGTCACCGGCCGTAGCTTTTGGTGTTGGTCCTTGGAACGGCCAGGAGCTTCTTCCCATTCGACCTCAGAATATTCCAATAATAAAATCATTAATGGAGACTAGGGGGGTACGCTTGAGCCGTTTTGACTGTAATTATTCTAACTTTTTATTAACCTTTACATTTAAGGAGAGTAACGGTTACGCATGGAAAAGATGGCACTGTTTACATCAAATCTAGTAAAGACATCGTTCTTCAACCAGGATACGGAAGACGAGTGATCGTTAATGGAGGCTTTCAAGTCTGCAAGGGAGGTAGCTGTGGTCCGAGACTGGGGAGCAGAAAAAATCCTGCAAAGTCTTGCAAGGCGATTCTCCGGAAACACAGGTAAACATGCCATTTTACAAACTATAGTCAATGCACTTAATTTTCAGTCAGTCAATCAGTTAGTTAGTCAGTCATTTCTTTTCTTCTCTTCTTTTCTATCTCTTTATCTCTATATTCAATGTAACCAAAATATGTATTCCATCAGAAATTTGCAATAACAAAATATCCAGAATGATTTTAGAAATACTGTCCTGACGTATCAAGAAACGGATGAAAACGATTTTGACGTCAGTGCGTGAGCGTGCACAATCCATTTCTCGTTCAATTCAATTCAACTCATTCTCGTTCAATTCCATATTGTTATGACCTTTCGTTGCTTGAACTCACGTCCCCCATACTGCATTTAGGGCTTGGTATGCAACATGCAACATGCAACAAGCAACAAAACCTTCACCAACCTTTTTTAAAATAGCTGTATATCATTTTGTCCCGGAAATTCAATAAACATTCATGCCTCACTATAACAATCGGCTTTTCTGAATAAACTACAGGTTTGCACCTAGTGGCACCTATTATATCGTCACCAAGCCAAACGTCACCAAGGTGTACTGTTACATGGAGAACATACCCGGATGTGGTGGAAGAGGATGGACTACTATCATGAAGACTGATGGCAACAAGGTAAAAAACAACTAACTATATACAATCACAGAAAATAAAACTGGTCACGAGTTTTTTTTTATTTGTCTTTTAGTCCACCTTCAACTACCCCTCAGCCCTGTGGGGGAACAAAGTCCTATATCACGTGACCGGAGGCGAATCAGGAGTGGATCATCAAGAAACCAAGTTACCTACTTACTGGACGATGCCCTTCAACAGTCTCTGTCTGGGAATGAAAACCACAGCACAAAGCAGACCAAACTGGATTCGGCTGAACTACAAGTAAGAAATTATACCGGCAACGCCTTTAACTTCCAATAGGAAGATCTTAGAATTCACGTTATTGGGAAAACTCGTTTGATATCTATTTTTAAGATTCCCTTCATTTGCCATTTGTCAGCATTTGAAGCTATGAGTTTAGAATTCCTGAGGATCCGACTCAGACAATAGCGAATTAATTACCGTTGCAGCAGTTTTCCGGGTGGAATTAGCCACTTTGGAAACGAGCAAGGGACTAGGGCGAGTTTTGAATTTTAATCTTATGAGCAAAAACGTTTTGTTACCTAATAAAGCATCTTATGATTAGTAAGTCTGGCAAATTTGAAGGTGTTTCTTAAAAAAGAAGCAGAGTTACAAGCCTTCAAAAGTGTTGAAAATTTACAAAGAATGTATGGTTGCAGGGGACAAGCGTCCCCTGTAACCATACATTCTTTGTAAATTTTTGATACTTTTGAATGCCAATAAATCTGGTTCTTTTCATTCGATCATGTTCAAATTTGCCAGACTTACTAATCATGAGATGCTTTATCAGATAACAAAACGTTTTTGCTCATAAGATTAAAATTCAAAACTCGCCCTAGTCCCTTGCTCGTTTCCAAAGTGGCTAATTAGATCTTTGTTCCACAAACAATATCTGTTTTAAAGAGTACTGCAAGGATTACAGTAAACAACTGAAACAATTTATAATCAATTTTACGCGATCAGAATTTTAAATCTTAAATTCTGAGATATTCTAACTAAATTGTTGAGCTCGAGGGACATAGCAACGGTAACTAAGGGGAGTCGGAATCACCAACTACCTCTCAAATGAGTCTTTGAATTTGTGTATGTACTTGTAGGGCAAGTTCGCTGTATTCTGTGATCGCAGACGGACGATACCGCAACACCTCCCTTGGTCGTAACACGTGGAAGTCTCTCGTCTCAGGCTCTTCTCTTCAGCTCAACTGCAATAAAGAAGGCTTCAATCCTTACGCCAGCCAAAGTGTACGTATTGGTATCATCAGCAATGAACAAAACGATTGTAATACTCCAGATTCCCGTATCGGGTTCGGTGGTGCTGGCAAAAATTGTGGAACTGATGGTTCGGTATCCACGGGTAACGAAGCAGCTTGCTCTGCTGATAATGGAGACAAGATTATCAAGACCCATGGATACATCCTGGCCCAGTAGACCGGTCACGTGACATGAATCAGGCCCTAAAATAGACTAAGTGTAACAATTGACATAAAAGATCTCAGTTGGATTTTAAGGGATATCATAACGTAATATGAATGTAAAGTAAGGTTTGGGTAAAGTTAAAATGAATAAAATACAGTAAACAGTACTGAAACAACAGGAGGACTGGAGGAGAACGATTCTGCACTGTAAAATTTGACTGCATACGTAGCATGTTTAGAGTGCTTTAGTTTGCGTTCTGTAGTTCTTTCTCTACTGTTGCCAGATCGCGCCTTTTCCGCATTTACTTACTTATCCTTCTTTTCTCTTTCCATCATTTCACTTCTTGTCTCAGCTTTACATATCTTTATTCTTTCACTAATTTTTTTCCTCTATCTCCTCTTTTTTATTTCTCTCCCCCCCCCCCCCCCCTTATGCTCCACCACTATGTGGTATGTACCATAGCTACATGCATTTTTAGTTTGGGTAAGAGAGTATGAAGAAATAGAGCACATCTCCCATACATATATACGTCTATCCCCATGAAAATTATTTGATATAAATTTTTTTTTGCTGAATTGAATCAGGAATCGCATGATAAAACTGTTCAGGCTGCGCGCGTAGCTAAAAATAGATTTTCCAATAATTATCATATTACGGAGATGTGCTCTCTTTAAATACTTCATACTCTCTTGGTTTGGGCCTCCTGTGGTGAAAATTAAATGAACTGATGCTCTAGATGCTCTACGGGTTTTGATATTAGAGAGAAGACTGGGGACAAGCGATAATTATCCAAGATGGCGGACAGAAGAGAAAAAGAAAGCAACGACAACAAACCATCTGTCAGCCAAAATATGGCCAGCACAACCACTGAAAACACACAGTCTAGTCCCTATGACACTGATACTACCACTCGTAACCCTAATCTACTGAATAACTCGCTATATTCGTTGTCTTCGTGGTATTATATGCAGTCGTATTGTCAATATTATTACGCTTCTTGTTATTTGTATATGTACCATTATTGGCAAAGCTTGGCTTCACAAAATCTTACCCAAGTCACTGATTCGGCGGGAAATCAAGTTCCTGGGAATTCGGGACAGTATAGAGCTCATTCCGAACGTTTTGGACAATTTCAACAAGTTAGAATAGAAGGTAAAATTATCATTATTGTCTTTGAAAATACTGTGAATCGCTCACACAAATTTCAATTCAACTTGGTCAACGGATCGATTGAAGAAGGTGCTGTTGTCTGTACATTTATTGTTGATGGCTAGGAGCCTATTAAAAAGCAGAATACAGCATTGATTGTCAAAAAAATAATAAAGAATTCTAAACTTAATTATTTTTAAATGCTTTTTAGGATGTGAAGCAAGAGTCAGTACACTACAGAAGAGAATACTTGCTGAAGTTGTTGATTTTCTCTTCTTATATTTTACCAAGTTTTTAATGTTCTCGATATTTTAGTAAGTATTGAATACTAAAGAATGAATGTGCAAAATAACTTTTGCCTTCTCAAAAATTAGACATACATTTACAAGGGATTTCATTAAAAGCCAACAACCAGAAAACTTCAGAGTCTACTTTCCATATCTGAACTGCTGAGAGCCACCTAGTTTTGCAATTCAATGTCCCAATTGTAAGGCCACCTCATTTTGAAATTTTAATGAAATCCCTGCATTTACATGTACGTTTAGTAGTGATGATCGAACAAGGAAAAAGGTTAAACTCCAGCAAAGACTTGGCCAATTGTTGGCCAATCATCATCAACACTTTACAAACACTTTGCTTTATATTTCCCTACATCAAGACATGAAATAGGATAAAAAATGTTGGCCATCTGTTAGTTGACTGTCTGTGTTGACCAACGCTTGGCCACCCATTGGTTGATGCATGGCAATCATTTGCTGTGTAATAATTGACTGTTGGCCAGATGTGGGACAACCAACAACTGACCAATGATTGATTGATATCGGTCAGCTGAGTTTTGATCAACACATTGACTGGTTATAATGACTGACTGTATACATTTACCAATTAAATCAAACTCTCTGATTTTACCAGCAAATAAGTAATTTATTTTGCAACAAATACCTTGTACATAAAAGTATGTGGTGAAATAATATACCATCTTTTTTTCACAGCAATGACACAGAAAAATATTCTCAACTACAATATTCACTCATTGTGGATGAAAATACAAGTCTAAAGGACCTAGAGGAGCTTCTTATTCAAGCTCTTGTTTACAGATTCATGGTGTTTGCTTATGAGGTCAGTACTTTTACATGTATGTGTCATTGTGTCAGTACTTGTAGTATTAAATATTTAGTAAATAAACCCCGTCTGGCATCCAGGATATCAGCTAATAATGTCTGAGGATGAGAAATGCTCTGAAAAAAGAACATTTGGCCGAGAAGCATGTGTGATATTTTGAGGACCATTTCTTAACCCAATGAGCCAGAAGGATGGGGAGAGGGGGGGGGGGGGGTATTAATTTTATAACCCAATGATTGAACTTGAACTGATTTCAATAATTGATGCCAAAACGTCAAGTCTTAATAATTATCATAATATTATGAGGACATGTGAAAACTGTAAAAAAAGATTATTTTCATCATGTCGTGGTCCTCACTACAAATGACCCGCAATCGTGAGACAAACCAATAAGTACCATTTCTTTATTTTCATCTATTTTTTAATTTGTTCTCAGACTCTCTTCATAGTTGGTGGTTTTTATGGGATGTTAGGTGGAGCAACTCCTGGTAAATATTTCGTGGGAATATCAGTGTTATCCGCCGAGATAGTGGAATTGATTGACATTGACGATAGAGGAGAGAAAGTGAGGGTTGTTCCTGGCATGAATCCAGGATGGTGGAGGTAAGATCACTCTAATTTCTGAATTATTTAATATTATTGAAAAGAAAGTCTTCAAACTTTTATCAATAACTTGAAACCACCTTTGACCCAATTTAAGTCAGGGGGCATGGCTAATTCACATATTGAACCCTGAAACAACCTTTGGGCTGACCAAAGTCAGGGCGTCAGTAACTCACAGATCAAATTGAAATTCAGTGTGTTAGATATGGCAGAGGGAGGAAAATCAGAAAACCCAGAGAAAAACCCTAGAATCAAGGAAGAGACCTAACAAATGTTTCATAAGGGGCAGGTATAGCATGATCGGTTGGTTAGTGTGCAGCCTTGTGAGTTAGAAGGATCTCCTTGGCTGTTCTGACTTCTCTCTAATCCATGTAGCTTTAGCTTTGAATACTCTTAAAACAGAGCACTGATGGAGAGAGGGAGTAATGTGGGCCCCGTCGACTTCCATTCATGTACATGAAACCCATCATTGTATATATGAAGAGTGGTTTATATTTTCTGTTCTTTGATAGTTTGCCCTGGGTTCTTCAGTTTTCCTTCCCTCAGGTCCTCTGTAATCAGAAAACTGTATATTAAAAGTAACCATAAAATCTTTAGTGATATCTTTTCGTAATAGATGATTTTGTAATTCATTCACTACCACCATATGTTCCTTGATTACAGACTCATTTACTTTAGGGCTAGCCTCATTTCAGTGTCAGAATATTCATAAATACTAACAGTAAAGTAAAGAATGCACAACTGCACAACTTCAACAATACAAATACTTTGAAATTCCATGGAACTTCACTACAGGGTTCGTGCAGGTCCTTGAACTCCTTGAAAAGTGCTGGAATTTGAAAACTCATTTCAAGGGCACTTGAAACTCCTTGAAAAAAGAAAAAATTCCTTGAAAATCATAAATATTCCTTGAAAAATATTTAGAAAGGTTTTTGTAACCCAAAACGCCTGTTTTCCTCATCTAAAAGTTTGTAATTCCAATCGCACCCATCATTATGTGGTCCTTGAAAATTTTCATTTTGGTCCTTGAATACTCCTTGAAATGTCCTTGAATGTCTTCACAAGAAGCCTGCACGGACCCTGTCACTAGAACATGTGAATATTCTACTCAAAATGAGGCTAACCTTGAGGAACAGGTAACTCAAAACTGAGTATTGTATTCGCAAAATTGGAAACCAAATATTCATGGAAAATTATTCTTCAACAGAGCATCTCTGAGGGCACTCGTGAAGAACTTCTCTATGACTTTCCTCTTTCCTGTTTTCTTAACAATCTTCTTCTTCAAACATAACCGAACTATTTACGACGTTATTGCTGGGACAGTTGTGGTTGACAAGGAATCATATCAACCAAGGCAGCAGTGAAAATTACAAAAACTCTTGTTCCTTCAATAATTCATGTGACATGCTTGAAATGCTTGAAAGCTACTCTCTGAATCTAAATTAAATACTGACAGTATGTAGGAAAACTCTGTTTGTACTGCTAATTTAAATTTAAATTTTTACCTTATTTAATAATCATAAATAATAATAAATAATAATTTACTTTATTTAGAGATGGTGACATGTGACAATCACAACTTAGCACTGATAAAATTGTATAAACTCTAAGTCTAAAGATTGTAAATGAGACAGGACTGCTATAATAGACCTCATCGGCTTGGGTGTAATGTTGTCCCATTTCAGACCATGTGTCATTCCCCAGAGTATCATTTCATTGTTTAATGGTTGCGCATGAGAAGATACATGAATATGGATACAACTCAAACGAAGAATCTTATTATCAAGAGAATGACAGGTGGTCTGAAATGGGACAACATTACCCCAAGCCGATGAGGTCTATCATGTGGTCATCCAAGCCACAGCAAAGGTCAAACCATAATATGCAGATATTTCCTTGTACTCAGTTATTTTAAGACCCTGAGTGTTGGTCTGGCAAAGGCTTGAAACCACAAACTTATACCAACAGACAAGGTTAGTGCTAAAATGGACTTGCTCAAACTGAGTCAATCATGATAGGGGGTCTTATTTAACTGTATAACTGTCATACAGTACATTTTAAATGCTTCACCAGTCGCCGCACCACACCTTTAGGCTGACATCAATGTAGTAAGCTTCATAATATTATTATGATGTAAGCTTGGAATTTGAATTATGAAATTGTATTTAAACAACTTGAAACCCTGAACGTTTAGCATGCTATTCTGATCTTCATGGAATACAGCATATTATTAAGATGTTATAAACAAAATCAATAATAATCAAATTAATGCACACTTATTAGCTAGAAAAAATAAAATGCCTTTCAGTTCCTATTGACAATTCTTGTGACTTTAAAAGAATTGTAGGTCTTTTATTTAAAACTTTATTGACCTTCAGTTTAACACATTCATAGATATATTTCTAGCTAAACAAAAAAACAAAACTAATCCTGAGTAACAGAGAACTCAAAACTAGTTTGAGTATGGAAGGAAGCACTAACTACTGTAAGGTAATTACTGTTCTGAAGAAAGGAGAGAAAAAAGGAAGGAAGAAAACATTAAGATGAAAAGAACATACATGTAATTTAAAGAAAAAGGGAAGGAATGAAGATGGAAGGAAAGAGGGATAGAAGAAAAGAAGGATGGAAGGAATAAAGGACAGGATGAACAAGGGAAGGAGCAAAGGATGGAAGAAAGAAAAAAGAATGGATGAAAGGAATGAAGATGGAAAGAGCAAAGGATAGAAGGAATGAAGGATGGAAAGCACAAAGATTGGAAAGAGGGGGTGGATGGAATGGAGGGGAGGAATAAGGGAAGGAACAAAGGATGGAAAAAGCGATTGAAGGATGGAAGGAAAGAATGAAGGAAGAAAGAAAAAGAATGGATGAAAGGAATGAAGATGGAAAGAACAAAGGATGGAAGAAACTTGATCAGCACAAAGGAAAAAAACACAAGTTTGTTTGAGGGTGGTCACAGTACAGGGCTGTAGCACCAGTACAGTTGGTCTGGTTATAATTGGACCACTTTTTACAATCAGAACCATTTTTCCCTTGGGTAAAGAAATATTTATTACCCGACAAAACTGGACCACTTTGTATATAACTGGAGCACTGTCTAAATGGTGGCTACAGCCTTGCAGTATGTTACTTTTTAAAGCTTCAAAGTTAGCATAAAATTTTGATGCAGAAGCAAGCATGTTTTATTAAACAACTCATATCAGTGATGTTTACATTACTGAATCAATGATGAATTCCCAGTATGATACATTTTCAAAACAAAATACTGTACATTATCTCTTAACTTATAATTTATTTATAAATACATGAAAAAAGTCACACAATAACTGATAGCATGACCCACAGTATGGAATCATCAATCCACTAAACTTGTTTTCCTTCATTAATTGTGTTTAAGTGGAAATGTTCAATGAGAAATATTATGCAATTTGAGACAAAAGAATCTTTAGTAATTAACTTTCTGATTTACACACAAGTTTTTTCCTTTTCCTGTGTCATAAGGAATATTTGGTCTTGTTTATTCTATGATGTCATATGGATCAAAAGCAATCAGTAAATCAATGAAGCTTGACAATGACCTATAAAAGTAAGAATTTCTTTATAGCTGTATACTAGCATTTAGACCTCTATATAGACCCCTTGCAGTATGCTGGAATGCAGCTCAATTTGGAGGTCAAAACAATAGGTTCCAATTCTCAGGAGATTGAAATTCTTTTGTTTTGTCCTCCAAATTGAGCTGCATTCCAGTGTGCTACAAGGGGTCTATAGCATAGAAACTGTTCCAGTTGCTTCAACTGTAGTGTTACTCTTCTGTAGATTTCCTCTTGCGTTTCTTCTTTTTAATCATTCGATATGACACATAACCAGGAACAATCACCACTCCAGCTCCAAGAACTAGGCACCCTGCACTTGCAACTAAACCAGCAACAATCGGCAAGCCAAGAAGCTTCCCACTCAGTATAGCACCACGTACCAACACTCTTTGGGCAGGATGGTGTGGTTTGTAATTGTATTTACAACCAAAGACACTCAAGGGGTCATGATGATCACCTAAAAAGTGAAGGCTGCGAAATCTGCTACCACAACGATAGCAGAACTCTGTATTACACCTGTCAAATAAATTTTAGTATTGTTAGATCTTAATCATCAATAAATGGAAAGATCACAACTTTGAGATAGAGCGTACTGGAAAGAATATTTGTACACATTTTAGGGAAGTATGGGTGGTCTGTGCTGCTAATGCATCACCTCTCATCAATGTAACCCAGGTTCAAGTCCTGTCAGGCTTGGTTTTATATGTGAGTAGCTTGTTGTTTCTCTCCTGTGCTTTGAGGCTTGTTCTCTAGTTTTCTTCCCTCCTTAAAAATCAACTTCTCTCGGGAATGGTTGAAAACCATCAATTCAATATTGGGCTTTCACCTAGTTGGAGTCTAGCTCTGTTGTGATTGTCCCTCTGATACAACAGCCAAAGCTTAATAGATGTCATTGAGAAGAAAACTGTTGGAAAATATTTTTTTATTTCTCTCTCTCTCTCTCTCTCCCAAACACATATTTGATGAAAATATTATATTTCCTGATTCCCTATTATTCCCTATATCTTTTGCATTCGAAAATCAGAACACTCATAGAATGAAAACACTCTTGTGACTTTTTTTAAATGTTTGCTTTTGTTGTGTTTTCCTAAAGACACAATAGGTGCCCAAACGAGATGTGTAAACAGCTCATTTTAAAGACTACAATGTATTTCACTTCTCATGAAAGTGAAATTCTATTGTTTTGTCCTCCTTGATTCAGAATGTGTACAAGCATAGTTTTAATTTACCTGCTACAAACCATGTGGTCACATCCAGCTGATTTTTGGATAAATATCTGGCATTTTGGACAACGAGTTGCATTCCTTGAAAAATTCCCTTTGTTCTTGGCCCAGATTTTCAACGATTTGTCTCCTTTACAGAAATCTTTACAGTTCATTCCATAGTGCCAAGGAGCCTGACACTCGAAGCACCAAACCAAATGACAGTCTGTGCAAATAACTTTACTATCATCAGATAGCTTCTTCTTAGACAGCGTGTGTTTGTTCTCTGTCTCTACCTCAACCACCTCTATCTCGGTTTTCTCTTTCGGTTTGAATGTAAAAATCTTGGAACAGTTCGGGCATGATTTTACATTAGGATTTTGTGCCATGTCGATTTGAAATTTTTTATATTTTTCGTAGAGTTCTTTGCTCACAAGTTTTTGGATTTCTTCTTCAGGTATAAAACTATCGCACTCTTCCAAGGGACAAACTATTTTTACAATCGCTTGGTTTATTTTCGTCTCGATGTGCAAACGAAGACAATCAGTGCACAAGAAACCAGAACAACAGCTTCTCATCTTCACAGCATTCGACGAACCTCCTGGATGATAGCACACGAAGCAAGGAACAAGTAGCAAACTCTCATTGTTTGGGAATATACTGGTGAACGACATCTCGAATTAAGCTTATTTTACCAATACAGCCAAACCAATACAGCCACCGATGAAGAGGAAACTTGGAGTTCTTTGACAGCCTTTAATATTCGGCCATATTCCGCAAACCTAGTATTTTCCTCTTTCCTTCTTCCACGTGTGTTTTCTTTCGTCGACTACTTTAATCCATCGAGCATGAAGTATTTTTCCTACATACTGACACATATATATGTGCTAACATAGGATCAAGTATTTATAGCCTCTACGTAAGTATTTTTCCGCGTTCGAAGAACCAACGACCTACTTCAGCGCTTTTTGTCGATAGACTCAAAATCCCCAGTTATCTGTAGATTGAGCATTTATCCAACCTAGATTCACTTTCGAGGAATTCAAGAATTCTATTTGATCGATCAAATTAGGGTAACAAGACTTAATTTATGAAAGAATAACAAAAACGCAATGTTTTTTTTCTAATAACGTCCTTTCTTGTTTATGTTTTGCTTGTCTGACTTTTTGTTTTTGCGCGTAATGGGTAAATCCGCTGACTCCCATTGTTCGGACGAAACGTAAATATACCTACGTAAGCAGTTTTGAGCATTTTTAAGGTATGACTCACGCATGCGTGATGTAATTCCCCTCGAGGGGTTTTCTAATGTAAATGTAACCTTTGTAATCAAATTGTTTTTCCTTGAAAACAAGTAATTTATAGAAAGTGATTTCAAAAGGTTCAGACATCTATTTTTAGTCATATTTCATGAGTCACTAAAAATTAGACAGAACAAATCTAACTGTTTGCCTTTGCAGGGATGGTAGAGCCAAGGGGCTTTACCTTAAACCCCCCCCCCCTTTTTTACCTTTTGCATACTGGTCTTAAATTTTCTAATCTTAGGCCCCCCACTTTTCCCCTCTAATTTGCATGCCACCCCCCCCCCCCCCCCCCCCCAACTTTAAAAGGTGCTCCACCATCCCTCCTTTGGAATAAGGTTTTCCCATTTCAGACCATGTATCATTATCTTTAGAATAATATTTTTTTAAGTTATTTTTTTTAAGTCGTATCTATATTTATGTGTTTCTAATGTGCAACTGTTAAACAAAGAAATGACTCTAGGGAGTGACATGGTCTGAATTTAATGGGAAAACATTACACCCCAGGTAGTGGCCTGTTATAGAACCAAACAAAGTTTCTTATTATTAGCCATTTGCGAGGCTGAGGAAAAATCAAGTTAGTCTCCTTCGCAGTCATCATCAATTTTGGTCTGGGACCAAAACTAATTATGGCCTAGACTAAACATCCTTGAGCATGAGTTTACACTGTCTAGATCATATGACTTTAATGTCTATATTTAGAACTGAAACTATCAGCAATAAAATCTTTATTTTAACAATATTTATTTTATAAGTCTAACATCAACATAATTATAACAACAACAATATATAATAATGATATTGAATTATAAATATCTAGAAGGCTTTTTCAAGTTCAAGGAAATAAATTTCTTGGGGAAAAAGTATGAGTATCCTGTACTTTGTCTGGCATTGTTGAGTTATTTCAAACAACACTGGATAAAGTCAGGGCTGAGCCATTGCACATATCTTTGAATCCAACTTTTACCAAAGGTAAACTTTTGACATATCTAGATTCGTTAATAGTTCTGTTCTTTCCATAACTCCACTGATTATACCTTCTAGTCCAAAGTATTCAACAAACCATTCTTTTCAAACTATGTTGCGTTATTCATCTGATATCCAGGCACAGCTCAGTTCCACCAGTGGTGGAACAGTATTCATTTTATTATAATAATGCCCAAATGTTATTTTTCTGAAAATTAAGCTGCACAGGCCAGTTCCAGGTTGCAATACTGTACATTTAAGAGAGCCTCTTGTACATTCCTTGTTATCCACATATCTCTTTTATTTGCTGCAAATAACCAAGCATAGTTCAGTCTGGTTTCATAACATAATACGTTGGTCCAATTCAATTACTTCTTCCTGTTTTTTCTGTTGATGATACGTTCCAGTTCAGTATTGGGTTCCAAGTTATTCATTGTAACATAGTGTACACATCCTGCAATGGGGCATTTGGCTCTCCCTTTACTCACTGCCCTCTTAATATGTTGAACTATTGCTTCTTTTTCATAACTGTGGCCACACTTTTTATGTCGCATAGGTTTCTTCATTTCCACAGTAGTGATTGGGCAAGTGGTTCTCTCTGTTGCCTAGGAAACAATAGGAAATAATATTAATTATTATTATTTATTGCTTTGCTTACTGCATCTCATGACTCTTTAAACCCCAATACACCATTTTAGCTTGGGCATGATATTTTCCCATTTCAGACCATGTGTCATTCTCTTGATAATAAGATTCTTTGTTTGAGTTCATTTTCATGTGTCTTCTCATGTGCAACTGAAAGTGATACTCTAGTGAATGATACATGGTCTGGAATTGAAAAACACTACAACCCAGGTTATAAGGGTCTATGAGGGGTTGTTTATGTTTAAGCTTCTCTCATATTAAGAATAAATTTTATCTTCATGACTCAAAGGTCTTCAACCCAAACCCATATAGGATTTTGTCTTCCATTAATAAAAAACCTACATGTAGAAACTCAAGACTGTTGTAAATTAAGATGGAAGAATTGGTAAACTGGATGGAAGGGGGGAAATGAGAAAATACATGTGCTCATCTGGAGTTGCCCGAGTTGCAAAATCATGAATGGCTATTTTCCACTGATTCAGAACTGCATAATTATTTGGACTGAATTTGTTTGATGTGTTGTTCTCTGACTTCCTTCAAGAGGCCCTTAAAGGGAGTCATGGTCTTGAAATATAGATTTAAGGTAATCCAAATATTCACCTGCGACATGATCAATTCGGCATCTTCAGTACTCTTATCAGCATCATCACTTTGACTTGGCATTGGCTGGCCTTCATGATGGATTTTCCAAATTTGTGACTGGAAATTTTTAACTTTTTTGTGGTCCATTAGATCTGAATTCTTATTTTTTGCTTCAAGTGCAGCCAGCTTGTCATTAAAGATTGCTTCTATGTCTGGAACCTCATCACTGTTGGATTAGAAAAGTCACTCAGTGTATTGTTGATTATATTGTCTTCAGAGCACAATATTAAAGCTGATATAATATTGTACACAACTTCCAGCTAAAAATTTTCATCTTCGAAACAGACCTTTTCCAAATTTGCTTGAGTTACCATAAAAAATGACTCCAAGTTGAAGTTGGACTTGATAAAATACAGTAACTTTCTGAATACATGAAGTCCAACCCGACTTGGAGCCATGGTTTCATGGTCACTCAAGTGAATTTGAGAAAGGTCTATTGGAAGGTAGTCTTCTGCATATACGTCCTCAGGGTCGTTTATGCAAATGTCTGCATAGGAGGCAATCCCCATTCTTTGCTTATCAATATTCTTGTAGTGCATTACAGATACCCCCCCTCCAATCTACATAGAATGGTTTACGTATGAGAGGGAAACATACGGTACTAACTTACAGCACATACACAGTATGTGTGCCGTAACATTGAAATGGCTTCCCATTGTCTCCCAGTAATTCATCCAATCAAAATGCGTAGTTATGGCTACAGTAACATACAGTGCGGTAATAGTACGCCCACGAATATGCCGCATCGTTTCCCACTCATACAAAAGCTGCTCTATGCATCATGCGAGGTAACCAAGGTAACCATCTAGTTATATTCTTGGAGTGCATGCTACGTCACTAGCCGCCATGTTGGTTGACTACACAAATCATTCCTCATTAAGATTCTCTTGTTGGATCAAACAAGATGGCGGCTGTTTTATTGTTATTTATATCTCAAAGGATTTTGATTCACGTGGTTGCACCCAAAGACTAGAGATCGTCGTATACAAGATGAGAAATTATTTTCTAAACTACGAGTTATCAGTGGTAATGTACCTTCACTCCTTACCTTGAAGAATTATTCAGCTTATTAAACTCAACTTTCGTCTTATCTAAAGCCTCCATCCACTGGCCTACTTCCCTCTCCATCTGAGCATATTGCATCATAGTATCGTGAAGTTCCTTGACTTGTTCACTGCCTTCTTTTCGTTCTTCTAGATCCAGCGCCACGTCCAGCGTGGCTCCCATGCCATTATCGATAAATTCCTTGACTTTTTGCAGCTTTGAGGCAGCATTGTCGACTGTATTAAAATGTACAGGCATTTTGGAAGCTTATTCCACTTAATTATCCTTTGAAACCTTATTTCTGTGTGAACAAAAGGGAGAAAATAGTAAAATACATCCGAGGTGCAAGCAAACTGAATGTTTACGCGGGAAAACAGTGATGTCTGGAAGAGACTGGAACCGAGGTTGCAAAACTCCTCACCAGGGAGGGGAGGGACGTTACGTGTTGAATATTGCACAGGTATCCCACCATTCCTGGAATATTAGTACTTTGTTCTCATTCGTCGTTTCGTCACCACCCAATTATTATCTAAAACAATAATTCTTTTTAATCATTTTTGTTTAATTATTGGACTTTATTAAATGAATGAATCTCCCGCAGGAACAGTGAATTACAGCGTTAATGAAGTATTTTTGAGTACAGCCGGAGATCGGTGAATGTGATGCCGCCTGGTAAATACTAGCCCTGCTTTCAGTTAATGAAACTTAGGAAACACATACTTAGAGAAATGATGGCCGCATGTGGCATCTTCAAATGATTTCAAGTTTTCATCGTGAGAACGATGAAAATGAAACGTTTTGGATGGTACGGTCGAATAATTAAACTAAGAAAATTAGAAAAAAAAAATGTTTCTAAGAAATCGGGATAAGATGTATAATAGGGCTGCGTGGCAGTTTCTGAGTCATGCATCTATTAAGCGGGCTATTTTTAGAATAGCTTTATATTTGTCGGCTGGGATAGAAGTGACGGAAGCTATATAGGCCAGCAGATTGCCTACTGATATATATATCTATAGACAATTCCCTAGCTAGGCTAGGCATGCGGACTGACTGAAGATTCGAGCGACGCAAAGCCAGAGAAAGATCTAGAAATTTCCAGAATTGTCCATAGCTATTATTAGCTTTTTTTAATCTCGTCGGAAAGTTTTTGGTGAATAATAGGGCAGGATTTTAATCAAAACTACGTTTAAAAATGTACTTGTTGTCAGTTTTCATATAGATTTTAATTAGATATATTTTGTATAATTTGTTAAATAGTTTTCACTTAGATGTTTATTGCTTGAATATTTTACGATGCCACTCATTGTAAAACGGCTTTTTAGCAACCTTCGTTTGCCCACTGAAACAAGGCGCGGATCAGCGACGTACCTCTAATTTCAAACCGCTGTAAAACTATAACATGCACGAACCCAGCAGAGAGTCGTTGCCGTTTTTCTCCGCCAGGCCAGTGCTATTGAGTTCCAAGTAAGGGCCTTAAAACAATATCTCATATGCTTGATGACAAATAATACAAACTTTGCTTTGTTTTATCAAAATTATTATTGACATACTTTGATATTTAAACATAATTGTGTAATTTCATGAGCCAGGCTCACGTTGATTGTGTTTCTCCAATTTCACTCGAATCGAAAAACAATCATTATAACATGCAATCATATGCGAGTTACTACCACAATTCAACTTCCGCCCATTACAGTTTGCCCAGTTGCCAGCACATCTGTTGATCTTGTTTTCTCAAAATAGATTTTCTAATTTAAAAAAAAACTATGGGTTCATTATAGATGTCAATTCAAGTCATACCAGGAGCTTGCTTGACTTATCATTCGGAAACTCGCAGCTGAAATGCTTCCAACTAGAGGTTTTTAGCGCATTTAGACATTTGCAGGAAGTGTTCTCCTGCAATGACAAGTGATGACGTCTTTGGTCAGTCTTTGTTTGAACAGGTAAGGTAATCTTTTTCAATTTCGTGAACTCGGGGTTTAGTTTCTTTCACCAGTAGGAGATACAGATAGCCGTTTGAAGGATATTGGTAAACTACCTTTTTATTTTCAAGTGACGAAGCCGGAATACTAATTTTTCTTGCGATTTTTATTGAATAGAGCAACATTATTTCATACTGCAGAGGAGATATTTGTCAAATTATTTGAAAGCCACTCATTTATATATTTAAGATCCAGTACGAGTGAATCTGCTCTGTCCAACATTGAACAATTGTACGTTCTTTAGTAAACATTTCTCTAGTGATTTGACTCCGCAGTACAACTTTTTGAAGGTCGAGATCACAGGACACCGAAAAAGCATATTTTGAACTTTATAGAAGACGACAAGTTTGAGAATGTCAGAAGTTAGCGCAGGTGAATTAGGCACCAACTTTTCCCGCAACGCGACGTACCAACTAAGAAGAAACACGACACTTCACGACCAAGAACTACTGAATCTCTGGAATTCCTTTCTAACCACTTGTTATGGCTCAGGAATATATCTATCGATAATATCTGTGCTCACGACCCTTGCTAATGGAATCCTCCTAATTGCTTTGGTGAAGGATCCCTTGCGGCATAGATCGAGGCATCCTCTGACGGTTTTCATCACGGGGCTGACTGCTGCGGACTTTTTGACTGGGATATCAGTCGATCCTCTATTCGCTTACTTTTATTTTATCGTTTCTCAAGATGAAATTAGCACCAAGAAATACAACGTGTTGCTACAAGTTGGGACGATTTTATCAGGAATTTCAATGAACGTTTCATTTCTTGTGATTCTCTTTCTGTCATGGGCACAACTGATTGCGATACTCTTCCCACACAGACAAAGACGGATCATAACACGAGAACGAGCGATATACTGTGTTGTAGCTATATGGATATATGCTTGTGTTTTCTCATTTTTGAATCTGATAGGCGTCCCTAAGGACGTATTTCACAAGCTTGATGTGTATATGCACTTGACGGCCGTACAAATAATGGTTGTCATAACCTATGTTTGCCTTTATGTGGCTTACAAGCGCCACTTGAACCGACTTATTCCATTCCTCGACGTGAATAGAAACACTCGCAACTCTCAAACCGAAGACCGCGTACTAGAACAACACAGAAGAACACAGAAACAGCTTGTTCTGGTTAACCTTTCATTAACAACATGTTTACTTTTCTTCGTGCTGCCAGTAACCATTACTTGGTATGTGAATCTCTACTGGAAGGCTCAAACACCGGCCGAAGAAATCCAAGCATCGATCATTAGCGTTATCATAGATACAACTCTTTATATGAAGTTCCTCATTGATCCATTCATATATGGACTAAGGCTGCCAAAGCTTAGGCACGCTGTTATAGCGGTGTTTACCAGAAGACGAGCCTCTAGTGTGCTCTCTTTCGCCATGTTGTCAAAAACGCCCAACCCAGTCAACTATGTGAACGCAAAATGAAAAGGTCGTCATTGAGTACTACTTCACCTTTATATGTTTTTCATGCTTCGTTGTTTTTATTATAAATAAGACTTTTGACATAAAAATGCAGGTCTGTACATGTAATAATAGAGCAGTTTTTATTGAATTTTTGAGAAACGCGCATTGCAACTTAGTCACAACCGGCACGTCACGGTACAGCTGGCATGCCGCAACATTGAAATGGTTTCCTATTCATAGTTTTTGTTTAATGCATCCAATCATAACGCGCGCGTATAGTTACGGTTACGGTGAAATACGTTACGGCTACACTGAATATTGCTACGACTTTGCCATACCATTTTAAACTGAGGCTAGCGTAGCACGGCGCATCAGAGAAAAAAATATAACCACCTTTTTGATCGATCTGTTGTCTATATCGCGCACGTCTTTATTATTAATCAAAGTCTAAATTATCACCTGCCTTAACGACATGTACAGAAGTTTTTCGTCTGGCAATAAATTTAACTATATCTTAAGTATTGACCCAAGACTGATGATGCTATTATCATTGCTTATACCATCATTGCTTATACCAAGGAAAATATTATTAAAAGGAGTAGCTGAGTCAATATTTTAACCGCATCTTGAATTGATTTGTGTTTTAGATACGTCACTGCATTAATATATTGGAAGTAAAAACCTTAATATCTCCAAGATGCATCACTCAAATCATATAAAAATATTTTACCATTCAACTATTCACTTCATGTAGAATCAATACTGAAAATATTGAGTTAGGCATTTCAAATGTACGTACTCTATGATCGAGTTTCGCGGCGTTTTACAAACAACCGTTTTGCACTAATTTAAAGTGAAAGGGTTTTCACTTCCAATATTAAGCAGGATTCATAAATGCGTGGTATTGGCATATAATCCATCATCTACTCCCAAACATCCGGCCTACCAATTAAAAATGAAACCGGAACGAGCTTTAGTTAGTGAATTAAAACTGTGAGTCATGATATATATTACATATATATATTACATATAGATAAATATTGCTCTGTGAACTGATTAGACTAGATAACCAAACAAAATGAAATCCTATTCGCAAAATGAACCTCACCAATACCGCTCCTATATGAGTGTCAGCCAGACTGACAGATCAAGTTTCCGCCTCCCTGTTCCAATACCGCTCCTATATGAGTGTCAGCCAGACCGATAGATCAAGTTTCCGCCTCCCTGCTCCAATACCGCTCAGTTGGTAAACTTTTATTCAAAACTCCGATTAAAATCAAATTAATTTTTCAAAGATAAGCTTAAGTTTTGCTCGAGGCGTGACGTGTGAGGGAAGATATTTCTATTCGAATTCAAGAGTTTCGCCTCCCGGACCTTTAATTCAATTTGCAAGGCCACCTCAGCGCAGCGTACTGCCAGTGCATTTTGGGCGGTTTTTTTTTTGGGGGGGGGGGGGGGAGGAGGTTTTGGGGAGGGGAAAGGAATATAGCGCCTGCAATGACGTCATAGTTTAGGCGTTTACCGCCCACACGTTGCTATCCAATCATAGTCTTCGAAAGCTAACTAATCACGGCTCAGCTTAGGTTTTCTCCCTCACTTTCCCTCCCCCCTCCCCTTCACCAAAAAACAAACAAACAAAATGCGCGTACATGATGATCCAGAATCAAAGTTTGGGCTACCTGTGTATTTTTTTGCATTGTTCAGCTGACCATCAGCGTCGCAGGTTCAAACATGGAGGGCTGGATGAATCCTTCTATCGCAAACCAGACACAAAGAGTAGAAGAAAAACAAGCGCCACAGCCAAAACCTCCTGTAAATCAAGCAGAAAATGAAATTGCTCTTTCTATTCAAGGTCAAAGGACAGTCCAAGAGATAGTTGACAAATCTACGGAGCTGTTTCGTCGCTTGCAAAGTGTCAAACTCAGCGGAGACCCCACCATGAGACAAAGCCAAGCTCAAAATAAAGAGATTCGGGATACTCTTATCTCGTTGAAAGCACACTTTGCAAAACTTAGAGCTCTTTACAACGAAACGAAGAGACGAGTAAACGTGCCGGCTGGAGAAAGCTTCGAGGTTTGTATACACAGGAAGCCCAAAAGTACCCATTAGGTTGTTCAGCCATGTATTTTTTTTCTTTTTTCTTTTGCAAGAGAAGACAACTGATTTCCCAAAGGAGGAAATTTCTATTATTTTGCCCTTAACTGTGACTGGGTAGTTGCGAGTTGCCCATTGGAATTTGGTTTTTCACTGTCGCCAGTCAAAAAATATAAAAGGTACCGACTGATTAGTTTTGATTGACGGCAGCGAAAAACAATTTCACAACAAGCCATTGAAATGTCTGAGTTCACAGAATATTGAAAATCATAGTAACATGGCTGTTGTGAAAAACCTTTATAGAGCAGTTTGCGTATGAGTGGGAAGTGAACCCTCTCCATTTTGCATTTAATAAATTTTCCATCCCATTTTTTCCTAGGATATTATTCCATTTAAAGACCAGGAAAAAGACATTGCAATGGAGGTGGTGAATGAAAATGATCCATTAGCAAAAGAACATCAAGCATTACAACAGGTAGGTAATAACCCACAGTGTTGAAGCTTCAGAAGAGGCAATATTCAAGGAAGAACCCATGAGCAGTAGGGCTTAATATGGATGTTTAGGCAAAATACAAGAGTGTCTGGTAGGCCTCGTTCAATTTTGATGTTATGCCCTGCTATGAGAGTCCTTGCAATACTAAACAGTACATGTATCTCATCCTCCACCCCACCTTCCCTACCCAATGGGCCATGGTATGTTTTCCCCACGTTTCCCAACTTTGGTGGCATTTTGTAGTCTTACAGCCCTTTTCATATTTCTGTGACCAAACTGACTCCAAACATCTGGCATTTTGGCTTCTTTCAATCAAACCTACAATGAGCCGAGTTCATTCTGATCAGGGTATAAGGAAATTCCCATGACGAGACAGCCATTTTCACACAGGAATAATTTCTTTATTGTTCGCGATCTGAATGAAATCAGCTTGTCGTAAATTTGACAGAAGCCAATATGCCAGATATCAAGCTAGAAATAATGGTTGGTCAGCTGCCGGTCATGAAGTCAGGCCAAATTAGAGTTTTAACTTGGTCATACAGTACCTCATTTCTGGCTCAACGTTACTGGTCAAAATGACCAGCTCAGTAAATATGAGCAGACAAGTTCCGATTCTGGCTAGACATTGTCTAATAACCTGCCACTATTTTTAGCCTTGCACAATAGTAATGCAACTCTATTTTATTGTTATTTATAGACATTAAAAAAGAAGAATGAACAAGTTCAGGAGCTGATGGATGCAATGAGAACAATGATTTGGGATATCAATACTATGATTGCACTCAAACCTCCCTAGGAACAACATTATCAGCTGGGATACAGCCGAAGGATTAAAGAAAGGTATATAGAAAAATACATATGCAGTGTAAAGTTCAGAATATGCTACAGCTTACTGGTATGTGTTGTTATTGTCTTATGCTAAAGCAGGGTTCCAACGGTAAGGGAAAACTCAGTAAATTCTTATTTTTTTTCAAGATCAGGGAATTTTCAGGGAATTTTGATTTTGGTTGGTGAAAAGTCAGGGAATTTCTGTCAGCTTTCACAAAATCGTTATAAATTCGGAATTCATAGTTCAGCTTCCTTTGGTCTATCATATAAATATATTTTTTCAAAAAATAAGCGACTACACAGTGTGGTCAGTGAAAAATGTTTTTTGGTCAGGGAAAAGTCAGGAAAATTTATTTTTCCAGATGAGTGGGAACCCTGTGAAGGCTAAGTAAGTATAATCACAGTAGGATTATGGTAAAATGAAGTTTTTCTGAAGGTACAGTATTCCACATCTTTGAAGAACAACAAGATGTAGATAGTTAGACATTTAGATTTATAAATTCTGGTCCTTATTCCTCCTTCGAGTCTCCCCTGCCCCTCCCCTCCCTCCAGTGAACAGATACCTTTGCATGAAGTATTTTTGAATAGAAATACTTCATATACCAATATCAAAGGTGGGACAAAATTTTCTTTTCATGAAGTTATTTATTGACAAAAGTAAAATGATAATAACTGCATTTATAAATAATAGAGTCTAACATTCATAATTATGGATATCCTTCTACGTAAACATTGTATTCATATCTCCAGAGTGAGGAGAGACAACTGTGCTGATATACATTTTCAGAAACCTGAACTGTTTAAAACTTTTATTGTATCAAAGTACATCTAAAAAAACCTGTTGAAGCTGTAAAAATCATTTTGTATCATTTCTTATTTTATTAAATCATATTTGTGCTATTTATAGTTTGAATGGCGATGTTGGATCTGATTTAGGATGTTGTTCTAATATCAAATATCATAAATATAATTTTTCATTTTTTTATAACATCTAATATACCAAATGGTCCACTGTTGTATCACAGTAGTGTAATCCATGCAGTACAGTTCATGTTTCTTTTTCGATTTTTGTAGTCTTCCCCTAACCATACATTCTCTGTCACAATATACCCTTCTCAAAATTATCTTGAATGTGAGGCTACATGTAACATGGAACACAAAAGAAATGCCACAAATTCCATCGAGAAAAAGTGTGATTTCTTTTGTGTTTCATGTTAGCCTCGCATCCAAGATAATTTTGAAAAGGTGCATTGCCGTTATTCTGGTTCTTTTAATTCAAATATGTCCAAATTTGCCAGACTTAAAATCTTAAGATGCTTTTACAAATGGCATTTTCTTTTCTTTTGCTAATTAATTAGACTAATTTAAATTTGAAATTCAAAACTTGCCCCAATCCCTTGCTAGTTTTTAAAGTAGCCAATAGCCAGTGTGCATGAGCTCGAAATTATAGCACAAAGCATGATGGGAAAGTGAGTTCTTATGCTTTTTTGACTCCTCTAAAAATTCATCTGATAATTTTTCCTTCGACATTTTTTATGGAATTAAAAGGATTTCAGCAGACGAAAATAACAAAGTATTTTTTTCTGATAGTTCCTTTGATTTGCCTGTTACATTTTTAAAGAACTCACTTTCCCAGAGTGCTTTGTGAGCTTTGATGCACATTACCTATTGTATATCACGTGAAGGCGCGGACACACGGCGCAACAATGTGCGCAATATTGCAGGCAATGTAGTAGGATCGTTGCATGCAATAAATTGCGTCGTGTGACATGGCTTGTAACATCGATTGCTTGCTATATTGCGCGCAATGTTGCACCAATTGCTTGTATAAATGGTTCTCTAAAAAAACAAATTAATGAAAAATCATCGATTTCTTTTGAAAGTGTAGCAAAACAAAATGACTGACATATTGGATGACAACAAATATCAAAAAATATCGAAAAAAAACTTTGTAAAATTCCTTCAATATGGCGGCAATGGCATCACATACAACAAAAAAAAGTAGCATTTGAAAGGATCGATTCTTTAAAATTTTCCATGATCTTATCTTATTTTGTACATTTTTCTTTTTATATTGGACTTTAAACATGGACCACTATCAGCTAGCATTTCAAGAAATCGAAGGCTTTTTTTTAAAATGATATTTCATAAAACATTGCAGTTTATAAAATTTGTAAAATTATTAATGCATGATACTTATTTTTAGATCGTATGTTCTTGGACGAACGTTAGAGATCTACTCGAGACCTCACTGACAGTAAACCTCTTCCCTTGTCGTCTCATTTTGTGCGATTCAATAATAATATCATGTCTTTTATCATCGTAATCAAGAATCGCTAAAATAGCCTTCATTTGTTCGTCAGGATGAAAGTCAATCATGTAATAAAAGAACGCATCGCGCAGGAACTTGATTCTGAGTTGAGTCTGAAGTTCCCTTTGAGCTTGTACGTGTTTCTGTGCAGTAGCCGGATTTGAGACGAGATTGACCGAGTTACCTAATGAAGAAAGTTTGCAGTCTTCGCTGATTCGATTATTTGCCTTAAATTCTTCAAATTCTTTTTGGACGGTTTTGAATTTTTCTTTCATGTGTAACAGCTCGTTCATTGAAGAACAACAAGGGATGATTTCTTCAGGGTCTTCAGGTTCTTCCTCCGTTCCTCTTTTCTCGAGTTTTTCTTTCAAATCTTCAACTTCTTGTTTCAGTTTTTTGTTCATTTCTTCGACTTCATTGTAGGATTTTAACTTTTCTTCCGTTTCCTCGGAGAATTTCTTTCTTTGTGATTGCTCTTTTCGAAGATCTTTCCTCGTTTTTTCCAGTTCTTGTCGAAGTGAAGAATTCTCTTTATCCCTATCGAATAACAGTCTCCTTGTGTCTTTCAGCGCTCTCTCTAGCTCACAAATCGTCGCTCTGAGAAGAGAATTCGTTGATACATTCATTGAATCAGCTACAATACCATCACTATCAACACTCTGATTCCCTTCACAATATTCGTCGTCTGACAAATCAATTTGAAAATTCTCAATTTCTCGTTCTATCTCTTCTTCAATGCTAATACTGTTTTCAGTAGCAGACATCGTGGAATAATTAATATTTGTGGTTTACTGCAGCACTTTTGCTTTCAGAAGTCATTCTGTTGTGGTATTTGATGGTTTCAGAACAAAAGAATGGTGAAATTAGTCTGCGCATGCGCTGCTTCATCAAAAAAAATTTGTTCGGACTTTTGACTGAAATCCTTCACCAAAAGAGAGTCAAGCCTTGTTTGACTTGTTGGCTATCGAATGTCCTGTTTCTTATCAAATATTTCATTGGTAATTCGTATCATTTTGCCAAGGATTCTGTAAGCTCAAGGAACATTTGTTCTATTAGACCAGAATCAAAACAAACCAAGTATATAGCAATGCTCTTTCTGCGGGTACCAGACATCCTTTGTTGAGAAATCAATGCCAATTTGGATGTTTCAGTTTCTGAAGTAACCAATTCAATTCTTTTTCTTTTTTCGCTATTATACCTACAAAGTTTCGTTGACCACTAAATTTCACTTTAATTTACTTTTTTACTCGCTTTTTTCACAAAACGATTCAGTTTTTTCTCCCAAAAGAAGTCAGTTGTTCAGTTTAGTAATCTTATGCTCGCTGGCTTTTACAGTCGCAGGTGTTCCTCAGCAGGTACAATTACCAGATTTTTCTCATTTTCAGTGAAACTTTTGAAGATTTTGACTGAACTTATTTGCTTACACAGGACATGTTTAAGTTAACTCTTCTTCCTGGGCAAATGTCATGTTTATCCTCGCCTGTTGTTTGTTGGGTTCCCTGTGGCTTAGGAATCATGTCCGACATGTGAGTCACGTGCTCCGACCGTCCTCATATTTTTTGATAACAAAATAATAATGTAAGAATTGCATACTCGATCGCGCTACTATTTTCCGGTCTTTGGCAACATTACTGGTTTCCATAGATATAACTCACGACTCGGGCAACTTTAACAACTATTTCTTTATTCGATTCTATATTGTGTATTTGATATATTTTAATATATGTTATATATTATACAATTAGTATATTATACAATTTCATTATTAGTTATTGTGTACAACAGCCTGTACAATAAAAGTCTTAAAAGTATCTGTTTATTAACTGGTGCACACCGGCGGCACCTTGAGTATTACAGCTATTCAGATCAATAAAATCTGGTAAAGGTTTTGTTGCATGATGCATACCAAGCTTGATCACATGTAAAGAATGTCCTATCGCAGGAGAAAGTATGCCGGAAAAAGATGCAGACAAAATTTGGGAAAATTCCATACTGTTGTGACTTTCACTGATTGCATTAATTAATTTCGCCTTTGGTACATTTCGGGCTTGGTATACAACATGCAGCAAAACCTTCACCAACTTTTTTTGAAAAAGCTGTATAGTGTGAGGGACTCGATCCTTCCCATAATGAACCCAGTCGTTCTTACTTGATACTTCCCATAGGGCCAAGCGTGCTTCGGCACTTGCTTCTCCCCAAGAAGCCAAGCGGGAACGCTCGATGGCCTTCCCATGAAGGCAAGCATGCTCTCTCGATCCTTCCCATGATGGCAAGCGCCCTTGGTGCTGAAAACCATAGCTCCTATCATAGAGCGGTTTTCGTACGAGTGGGAAACATACGGTACTAACTTACAGCACGTATACGGTACGACATGCCGTAACATTGAAATGGCTTCCCATTGTCTTCCAGTAATTCATCCAATCACAACGCGTAGTAACGGCTACTGTAAAATACGGTATACGGCTACGAATTTGCCGTACCGTTTCCCACCCATACGAAAAACACTCTATTAATATCATAGACATTTTTGGCTAATAACGGTGATTCTAGAATGATCCATACTATCAACAACCGCCTCTTTCGATATGTCAGCCTATATAAATAGCGCTCTCCATTCCCGTCAATTGCTAACGTCAAATGACTGATTCAAAACAAAACAAATTTGATAATAACTGAAATAAAATAAGTAAAAAATCCACTGAGACAAAAGTATACAGAACAGAGAAATAACTTAGATCGATCCAGCGACAAATTGTTTAAAAAAAATCGAAAAAGTAAGACTTAATTATGTGTGTAAATATTACCCTCGGACTTCGAAATTGATGAACAGTCTGTTGAATTGTTTTGACAAGGCTTTTTCGCAGCACCAGTTAACGTGCGAAGAAAGATTTATAAACAACAATACTACCCTTGGCTTGGACTTTGAAATTTCATTATCTCTAACCGGTAGGTCACTCGGGGTCTATTGATCCTAAACTTTTATTTATATATTTTTCGTTGGATTGGTCAGTGTGTCATGGACTGTATAGAGGCACATGCTAGATGGACGGGTAAAGGCGTGGTTAACCCTTCACACTTGCTCTCTGTCTATTGTGTTGTGATTGTGAATCAGTCAACAAAAGCTCGCGTGTCAAACCAAAGAGAAACTCTGCTTTTTTTTATACAACAATCTCCTTCCAACCTCGGCTTAAACATCTTCATTATTAAACGTTTTCCGAGTTTTTTTTTAGTGCCGGATTAACCCAAAAAATTCTAAACTTTTTGCCTGTAAATGTATTATATAAAATAAAGTTATCGTATATCATCAGAATCATCAAGCTCGTCAGTTCAATTATTTGGAATAATTTCGATGATTATATGGGAAGTTTATAATAAATTTGTTATATAAAATGGCTTTTTTGAAAATGATTCAAAATCATTAGATTCATTAAATGATTAAGAATAATTTCGATGATTATGAGAAATACTCCCTATTGTGAACCAATTATCGAGTACGAAGATCGATTTTTTTAGATAATATTCAATACAGCTAACTCACAGTACAAGGGCTGTCCCTCTGGGCTACTCCAACTCGAACTCGATTTCGTTCCATTGTTCGCATATTTCGCTTCAAAAGCTGATATTTTTGTTCAGTTTGATGGAGTTTGCGTTTAAGATCGACGACCTCTTTCATGGCGACGCAGATCGACCCACAGTAACAGGTATGACCGCCGTTCACCGTAGCCTCGTTTTCTTTTGTTTGTTTCAGGATGTCGTCTCTCTGGGACCGTTGTATCGATACGTCTTTTTGAAGTTTTTGTACAATCTTTTCCAAATCGATCACTTTTAACTGGGACTTTTTGAACTCGTCTTCAATGGCGACGCTCGTGCAAGTGGTATTCGACTTTCTCATGTCTTCTACTTGGCTCCTCAATGCGTTGATCTCGCCGTCTCGTTCAGACAGCAACCTCTTCGACTCATAGAGTGCTTTCTGGAGTTCACTGATTGTGTCTCTTAAAAGATCATCGACTGTGGAAGAACTGCTTTCGCGGCCATACTCCTCAAACGCGGCCTTGTCGCAGGATTCTAATCCTTCACCATCCTCTCTTTTACCGATAGCGGGGAGATTACCCACTGATCGACTCGAAAATATTGGAGACGCCATTGATGAACCAGAACTACTGTCTTCAGCGATTGATTCTAATTGAATTCAACAGTTATTAACTCCAAGTCTAGCCGTAGTAGCCAAGGACAAGGTTCATCTTTTCACTTGCCATTCATAACAGGACTGTTGGTATTTGTTATGAGAGTACAAGCAAGTACCTTTAATAAATTATAAGCTTTTGCCACCAGTGTTTGCTTATAGATCAGTCGTAGAATTTGGCCACCGTGTAAGCAAGTTAAAAAAGAGAAAAAAACTATCAACAAGTGGTTGATAAGGAATTAACGTTTTGACACTTCAGCTTAGGCATTTGACTTCGGTCTGATGGCGAAAGAAATTGTTTTTAAAGACTTTAGTCAGTGATATACATTAATTTAAAAGATTCCAGTGTCACTTTGAGTGCTACTTCAAATGTTGACAACTGATGTCTTTGATTTGCATGGGGAGTTCTCTCTGACCGTGTCAGTAAGGTGTGGTCATGCGGACAAGATCTGATCGATAGCCTCAGAGGCTTTAGTTTTGATCCATTCGTGTTCACTAACTGTGTGAATCATGATTTCATAATGAGATTTAATCTTGCAAATCAAAGCAATGAGTTTGGCAAAGTGCACTGTAATTTAGCATTCCATTCACCTGAAGTATGGGATGAATTTACGGAAATAAAGCAAAACCGTGAGATGAAAAAAACCTTTTATGCACAATTTTATTGAGAAAAAAGATACTGAATTCCTGCAACACCAAAAAAAAAAAAAAAATCCTGCAAAGAAACTCACTTAAACAAAAATACAAACACCTTAAAACACTAAAAGCACTAACCAAGAATACAATACATCATCGATAAAAGGACAACTCGCTCCAGTGAAGAATCGAAAACAATGTACATCCTGCAAGATTAGGCCAGAAACCTAGCCGGGAATGATAATACAATACCTCCTGCAACAAGATATACTCTAAAAAACTATGATAAGGAGTCCACAAAGTCCTCAAATCATCAATTTGCCATCTTACAGAATTAAGTTTATCTAGTCAATGCAGCTGAAAATGTTTCATGACCATGAATGGCACTTGAGCGTTGACTTTCGATCTGATCATATAATCCGAATTGAAACCCTAAAATCAGATTCAAGAGAAGCATTGCTCATAAAAGACGAAACGTCAGTGATATCGCGATTTTCAGAATTTTTTTCTTACTCTGCCTTCAGTTGAAGTGTTCCCGTAAGGCAAGGGCCACAAATAGCGAATAGCTGTTTTAATTTTTTTGTTATCACTGAAGTTATTTATCAAAATACAAATATCTTTTAGTGTCAAGAGACAAAAGCTTACCAAGTAACAAATTGAAATTAAAAAATTGTGTTTTTTTTTTTTTTGCTTTTTTTCTTTGCACATTTTTTCAGTTTTTCATAATTTAATACCATGATGTATTAATGACCAAATTTAACAACTTTGAGCTAAAAATTCTCAGTTTTTCTTTATATTTCTTCTCCTCTTGTCCTTGTTTTCTTTTCTCTCGTTTTTCTTTTTGGCTGATACAAATCTGCAGTGTACCAATTCATCACAGTAAGTTGTTTCGTGTTTTCTTAAGCTACTGAACTTCAGAAACAATTACGTGCTTGTTGTAGTTGAGCTAAGCACTTTGAGGTGTCAAGCATCGAGTGTTTATCTCCACTGTAAGGTGTCAAGCTTTCGAGGAACTGTCATGGAGTCATGTGGCGTGCATGGCTCATGTATGTGATCACTGAAGCTCGAGTGCACTGGATAGATACGCCTCTTATCTTTAAGGGCTTGCCTGCTTATTCGAATTCGTTCACTTGTTCAAAGCCAGATTTCTGTAATTATATCCTAGATTATTAAATCTTATAAAATGACATTGCATTATTGTTTTGTTATTAATCAGGCCTGGCTAGCACTAATCATATATATATACCAGACACTCCTGTTCCAGGGTCCAGGGATTTCAGGTGGAAATACATTTTTTGCAATGGTTATAAGAAATTGGATTGGTGATTAAATCTTTCGTCAAATCGTTGATCGGTACTAACATGTACTAAGGCACCGCGGGCACCGCATTCAGTTGGCGAAGTTACAGTAGTTACACTTCAGTAACCGGTAACCCGTGCATGCCAAAAAGAGTTTTGGCAAAAAGAGTTAGTTTCTGGACAGAAAGTAGATACTAACTGTAATATTTTTGTTTCCATTTAACTAATGAACATTTAAAACAACTGATGATCACAATATAATTATAATAATCGGTTTCATGATGGCAAAAAAAATAATTAAATATTTGAATTTCCACTTCCTTTCTCCATTTTTCCCATAACCTCCATTCCTTATCTATCGGTCCATCCCAGAGAAAATTAACTAGTTGATATTCTAGCTCTTGGTCCATCCCTCTACCCCTTATCTTGCATTCAGTGCAGACGTTCGAATCCCTGCATGGTTGGTTCCTTTCCCTCCGCCGGACCTTTTCCTCCTCCTGTCCTCCTCTTTTCTCAGTAATATTTATCGATATATGAGGATAAAGTTGCAACAGATCCACACACCATGGTAACTCAATTTATTATCCTACAAATGATTCATACCACAGACCTATTATAACATTATTATATCCTATGTGCCGTGCAAAGGATTGTGGGGAAGAATTTGGGGCTGAGAACAAAAAGCACCGCGCCTTCTCACCTCCTCAAACTCATGATCAATACCACAATCTTATGCGCTCCCAGTCTTCCCTTGAACTTTCCAGGGTTTACTGGATCATTTTGTCCCCCTGCTGGTTCCAGTATCCCATGAGTGCACTCGGATTAACTTCGCCACAGGGGACCCATGTTTTGATTTCCCTCAGTCGTGAGGTAAGAACAAGCTAATCAAATAGTCATGCTCGATTGAGTACTCACCTTTTTAATGCTTTATAATATATCTATTTTTTTCGCCCGATGAAGAGCTAACGCAGTAAGAAGTCTAGGGCTCTGGGGTCGAGACAATGGACTCGACAAAACGTCCGAATCAGTGATTGGGCTACCTGTGGTAGCACTTAGTTCCCGCCATCATCTGTGTTTACATGGCGGACCAAGGAACACCGCTTCAGAATTTAGACTTTTTACCAGAAAATTTAAATTTAGCGTTACTTGATTTCCAAAGACATGGAGTCCGTTTTGGTATCAATAATAAAGGAAGGTAAGAAGGGATATTTCGTTACAATCTGCTCGTTCTGAGCCTCAAAATTTTAGTTCAAAGTTTTGACAAGCGCGCTGACTTGTTGATGCCACTGTTTTCAAAACTTCACTTTTTCTTGGTGAAGTCCTCTTCCAAATGGATAGAATATCACAAGGATCCTTTTCATTATTCTATAATGAATTCAAAGTTCTATAATTATTGCCTCTTTGGCTGTTTTGTTGTCCTGCCTCGTGGGGGGATTTCCTTTCGACTTATCAGTAAGGCTTCGTGAGTGTGAACTCTTTACCGGGCAAAGTTCATATGTATCGTACATCCCTTTATTCTTCTTAATATACTTTTCTTCTCTTTCTTTTAATATTTTACAACAGCACTAGAATTTCCCCTGTTTCCTTCTAAAGGCCTCTAAAATTCAGCAACTTTCTCAAACCATCCTATGATCCCCTGCCCCCTGCTCCCTCCACACAGACACACGTTATAAATTACTAGAAGACCAGTATAAGATGTATCTATGATTCACTGATAATGTCATAATGATCATCTTATTTCATTCACATGTACTACAGATGCCTTATTGGAGATGAGGTAAATACTGTTCGTAATATACAGTATCAATATATATATTTTTATAATCAAACTAGTGACTGTTACAAATGATGGAATCCGATTGGCTACAGAAATTGAATCAATAATATTAGCTTTGGAATAAAGCTAACAAAAAGTATATTTTATCTGTGGAATTTCAAAGTATTTGGTAGCCTCACTTATTTTGGCATTAAAATTTTCAAACACAAATATATCAGTAAAGAAAATTGTTTATCAAGTTCTACAATTTTTACTTTACCGTTGGTATTTGAATATTTTGATGCTGAAACGAGGCTAACCCTGAGTAAATGAGCCTGTAATCAAGGAATATACTTTGCTATTTAAAAAAATCAAAAATGTCAAAACAAAGTTAAGAGTCATATAACTCTTGATTTGTTGTCATTTTGTAATATGGTGAACATTTTCACCTCATGTTAAATAAATGAATTTTAATTTAGGGTTTGTTGTTGTCATAGATGGGTCTTGGAAAAACCTTACAAGCCATTAGCATTGCTTACTTCTACAAAGATGAATGGCCACTGCTTATAGTTGTGCCGTCGTCCATGAAATACCCATGGATTGAAGAAATTGAGAAATGGATAACAGATTTAGAACCAGGGGATATAAACCTGATACGTTCTGGTACTGATATCAGGTACTTTAAAGACCATTTACTTTAATGGTTCTATATTATATGCACACTCTGACATTTGAGCTATCTATTGGAGTTTTTTCTTATACTACTGAGCTATCCAGGGTATCCTATCCAGGGAAGTATTCATAGTACTTCCTCTAAGAAATGGGGAATAGTGAGCTCTAGCAGGAGATGTTTTGGTGACTGTTTCAGTTGTACTGTTTAAATATGCAACTGTTAAACTGTTATTGCTGAAACTAAACAATGAATGCATTAGATGAAAACAGTTTTGACTCTTGTGAAAGAGAGCTTCATTTGTCCTCTTTTGCTTAACATTCTTGCTTACTGGGTTGTGGTTTCAATTGACATAGTGTATGATATAAAATCCTCAACCATCTATATTATAATTGTTTAGATATTTTAATTCTGATTGCTTGACATTTTCTATCAGCGATTGTCACCAACAGTTGCTGCAGGAGTGAGTTATTGGATGAATTTGAATAAGGTTTAAGCTTACCTGACTTGTAATGAATATGAGAAATAGGTTTTTAAACTAAAAAAAATGTTAACCACTTTTCTATGCTCCTCTTCCTCCTCCTTTTCATCCATCATCCTCTTCCCATGGATACTCCTATCCTAGCCACTCCTTCTTATTCTCTTTCTTCCTTGTTCAAAAACAAATGCTGAATAAAGATTTAAAACTGATGAGTATTTTTAAAATCCATTTTCAGTAACATTCCCACATCCAAGATAAGTATACTTGGTTATGGTCTTTGTGGGGACAGAAGGTCTTCCAAACTCCTGGTCAATGCAATGAAAAAACAACAGTTCAAAGTGATAATTTTGGATGAGAGTCATTACTTGAAAAACAGGAATGCTGGGCGTACCAAGTTGTTGCACCCTATTGCCCAGAGTGCGAAGAGAATCATTCTGCTAACAGGGACTCCCTCGCTAGCCAGACCAGAAGAGGTACAGTTGTATAGCATTTTTATTTATTAGTAATTTTCTTTTATTGATTCATACTGCATTGTAGATCCAAGATCCAAGTTCCCCTTTATAGCAGAGGTCTCTTTTCCTCTTTCTATTTTTACAGGGTCTTTTCCCTTTACTGGCTTTTGTTTTTGTTGCTCCCAATCATTTCATAAGAAACAAAGAAAAGGAACCTCCACTCAAATTCAGCAGTTTTCTGTTTTAAGAGCTACAGCTGGATGATAAGCTAAAGGTGCACACATAAAATCAAAAAATATTCTCTGACAATAATTGTGCCTGTGACATGCATTTGCATAGCTCAGTAGATAAGCATGGGTGGTGTACTGTAGCAATGAGAGCGCTCACCTCTCACCAATGCGACCCCAGTTCGAGTCTCGTCGGGTTGGTGTCATATGTGAGTAGAGTTTCCAGTTTGTTTTTCCTGTGCTTTGAGGGTTTTTCTCTGGGTTCTCCGGTTTTCCTCCCAACACAAAATTCAACTTCCAAATCCCAATTCAATCATGGAATGAGGGCCACAGGTTTGTTAGCCACTGGTCATTGTGTGATGTACCAGGTGACAACACTTAGTGCATGGTCAAATAGCATCAGCAGTAGCAGTTATTGTTCATGTTAATAAATATATTAATTCCTTTTCTCTCTATATTTGCTAGTTGTATATTCAGCTGGACACAGTTCGGCCTGGTGCTTTTGGATCTTTCTCCACCTTTGCCAACCGATACTGTGAGGCTCATTATGAAGATGTGGGAAAGTTCCGCAAGTGGAACACAAGGTATTTGAATCACTTTTTGACACACATAGCTGACGGTGGTGTGCTTCTATAATCTCCTAAATTCCTGGATTCATTGGTTGGAGGGACACTGTTAAATACCTATTTTATTTCTATTATCAAACTTAGACTCATTTTCATAATTAAAGGACAAACACAGCCCAAGATGTCTGGACAGAAGCCAAAAACCCAGATGACCCAAATTATAGCTTGGTTGTCTGGGTCGTAAAAATGTCTGGGTGTAAAAAATGTCATGGGTGGCATAGCACCAGAATTTGATCATTATTTATAAATAAATGCTCCCTAGAACAACAGCCCAACTTACGTGTCAGTAACCATTTTTTTCAGAGGTGCATGTAGATTAGGTGAACTTCATTGCCGATTGAGCAATGGAATTATGATCAGAAGACTAAAAAAGAATGTAAGTATTAATCCAGGGCTTGAAATAACCACCAGGCAGTCCCTTTTCATAAAAGCCGGCCAAATTAGTTTTAGCTTGGTCATACCCCATTTCTGGCTCAACGCTACTGGTCAAAATGACCAGCAAGGCAAAGATTTGACTGGACAAGTTCAAATTCTGGCTGGACATTGTCTGTTGACTGGGTGTTATTTTAAGCCCTGTAAGTCGTGTGTAAAAGAAAACAATATTTCTAATAATTATTTCAATTTGTTGGTTTCTTCTTTCATTTAAATGTTATTTTTCTTTCATTTTTTCGTTCATTCTGTTTATATATGAGTGTATATACTTCCAGGTTCTCACACAACTTCCTCCTAAAAGAAGACAAAAAATTACCTTTGACCTGCCTGAATCAGAGCATAAAAAGGTAATGAAAAATACCCCAAATTCTATTTAAATTGAGATATTTCTCATTTTCATTTGTTACTGTTGTTTCATTACTGTTGCCTCATAATACTTTTTGATTTGGTTAAGTTGAAAGTTGGAGGGTTGGAGGGATGGATAGGCAGAGGGAGGGATGGATGGATGAATGGAGGGAGGAAGGGATGGACAGACAGACGGATGGACAGATGGATGGATGGTTGGAGGGGTGGTTTGGTGGATGGATGGATGAATTGACAAACAGATAGAGAAACGTATGGAAGGACACATCTATAGATGAATGGATGGGTGGATGGATGAACAAGTGAATGAATGGATAAACAGATAGATTATTGAATGGGATTGGATGAGATAAGATGGACAGATCTGGATCAATGGCTTTTCAGGTGGATGGGTAGATATATGGACAGGTGAATGGATGGTGGTAGATTTATACATGAGTTGGATGGTTAGTTTATGGAAATCATTCATTCACTTCCCATTTCTTTCATAATTAGGAGCTCTTCCAGTTCAAAGCAGAATTCAAGAAGCACCATCGCACCATAGCAAACAAACAAATATCACCACAGAAGAAAAGTGATGCTTTCTTTGAGTTAAACAGACTTTCAACTGTGCTATATCATTATACTGGAATAGCCAAGGTACTATCCATGCTATGTCAATGTTATGTTGTTAGAGAATCAAGGGTGGTGTAGAGGTAGTGTTGTAGTTCACTTGCCTCTTACCTCTGGGATGAGAGGTTTGATTCCTGGATTTGCCATCACATGCGAGTAGAGTTTGTTTGTTTGAGAGGATATTTCTCTGGGTTCTCGTGAGTTTTCTGAGTTTTCCTCTCTCTGCAAAGTCCAACAAGCTAAGATATATATATATTTTTTAAATATATGTTTTTAAGATATATACTGCACATGTAATTCCAAAACAACTCATTACAAGATATTGCTTCCATATTTTCAGATAATGCTAAATATAAGGTTAAAACTCTTTTGATATATATAGTCTTTCTTATGCTACAGGGCTTTCAGCTTCAATGTTAACTGCTGGCTACTTTTTCTTTTTCTATAAAAAAAATTATCAGGTCTAAAAAAAAATGATTGGATCACAGCCAGCTACTTCAGACTTACGACCACCTACTCTAAAATATTCTGAAAGCTTGTGCTAACATGTTATAAACAAAGATTTGCCCATTCTAGTGCCAGTGATGATTAACCAACGTTTTGCATTTCTTCTTATTTCACAGGCTGGTTCTATACAACACTATATATCTGATCTCCTTGATGGCATGGAAAACAAGTTTATTGTATTCTGTCGACACAAGCAAGTCATTATGGCTGTCATCCAACTATTATCCAAAAAACATGTGAAGTATATACACATTGATGGCAGTGTTCCTTCGTCTGTTAGAGGGGTAAGTAACTGTCATTCCTTCCTTCTTTCTTTTCTTCCTTCCTTTCTTCCTTCCTTCCTTCCTTCCTTCTTTCTTTCTTTCTTTCTTTCTTTCTTTCTTTCTTTCTTTCTTTCTTTCTTTCTTTCTTTCTTTCTTTCTTTCTTTCTTTCTTTCTTTCTTTCTTTCTTTCTTTCTTTCTTTCTTTCTTTCTTTCTTTCTTTCTTTCTTTCTTTCTTTCTTTCTTTCTTTCTTTCTTTCTTTCTTTCTTTCTTTCTTTCTTTCTTTCTTTCTTTCTTTCTTTCTTTCTTTCTTTCTTTCACTCTTTCTTTCTTTCTTTTGTTCTTTCTTCCTTCCTTCCTTTCTTTCATTCATTCTTTCTCTCTTTCGTTCTTTCATTCATTCTTTCTCTCTTTCGTTCTTTCATTCATTCTTTCTCTCTTTCTTTCTCTCTTTCGTTCTTTCTTTCATTCTTTCTTTCGCTCTTTCTTTCGTTCTTTCTTTCCTCATCATTTCCTTATATCCTTCTATTTTTCTTTCTTTTGATGTTAAAGGGAATTATTTTCTTTGTCTTTTGCAGTCCTTGGTGAACCAGTTCCAGAATGACCCACTAACACGTGTTGCAGTGCTTGCCATTGAAGCTGCTTCATTTGTAAGTTAGTTTCCTTATATTAAGGAGTGTTACATTTCTATTAGTGGGATGTACATCAACAATTCATGGAGGAGCACTATCATAAAAATGAATGTTTTATAACTGTCATTCCACATACGGGTCTCTTCTGCTCCACACAAACTACCATTACATTTACTATTTACAACACACAACACTCAACTCACATGTTGATTTTTATGGAGGGAGGAAAACTGGAGGAAAACCCTCGCGGCAAGGGAGAAAACAACACATCAAATAAACTCCACATTCTTAATCCTCTTTGTTTGTTTCAAGGGATTAACTTTAACAGCGGCTGATCACGTGGTGTTTGCAGAACTCCACTACACCCCTGGTGTGATGATGCAAGCAGAAGATAGAGCACACAGGATTGGACAAGTCAACGCAGTCAATGTCCATTACCTTGTAGGGAGGGGAACATTGGACGAGGTCTTGTGGGGAATGCTCAGGAAAAAGGTAAAGTCTATTTTTTGCTAAATGTCTGCTGTAGATAATCGCCACGCTGGTTGATTTTAACTGATGTCAGTTGTTATTGACAACGACAACAACAGCAAAAAACAACAACAGCAGCAGATTTTCATCACAGTAAAAACAACAACAACAGCAACAACAACAGCAACAACAACAACAACAACAACAACAGCAGTAACAACAACAGCAACGACAACAGCAACAAAAACAACAACAACAGCAACAACAACAGCAACAACAACAACAGCAGTAACAACAGCAACGACAACAGCAACAAAAACAGCAATGACATGAAAGCTAAACGATACAACATAAAAAACTACGTTTTCTTAACATTGCAAAAAGTGGCACAGTAGAGGCGGACACAACACAGAACTTTAGTTTATGAATCAATCCCGAAGTGCATTGTTGGGCAGCAAGTGGTTCCAAAGACATACCACCCATGGGTAACTAACTTGCTCATTCTGATTGGTTGAATTCCTTAGATCTATGTGACAAGTAGCACACTGGATGGCAAGCTCCATGAACTGCATGCAGATGAAGGCGATGAAGAAAAATCCAAACAGTTATCTGCCTGTGCAGCTTGGTTGAGAGAAGAATCTGTAGACAATGATGAGGACTTGCAGGGATATTTGTTTTCACAGGTCAATACCTCTTCGCATTTGTTACCATTTCATTGCATGTAGAAAACACGATAAAACACAACATGGCAATGATGATGGTGATGGTGATGATATTGATAGTGATGGTGATGGCAATGGTGGTGATGTTGGTAGTGATGGTGGTAGTGATGATGATGGTGCTGACGGTGGTGGTGGTGATGATGATCGTGATAGTACTGTATAAATGGCAGTGATAATAGTGATAGTAATGGTAGTGGTGATGGTGATGGTGATGATATTGATGGTATTCATGGTAATGATGATGAAGATGGTGGAACTGGTGGTGATCCTGACAAAGATGAAAATGATGATGATGATGATTATGATAATCACAATAATGATTATGGCGATAAGGGTTGGTGGTACTTGATTATGATGATAACATTCGATAAAAAATCTCATAATATTATAGAACAAAAAATGGTTGCAACAGCCATGACAGTAAAATACATCATTCAAAATCATGAATGGGTTACAAAAAATCTCCGACCCTACTTGTTTTCCCATCAATTTCTTTTAGAAACCAAAGAAGTCTGGGAAGCCAATCGAAGGACAGAAAGATGTACGAACATATTTTACACCACCGACATCAACCAGCAAGCCTGCTGAAATCTCACTCTTGGACTCAGACGAGGAAATGATGGACGTCCCTGGCTTACCATGCGATAAGACAGAATGTAAAGACAATACGACTATGTCAATTGATGATAGCAGTGAAGATGGAAATGACGAGTATGACGAAGGTAATATTTTAGGGACGTATCAATGGTCTTCACAGTGGCGGATCTAGGATGATTTCAGGGGGGTGACTGATACCTAGCAAGGCATTTACATAGTGTCTTTTTTGGTCTTATCTTATCCTTTATTCTTATTATATTCAACTCTAAGGGGGGTCACTAGTCACCAAATCAACCCCCTCCCTGGATCCGCCCTTGCTTCAGTGCATGCCGGCAAGGACTTCAGTTAATTTTGAAATTTTAATTCAATTAAAATCGTCAGCGAGTTCCATTTTCATTTAGCAATTGTATATTCTATTTTACAGATGAATTAGCCAGCATGTTGGTAGAGGAGAATGACAGTTCAAACGAAAGTGAATCCTCGTCAAGCAAGACCCCTAAAGCTCAAGACCTTCCATCCTGTTCAAATGGCATGGACTCGAACGAAAGAAAAACAGTTGAGAAAATCACAAAAAAGAACCCAGCTAACAAAGATTTGAATGCTTGTTTGTATGAAGACAGTGAAATGGTGGATAGCGAAGATATTTTCCAGTCTTACATTGGTAATAATGATGACGACGACGACGATGATGATGACGACATGAATGCACAAAACCAAAGCTGTCAATCAGGGTCGCCATCGTCTTCTTCCAATCTGAGCAACAGTTCTTGTCCTGAAAAATCAAAAAATGAAAAGGACCTTACCACTACATTAAAAAATTGCGCGGACATCAACAGTAGCATCACATCTATTCGTTCTGATCTCGAAGATGAAGAGTGTGAGAAGACGAAGGCTGAGTCAGTTCAACGACCGAGAAAAATAAATCCATTCTCTGTCAGAAAAAAAGGGATATGTGACAAAATATTTTCTTCCAAGTTGATAGAGAGTGATTCAGATGATGACTTTGTTGCTCCAACACCCAAATCATCTCCTGAACCAAAAACCGAGCCAGTAGCCAACACTAGAACCAAAGCCGAAGAGGAAGCGTCCCTCAATAACTCATCTACCAAGTCGTGCGTCAACACAAAACAAACTGTCCTAAAAAAGAAGAAAAAATCTAAAAATCGAGTGAGGACTTCAAATACAGATGTTCGCTGGCCTTGCAGAGCTTGCACGTTTATCAATGATCCACAGATGATAGAATGTTCAATGTGTTTTACTCCCAAACAGTCGGAAAAACCAGTTCTTAATGGCGAGGAATCCATCTCAACGTCGGATGATTTTACCGAGAATGGCGGCCAAAAAGTCGTTGCCACCCAAATTGATGATAAAACTTCAGACTACTTTTCTGGAAGTTCTACAAATACGGAAGCTTCAGAAGACGCTCAAGCTTCTACAAGTTCTTCTGTTTTATGTAAAGATGATAGTAGCCCAATAGATTTATGCCAGCCGTCTATGGAAATAGTACCAGAAGGGAATGAAGGAGGCGACTTTAAGACAAAGCGCTTATCTGTGTGCAAAAGCAGCTCTCCAAAAAACTTGTGCGATGATGAAGATTTAGACGACTTTAGAGGATCATTTTTACAATGGTCGTGTTCTGCGTGTACGTTCTTTAATGATGCAATGCTTAATGAGTGTTCTGTGTGTATGACGCCAAGGAGACGAAGCCAGAGAAAGACGAAAAGTAGATGGTCAACCTGCAGCTGTGAGAAGAGACGACTAGAGAGATACAAAAAGTCACATAAGAAAAAGTCTATCAGCTTGAAGTCTGAAGAAGACCATGAAAGCAAAGTGGGGATATCTGCGGCCGTTGAAGATGAGGGAAATCATGTTGCTGGCAAACTAGACAAACAAGAAGCTGTGGCTCCTGAAAGCACGACCAAGTCAAGACAACGAACTCGAACTAGAAAGAAATTGAATATGGGATATCAAGTTGAAGGAGCGTTGCTTGAGAATGAGAAAAGTTTGCCTGTAGAGAAGGGCCAGATATTTACAATTCCTGACGGTGTTGAAGGAAAGCGCGAGGAAAGAGTTAGACAAAATGATGCGAATGCGAAAGAAGGAGAAATAGTATGCGTTAAGGCAAGAGAAAACTCTGAAGAAGAACATGAAGAAACCGAGGAAGATCCTTTCAAACTGCATTTCTCTGATTCAGACGCAACTGAGGATGATGGAGAGATCTATGACAAGGAGAGCTTAAGTGGTATTGGTACTGTTCGCGCGTTGCCAGGGGACAGCATATCCAATGTGACACAAACAATGTTGAGAGGAGAAGAAATGATAGATGGCAGTGATGAAAGCACTCTTGAAGGAAAGGAAGGTTCTAGCTGTAAAAATAGTCTGACCAATAGACCTCGAGAAGGGACCAAGTCAGCCAGCATGGTGGAACAACAAACAACGAGAGGAGAAGACGACGAGGCCAGTCATGTCGGGAAGGAAAGGTCGAGTTGTGAAAATGAGCCGTCAAAACCTCGAGAAGACAGCAAACTAACAAGCATTGCAGAACAACAAACACCGAGGGGACATGAAAACTTTTATGAAGATGATGAAGGTGTTCTTGATGGAAGAAAAGGCTCTTCCCAATGCAACACTGCCCGCCAAACGGTCAATTATTCAGATGAAAGCAATTCAACAGACACTGTAGAACAACATAGAGTTAGCGAAAAAGAAGTCGTAAGTAAAGAAGACGACAACATGACAAAACAGCAAGGAAATGAAAGAGAAAGAGTTAATATCGAAAGCCACCAGGACAACAGCTTGTCTAACTCCAATAAACCTGACGTAGAAGAAAGTGTACAAGAGTTACAAGAAGCTGCCGAGGAAATATTTGGAGGTGATGACGATTTTGACGACTTGTCTGTGAGAAATGATTTAAATGAAGCTAAATTCAATGATGTTGTGGTGAGAAAGCCCAAGGACCCTCCTGAACCAATCACGTTGCAGTTCTCGTTGAGTTTGTACACAGACCGTGTATATCTTTATGATGAGGTAAGATTGATTTGCACTCGCATAATTATTTACAAGATAGAAGTACGAGTAAAAACATCGTGCAACTTGTCGCTCAACATTGTTGCAGAGTGAATGTGACTTGTATTACCACCTCGCGCCCAACAAATTTTCATTGTTTCAGAGAGTAGAAAGAGCTTCTACTTCTGCAACAAAATCGCGCAAAATTTGTTTTTAAGTTGTTGCACAGGGTGATAAAATGAGCCATATTCACTCTGCAAATTGCAATGCAACAATGTTGCCAGGCTGTCGAATATGCATGAGTAGAGTTGCTTGTTGGTTCTCTCTTGGGCTTCAAGCTAGGTTTTTATTCGGCTTGGTTCTCCAGTTTTCCTCCTACCTTAAAAATTAACTTCTAAATTTCAATTCGATCTTATTGGGCTTCTTAGTGATTGGAGCTTAGCTCTGTTGTCAGTGATTGCCCCACGCTGTGATACAACAGTCAAAGCTTAATAGATTCAGGTAGCAGTGGTATAAAAACGTGATAATGGGAACAAAGTATTACTACTCCAGGGTCAGGCTAATAATGACCAAATAACGCAAAGCGCTTTTTTTTTGTATTTCATAGAGGTTATTAATATACTAATCAGAAACGTTTTTATCCCTTGCAGAAGGACCATTACTTACAATCGAGCTTCACGAGGAGCGACGTAAAGAATAATAACAAAGAAGACCTGCCGCATATCCTCCAGCATGAATACAACTACAAACAAGCCAAACGAATGATCCAGGAGTGGGACAGGTAACGTAACTAAAGCAGTTAAAAACTGCTGCTCTTTGAAAATGGGATTATTATTTCATTGTCGATGATAATCTTTTTCTCCTCGTCCTCCACGTCCCTTTTTTTTCCCGGCTCTCCATTTTCTTCGTCTTCTCTTTATCTGTCCATCATCCTTTCCCTTCCTCTTCCTCGTTTTCTTGTTCCTCCTCATCCTTCCTCACTCAGGGTTCCCATTCTGAATTTTTTTTCAAGGTCAGTAGAATTGTCAGAAAATGTTGATTTTGGTCAGTGAATTTTCCAAACTTACCCAAAAGTCAATAAAAAGTCAGGGAATTTCTGTCAGCCTGTTAAATTCTGTTAAATTCGGAATTCTTAGTTGGGCTTCTCTTGGATGAACTACCATATGAATATAATGTTTTTGTTCAGGGAAATGTCAGGGAAAAGTGAGGGAATTTTATTTTTCCAGATGAGTTGGAACCCTGTCCACTCCTCGTCCCAACCCCTCCTTCTTGTCGTTTCTTACCCCCCATACTCCTCCTCCTCTTTCTTTTAGTTCCTCATTTATTCCTGCAGCCCTACATCCCCTTTATTTTATTATTGATTTTCTTTCTTTGTTATGATTTCATTTTACCAATCACCAGGCTTGGAGTTCAACAAAAACGAATACTGTCAAAGTCGAAGTTGGTCTTCATGAATCCTTTTGAAGCGTATCGCATGGCAAGAGCAGTAAGTGGATGCCGTTATTATTATTATTATTATTATTATTATTATTATTATTATTATTATTATTATTCTGTTATTTATATTATAATTATCTTCATATTACTTGTCTCATATCCCCTGTTATTGGACCTTTACATTTTTCAATCTCTCCTCTATAATTACTAAATTTTTCATTCCAACATGATAAATAACTCGAGTCAGCCCATGACCGAAGACGAAATGCCATCATGAAGGACTTTCATGACTTTTCTTAACTTTAAATTGTTTTATTCCAGTTAAAAAGCGAGGAAACTTCAACAAACGTGCGTCACCCAAGCAAGGTAGCGTATTTAGTAGACTTTCGCAAAGTCCTTCGTCTCCGTATTAGTTCCCGCGCGTTGAATAAAGCACAAGCAGCCCAACCAGGATCACAAGCGCTGGACGCGACAGAGATAAATAAAAATATTCCCCCAACATACTATCTGCATGCGCTTGCATGGATATATCGTCGGTTATGATCGGCTTGCACCTTTAGAGAAAACCAAGGAAAAAAGCTCAGTACTCATACTTTGTCAATGATTCATTGTCCAGGAACTCCGGCTTCAAAAAGTAATGAACGCAGCATTGGACGTCGGTGGACAAGTTCGATTAGTTACCAGATCACCAGCTACCAAGAAACGAAAACGAGCACCTACAGAAAACGAAGGCTCTACGAGTAACGTACGAAAACCTGACGAGGGAATGACGAATTCTTCATCTAAGGAGTTTTCCTGTGTTCAAGCTTTTGGTCCCGATGGGGTCCCTCTTTGTCTGTTCTGTAAGGCACCTGTTGATCATGGTACCTTGGGTAATGAATGGGACTCTAGGTTTTGTTCTCATGATTGTAAAGAAAATTATCAGGTAAGAGAACCGGGAACGAACTCGGTGTTAAGATATTATACTTAATGTAGTAGGAACGACACGAGTGGTAGACTGGGCCTATAGTTAGCTGGTGCTAAGACGCATGGGATTCGCGCCAAATCTCACTCAGTGATCTTCACTCAGTAGTACCCTTCACAGTTCCCTGTGCCATCTTGAAAGGTAGCTGGAACTTTGCATCGAAGCGAGACGAATGGTGAGCTTGCAATGATAAAGACCTTTTTTAACACCATGGACAATAATTCACGTGTCTATCATTGCAAGGTTACCTAATGTCTCGCTTCGATGCAAAGTTCCGGCTACCTTTCAAGATGGTGCAGGGAACTGTGAAGGGGACTATACTTATACTCGGGTCAAAGAACCCAGATTTAAAAACAACAGTACCTAGCGCAACCCTAATGTCCTGTAGGGGCATTATTAACTAAACGAACCAAAGCCCTACTTTCTCTATCTTTCAGATTCGTGTCAGTGGTACTGCAGTCAGACGTACTCTCTTTGAAGCCGAGCAAGGAGTGTGTCAGCTGTGTCATTTTGATGCGCATGCGTGTTTTCAAGGCGTTAAGTCGCTTCCGAAAAAGGAGCGACGTGCGTTCCTGGAGAAAAGTGTTTATTCGGACCTCACCTCACAGTTGCTGAATCGTATGATCGTTGATCCTAAGGAGGGCATGGTGAGACTTTTTTTTATTTTCTTTGTATATATTTCTTATTTCATTGTCTTCGTGGTATTTTTTTTTTTGATGAAAATAACGGTCTTGGGAAGCTTGTCATTTTACACAACTTTTATGTGTGATACAGTGTGCGTTATACGACAGAGAAGTATGAAGTGCAGTATAATGTGATAGACCCCTTGTAGCACGTTGGAATGCAGCTCAATTTGGAGGGAAAAAACAATAGGTTTCAATTCTCAGGAGATTAAAATTTTTTCGTTTTGTCCCCCAAATTTAGCTGCTTTGAAGTCACGTGAAAGGGGTCTATACTGTGAGTCGCTGAGTGATATGGGAATCAATACATTGGTTTGTGGTGCGATGTCTTGCTATTTCACATCGTGTCATATGTGTGTCATATCTTCTGTGTTATGATCCGTGCATACCCCAAGTTCCTAGCCCCCAAGTCACTGGCTATAGCATAATAAAATCTCTAGATACAGATTTCGCTAAATATAACTTTTTACCTTGGGCGTAATGTTTTCCCATTTCAGACCGCGTATCATTCTCTTGAGAATAGGATTGTTTGCTTGAGTTGTATCTACACTCGTGTCATCGCATGTGCAACCGTTAAACAAAGAATTGATACTCTAGGTAATGGCGCGTGGTCTGAAATAGGAAAACATTACGCTCAAGCTAAGAAGGTCTATTTTGCGCTTTTTCTAGCTTTATGCCCGTACATTGACTCCCTTGTCTAAAATATCCTGGATCCACCCATCAAAAAATGTGCGGTTATTATGATATATATGTTATTGAGGTGTTTAGTGATACCTATAAATATGAAACTGTATCCTCCTATGATCCTGTAGTTTTGGGAAGCTGACCATATTGTTGCCGTAGTAGAGGGAGGAGGTGAGTGTGGGATGGAGAACTTCAGAACACTATGTGTCCCTTGTCACAAGAAAGTCACCAGAGAACTACTACAGCGTCTGCGAACAAAACGACAAAGATTAGACGTTACTGGATCTCAAAGTATATCGACTTTCCTAAAGTCAAAGAGCTGATGGTGGAAATTTATAAGTAAAGCTATAGCATATGGGAACTGGTTCCCAGTTCCTTTTTTTCACTTTGAGCCAACTGAAACAGACGAGAGACCCTGGGACCGAGGTAGTGTCTTGTCTCAGCTTCAATCAGCTTCAACTGACATAAGCCTAACGGAAGTGTTTCACAGTTTCTTCTCTTCACTTTGAACCAACTGTAACAGGAGACGAGAGACCCTGGGACCAAGGTATTGTCTTCATTCATGCCTGACGTGAGTCTTTTTCTTGGACAAAACGAAACGAGTTAGATACTGAAGAATTAATATCTGGTATTCAATTTGGGTCGTCGATCTGTCATATGAGGCGTTTGTCAAGTGTTGACTTCTTAAAGAAACGTTTAGAGTTTAAAGTGGACTTATCTTCACGTTGATTGCAATTGTTTTGAAGGCTGAGAGACCTTGAGTACCTAAGAAGAGACTTGGCGACTTTCTTCGTTTTAAAAATACTGCGGTTGCGGTTAGGAGCACGAGATCTGCGGTTTACCATAAAAACGTTTTGAGGGACGGAGAGATCGGTATACGTAGATTGGAGTACAGTTTCGAATCAAGGCCTGGGCGTTTCTATGTAGCTAATATCTGAAGTCCGATAAGAGGAGAGGGGGATGGGTCCACTCCTTCGTTACAGTCCCCTCACCACCAGCAACAGAGGCTAGGTATTATGGAAGAAAAATTTGCGCTTTCCAATTTATTGACTAAATCTTAGACAAGGGAGTTTTTCACAGTTAAGTGAAATATTCCTCATGTCACCATCATTTATGTTTCTCGTTTCTGGTTAAACGAGAGGTTCAAAAAATAATAAGATTTTATAACAATTGTTACCGTTAGATTATTTTTATCATTAATATAGTTTATAAATTGATATTCAACTTTGGTATTATGTTTCATCAACCTCATTTTATAATTTAACCTACAATTGTAGCATTCTGGCTACTAGCCTATCCACAGGGAGCAGAGGAAGACCGCTTGTCTTTTCTAGTACGTACTTATCTTTTATGTTGCTCCGCCATCTTGTTTTTGTATTATGTTATTTATCACTGTACGTAATATAGTTTAGCCGTTAACGGCCGCGTGAGAGGGAAAAATTCTCCTCTCTTGAACGGCCGTTGGTGACTGACCGGCTCAAGCAAGCGGTAACTGACGGCTCAAGAATATTATGTACAGCGGTAAATAATTTAAAACAAAAACAAGATGGCGGAACATTCTCGTATTAATTTTCGATCTATGTAAAATATGTTATTTATCTACTAATCAACTTAAAAGGTCGGTTTAAAAACAAATTAAGGTTGATGCAACAATACCAGAGATGAACTACAACACAGCCTACAAATACTTACTTTTATGAATATTCATCTGGATATCGAAATATGTTTATGAGATTATATTATATTATATTTAATAACGAACTAAAAAAAAGATACTATGAATTATTAGGAAAATATTTTTGTATTTTTTATAATCGATGAAGATTCATTCGAATATATATAAAATTATATCTACCAAATAAATGCTTGATGGCTTTTATGTACACTGACATCCATTCGATAATTTTTTAATATTAAGGTATTCGTTACATTTATCATTTCCTTTTTTCATTCGTAAGTGAAAGACTGCGCACGGGAAAATTCCGGACAATCGAGCGTGCAACTTGGCTCGATTTTTTTTTTTTTATGCGCATTGAAATTTTCTTGCTTTGTGGTTGGTGATAGGAGAAATGTCTTAAAAACAATGTACAACACCAAATAATGCACAGAAGGATGTGGTACACGCAGGGTTTTTTTTTTTTTTTTTTTTTTTTTCTTTTATTACCCAAACCTTGACGGAATAATGTGTGGTTATACCTCGTCCCTGAGAGAACACTTCGCAGTAAAACCACACAAAAAATGGAGACCATTTTTACTTTCGTACCGTATGGCGTCAGGTCCTTTATTAATTTGATAATATTCCTAGCAAGATTAGTTTTATCAAGGACTTTTTCTCCGGGAACCCATAATTGTTAATTCGGAAAAAACAATTACTAGACACACAATTCAATCATGTCATTTCCAAGCAGCATTTTCTTCAGATATTTTCTATTGTTTACATCGTACACTAGTTTGTTCATATATATGAATGGTTAGTTTACATATTTCGTTTTCCTTTACATATATTTATAGTTTTCATTGAAATTTTCTTACATATTTGTGTTTCGATTTGGTTCCGTGACTTCATTACAAAATATGATTAAATTTTTTTCAAGTTTGCTCCAGGATATCAAAACAGACTGTCTTCTAGTCATACCAATGGCTAACTTGATTAAACTGTCACCAGAGGTTCCTACGCATTTTAGATTGTTTTATATTATATTTACGGTATATAGAGTGGCTTGCTGAATTGATTACGATCCCCGAAAGGAATTATGGGTCAACTATTTTCGGTTAGCATTCCGAGGAGGAACATGGGAAATGCTAATCAAAATACAATGTTGAATCCTCAATTCTGATTGGATGACCTTGCGTTTGTTCTGAAGGTCAACTCATCTGGATCATTGCAAACCTGTGGACCTTTTAGCCGCCATTTCCAAAGATATTACGAAAATCGAGACTCGAAAAAATCGCCGCTTGCAAGGATAATACGTCAATGCATGTAGAAAAACTGTTTTGAATAGATTTTTGTACGAATGCAGTACTATTGAGTGTTGAAGTCACGTGAGTTGTGTCTAATGTCAAGCTATTTGAGCTCTCGTTCCTTTAGGTCTCCGTTGAAGAAACAATTGACTTAAATTCCCAGCATTCATCACTTTCCATACATCGGTTCACTCCAGGTGAAACACAAAATATTCAGTCGAGGCTGCAAGGTTCAAATTTAAACAATCCTTTGAAAGTACCTCGTAGCCTCGATTAAATGCTTGTGGGTGAGCAGTGAACCGATGTATGGAGACTAGTGAATAACTACCTTTCATCTGGTTGCTGCTGTTGCTGGTAAATTGTTCTGGTTGCTTTCTATTGTTATGTTAGCCAATCAGAACACATTAACTAGCAGCTTGCATTGATTGACAAAAGCCATTCTTTTCAAGGCGGAGACCAAAAGGAACGTGGGCTCAAGGTACGAGTCTAAATCGGAAAATTATTTATGTAGAATTGAGAAAATAAAAAAGACAACTGCACAGTATGCAAAAAAGTCGAAGATAACGTCACATATGACTAACTAGAGTGCTAACAAATTTTTTCCATCGAACATTCCTTAAATTTCGTACAATGCGTTTCTCCGCACAAACCAAAATGTCTTGGAAAAATCTCTTATGTGAGACTTACTTCTGAATTCACTCTCGATCCCAGAGCTCTGTCGTCCTTACTGCGCATATTCGTCGAGCATGCGCAGCAAGAAATGCAGGGCTCTGGGTTCGAGAGTGTTCTGAATTATGAATACATGTTGCTAGACCACCATAGAGTAACTCTTTCGTATCAGCGGTCTGCCGTCTTTCGCCCTCGGTACTATTTTCCTAGGTGATATATCGCTCAAGTCAGCTGGAAGGTCTCCTCCATTTTGTTCCATTTCTTCTAGCATTGCGGTATTTTCATCCTTGATTCGCTGTATCGTCGTCCGTAGCTGAATAAACTGGCGTGTAAGGAATTTATCTTGATGTCGCATGTCGGTCTAAGAAAAATGAGAAAAAAATGATGGTAAAGATTCATGGGAGTTTAAGTTGTAGTATAATTACGAGCAACAAAATCGTGCAACTTAACTTTTCACGCAACATTGCTGCGTTGCAAGTTGCAGAACGAAAGTTGCTTTTATTACCACCCCGCACGCAACAAATTTTCTTTTCGCAAAATTTTGCTGCTTTAATGTATGCAAGCGGCTCGTACCTGACCGCCAAAATTGGCCGTCTTTATTCAATTAGAGTCGTGGTGGGCCGCAAAGTTATCAGTAATGAATTTTTGCGTCATTTTTTAATTTCGTTTTTTTTAAAGTGATCTTACATCGCCAAATATGGAGATAAATTTTTTAAAGAGATTTCGAAGACTGTATGTACATGTGCGACATAGAATTCTCCATTCTTCGGAAACCGTCTACGATGATGTACAAAAAATAGAATTTTTGGCAGGTATTTTGTACTTTAAAAAAATTAATGGGATACTTTGAAAAGGAACAACAGCGAACGGAGTGAAGAAAGCAGTGTCTTTTGTTGAATTATTATCGTTTAGTATCTAATCCTCCGATCTGCTATCGGCGATGGTCCCTCGAAACTATCAATCACAGAGTCAAGAGCGATCACGCCTTCCGTTCACGGCGTACTTTCATTTTTCCCGCGCCGGCATTTGTGTACTTTTTACAGTATTTTTTTCTTTTCATAAGTTACGTTTATTAAAGACTTAACTGCGCTAAAGCCTTGTTAAGCCTTGATCAATCATAGCCGTTTAAACTTTGAAAAGCGAGCGGCATTAGGAAAGAGCATTTCTGACAGCAGAACAATCCTTTGGCTGACGAGCTGAGCGGATGACGTTCAATTTATCTTTTTCGAGGTCAAAAAACACTTCTGCCTACGTACTTCAGACCATGAGCAAACACCTAAGGCTAGTATCATTGTGGACTCTGTCATATAGCATATTGGTCGATTGAGTGGTTTCAATACTCTTGTTGCTATAGAACGATTTGTCAAGCACCTTTGTCGATACAAGTGAAGCTAAGACGAATTATAGCTTTGCCTTTATAACCTGCCTTAAGCGATGGTTTTTGTTATTATAAGCAATATTATGATAAGTCTAGACTTTTAAAGGATTTTTTATTCCAATATTGTAGTTTTGGTAGAGTAATTCAATGAATTTGACTGCTACATCAGCCAACACAATGTAATGAATTCCGCCAACAATCTCCGTTCTAAATTCTCCTTCAAACTGATCTACGAGTTTGGCTTCGGCATTCAAAACATAGAAGTGCTTTTATATTATTATATACATCATTCTATTTATCTGTTTACATTGAACTTTAATTCTTCTAAGTCGGGGGCGGAAATTTAGGGAAAAAATTCTTTGAAAAAAACCTGTTTTATTCAATAGTTTTGAGATCAATAACATGAATAATTGCGGTTTTCGATTGAAAACTATACGTAACCAGAGACTTCTAAATGGCTTTCCTTTCCCGCTTCGTTCTTTCATTTTTCAAAATTTGGAGCTCGTTTCAAGTAGAAAAATCAGCATGTTAGTAATCCTTTAATATTTTGTGATAACCGTGATAGACATACTACTCGATGACAAATGCAGACGATTTGAAGTACGAGTTCGCCTCTAAGTAATTAAGCTTTGCACACTACATTATCATCTGTCTATATGATAGAAACACCAAAAACCTTCAAAAATTTCAAATTCTGTCATTTTTTTTTTCAAAATTTTGTGCTCCTGTTACTCGAATAGTATTGTTCATCTTGAAATACGTCCATTTTGACTAAAAAAGAAGCCGTTTTTCTCTACTGAAAAACAGAATTAGCCGCAGAAGTCATCTCGCGATAGAGAAAGCGCTCTGTTTTGAGAAACCAGCTGTCAGTTCATTGAAAATATTCTTTACAGATCAAAACAAACAGTTCTACACTGACGCCGAATTAAATTTTAAATTCAGTCTCTCAGAAAACTGTGTTTAACATAGATAAAATTCTTGTACATCCAGGAAGGTCCTACAGTGAATGGTTTGTTTGTCTCAGTTGAAAAAAAAATTCACAGCACGTTCAATTCGCTGCCTCTATACACGAGGTCATGAATATGAATAAAAGCGAAGACTTTTTTTACAGAAAATTTCTTTTTAAACGAGAAAACAAGCAACTCTGGAAAATGCTTCTATTAACTATTGCTTTCAGTATTTTTTAGCTGTAAAACAAGGATCAGCAATAGCTTAGCGATAAACCCCCCATAATTTTTCCCGCGAAAAATGTCCTCGTTTTCTTGCTTACCAGTTCTTTTCGTATCCAGACGAGAGCAGATTCCATCCTAGCCTCTCGTTCTTCTGTCGTTCCCTCAGAGTTTATAACCGGTGCATTTTTGACTTTGTAAGGATTGATTATATCATCATTGTTCAATCTGACTGGATTTCTCCTCACTCCATTCCAAGTGAAGGTCTGTAGCGGGAATGAATGTCTCTTAACAAGCCCTACACCGTTCATATTGCTATGACTATAAATATCTTACTAGCTACGGCCAAGGATCAGTGGCACCTAAGTGTCTATAATTTTCTCCAACTGACGAAAGTCCCTGACGCGACCACTGAGTGCTTACTGAAGATGCTCTTCTGTGCTGATCTTGTGAATTTTTCAAAGCAGTTCCGTTGAATAATTCGGTATAGATTCGAACACAAGGCACGTACATAGAACTAAGGATATGCTGGTGTGAATTGAATCAAAGGATCAAGAGATTTACATACAAGCTTCTTCAGTATACAAATATTTTGACGAACCGTGATAGGCCAAAACCATTAATACGGGCATTCGTGTTGATAGCATCTTTTTATCTCAGATTATTGATCAACTACTCAATTCTCTCAAATTTCATTTTCGTCCTTGACTGAATTTCAGATATTTTAGTAACAAATAGGTAAGAGGAATCTCGTATTTGATCAACATACTCAAAGCCTTGTCAGGCGTGATGTGGTAAATATTATCATTATAAAACAAGATTTCAGTGCAAATTACTCTGTTGATCCAGTCCTAAGTAGCCTATCAGAAGATCTTCCGCTTGAGTCATAGATTTCTTTACATTACATTAAGATTTTGTCACAATGCACAGTAACCACATAAAACAGTTTGACAAGACTTCCAGCATCTGTCATCTCAAGTGATTTTTGAATTAGCTGACCACAGACAGACTAAGCATTACTATGAATGAGAATCATTGGACTCTGAGTTGTTTTGGTCAACACAGTTGGTGCACAACGCGTACGTGCGCTTTGGAGTTAAAAGCAAATAGGAAAAGAAACAAAAACAACGCGCAAAAACCTTGACCTGCACCTGCTAGGACCACACCCAACACAGGAACCCCAATACAACGGGTTGTTTTAAAACACGTATCATGACTTGCCGTGTCTTTACGACAACGTAAAAAAAATAACTTTATCGATTTATGTATTTCGTAATATAAAGTAAATTGAAATGAAATGAAATAAATGTTCAAATTTTATTCAGAAAAAAATGTTCATTAAAGAGACAAAAAGTTTGAGAGTCTGCCATTATTTTTTTAAGGTTTTGCCTCATGGTTATTCTTCATGTTCAATTTAAAATTATTTTAAGAACTCCAAAATTTATTCAGACATTTGTCTTTGTGATTTGCATCTCAAAAAATCCTCATGCATCATTGCAAATTTTGATGGTAGTTTAAAATCAGGTATGAATACATTAAATCAGAAGTGTGGTCAAAAAGAGACTACAAGCAGCCACCTTAACCGACAAACTTACGGCCGGCAAAAGCCTGAGGGAGAGGTTAGTCGGCCCTCTAGACCGTAGATGATTAACCCCTTGCTATGACCAGCAAACCCGATATGTCGATGGTATCACGGAGGACTAACTTTCCATGGTCACTCCATGCCATGTGAGATGCCAGGGGAAAGTTTTGACGAACTTGCCGCGACGTCGCGCATATTCACACGCGAAGACACTTTGAGAGCAGGCATTTTACAATTTATGGTAATCAGGCATAATGTAAATCGTGACAATGATAAATAGTGACAAAAACATTTTCAAGATTTTTCAATTTCCATTGAAAGGATTATCTTGAAAATCTGATCGATTCGTCGAATTTAAAAATCAAAGTGTGCATGGTCTCAAAAAACAAACTGGAGGCTTTTACTGAAAAAGAAAATTGTAATGATAACCCATTGTCCTTCTAAGATAATCTAAAAGTAAAAATTCATTAATGATAAACTAGATACATCCCTTATTTTTGTCAAGTTCGAGCCTACACTGGTGATACAACACTGGTACTATCTCATTTTGTCAACCACACCACAGGCAACCCAAACAATAACATTAGAAAAAAAGATAAGGAATCGATGGAGAAGGGATTGAATCGAGACTAGCCAAGTATCTTAAGATATCAGGAGAAATCTATGGTGACATAACTTTTGACTTATCGCATATCATATCCTAATAATCGAACAATTTGTCTTTTTCTAAGTGGCTGCTCCGAATATTCAGCATTTCTTCATTCCATTCCGTCTTTCTACATTCTGTGCATGCGCAGTGCTTCCACAACGTGGATTCATTCACCGGCGTCGATCGTGTCTGTTTTTCTGTAGTCACTTTTCAAGGGTTCTGTTCATCAAATCCTCGCTAAAAAATGGCTCCACCGATCCCTCAGCGTGGTACAGTATTCAAAACAGAACCAGGAGCAGATGCTAAAGGCAAGGCTGAATTGGAAGAAATGGTTAAAAAAGCTGAAGCTTGCGAACGAGGTGTCCGTGCTATCCTGTTAGGGCCTCCTGGGTCAGGCAAGGGAACACAGGTAGAAAACCCAAAATATAAATAAACCCTTCATGATTACCGTTCTCCTGTGATCTACTCTTTCTTTGAACAATAAACCTTGTCTTTGATCCTTTTTAACTCAGTGATTCAACCCCCAGCCCTTAAAAACTGTAGAATTTTTTTCTATCTCTATAAATTGGTTGACCTTTGGTCGATGTTGTGGACTCTTAATCAACCCTTTTAAGTTTGTTTTTCGTGTAAATATAAACTTGATCTGTTTCTTGTTTTGCATGTTACAGGCACCGAAACTGGCCGAGAGATATTGTGTTTGTCATCTGGCTACAGGTAGAGTAAATAAAGCTGTGAGAAAATCATGGAGAATTCATGTGTAGACATTTTGATTAAGCTTAAGCTTATGCAGGATACAACGTTTTTAAAAGCAATAAATGGCGCTCGAAGACAGTGATTCAGCTGTGACTTAACTTGGCTTAATGTAAAATAAGTTTGTCATTCATTAGCTGCTTATGTCCATGGCAAGGAGAAAACAGTTATGTTTGCATTGTGAGCATGAATCAAAGTAGCAAGTTACAGTGGAAGTCAACAACATAGCACTTCAGTACCTGTACAACATGTAAAGCTTCAGGAGTGCCAGGCAGCCAGCCTCTCCCCACCCCTCCCCCTCAATAGACCAGGGTATCATCATACTGTTGAAGATCATAGCTATGATGTAAAGTGCACTTTGATTTGGTGGTATATGCATGCACAGGCTGATTCGATACATGTCTGCTCATGAAAGCCAACATAAAATTGCTGGGTTTCAATCAGCTGATAAAAGTCTTTGAGTCTCATTATCTGCTCCAAATGGTGGTCAAACACTGACCACCATATGATATACTAGTCAAAGAGTCCATCACAAACCAGATATTGTAATACCATGAAAAACTGACAGAAGTAGCTTATTAATTTTTGCTGTGCTGTAATTGTGAGTGCAGTGTCCAAGCATTGATCCAGTGCTAAGTGACTGGTTCAATGAATGGTATTACTCTCTGTACCATGAACATGTGGCATGTACCATGGGTGTTATACTAAATATACAATGGTTATGAGTGGTACTGTATACCAAATATATCTCATGAGGCACTAGGTTCTACTATGTATACACATGAGCCTTTGGGTGTCCGTGTTTTCAGAGAAAATACAAGTGACGATTAGGATATTCCATGGTGTGCCATGACAAACAAATTGTATGAACATTTGTATCAAACAGCATTGAAAATACAACTCGGCAACAATCCTGGATGGGAAGAAACAATGCAATACTGCTTTATATACAGCAGATTCCCTCCATTCTGATTGGCTGTACATGTATTTTCAATGGTGTGTGATAAAAAGTCATGAAATCTTCTCTATGGTATAGGTGACATGTTGAGGGCTGTTGTTGCTTCTGGTTCAGCTCTTGGAAAGAAAGTGAAGGCAGTGATGGACTCAGGAGCAGTAAGTAACCCATGTTAAAAATAAACTTGCTTTACATTTCATTGACAATTGTATCATAAAGAATAGACCTTTCCCAAGATACAGTCAAGTGCTCAGAAAACTGATTTTACTTGCCAGCAGCTTTTTTACTGGACGATAGAACAATCAAAGACCCCAAGATGTCAATTCATCAAATGATTTATAATGGTAATTGAACTAAGTGGAGTGCAATTTGGTCTGATATCAAACGCGCGATAACAAAATCACACGACCGCGTAGCGGGAGTGTGATTTGTAATCGCAAGTTTGATATCAGACCAAAATTGCACGACACAAAGTTCAATTATCACTTTATTATATCCATTTTGAAATCATACTAGATAGACACTAAATTTGTGATAAATACAAAAGTATTTATTCACAAATAGCCAGTATTTTGTTTCTTTTTGTAACCAAAAATTCCAGTCAAACTTGAAAAAAGCTACATTTTATGTTCCTTATTTGCTGTAATCTGATTGGCTGATTACATACAATCCTGTAATCTGATTGGTTACCTTTTCTAGTGTTGCATTGTGATTGGCTGACAAAAAGATGCGATTCGGACTCAAAATAGTGCGATTCGTGCTTGAATCAATCTACTGAGAGCCAATCAGATTACAGGATTTGCTAGTGATTTCAAAATGGATATAATAAATTGTTTAATTAGCCCTCTAATGTTGTATTGGGGCTTAATCATCCAATAAAATCTACGTCATAGCAAGTGTGAGATGGACATGATACCGACTTGCCCCTGATAATACAGTATGTATCCAAACCAAGGTTTTGGCTAGTAATATGCATCTGGCCATGTCTTGGGAAATGCCGATTCTAGGTGTATTATACATGTATGAGGGAAAAAATAGGAGGGAGGGAGGATTGATATGAAAATGGCCAGAACGCATAGATTTTCTTCATTTTGCATTATGCATTACTGATTAATTCAATCAGTTATATTTAACTATTTATTATTATCATTGTTACTGTTAATGTAGACATTTCCTTGTTATGTACAGTGTATAACGTTTCTATTTCATGCTGACCTCACTGTAATTCAGTTAATTCTGCCATTGTGATAAATAAACTACTATCATTATTATTATTATTATTATTATTATTATTATTATTATTATTATTATTATTATTATTATCACTGTAAAGATTTTGTGTGTGTGTTTGGGAGGGGGGTGAGATATGAAAATTTCAATAGTCCCCTTCATAGTTCCCTGCGTTGCATCTTGAAAGGTAGCCATGCCTTTGCATCAAAGCAAGATGAACGGTGAGCTTGCAATGATAGAGATATGTGAATAGTTGTCCAAGGTTTTAAAAAAGATGTCTATCATTGAAAGCTCACCATTTGTCTCGCTTTCATGTTAAGACACGGCTACCTTTCAAGATGGTGCAGGGAACTGTGAAAGGGGACCATTGCCTTTATTTTCCAGCATTCCACAACCTAAGTATATAAGTAAACTACTTAACTTTGTACATCACTCTTGCCATAAGTTACATGTACCCTATTCATGTATTATGTATTCATGCCCTTCACATTGCCTATAATTATGATAATTTGTCTGTTTGTTGTTCTAGCTTGTCAGTGATGACCTCGTTGTGGAGCTAATTGATGACAACCTCAACAAACCTGAATGTCAAAATGGCTGGCTCCTGGATGGCTTCCCCAGGACTGTTACTCAGGCTGAGAAGGTGAGTTCTGATTGCCACCCTCATAGCTAAAAAAGGATCTAGTTAGTAAGCATCCATTTTTGATGTTTTGGTTATGCGGTATTTTGCACCAAATAGTCTGCAGAAGTATCACCTTCCAGCTGATCTGAGAAAAATATTAGCCAATGAGAATCGAAAAAATTTGCAAAACTGAGACGTGTCATCCTTAGTCCAGCTATGGTGGGTTAAAGATAATTTTTGGAACCACGATTCTCTTTTATATAAAAATGACCAAACCACAGGAATCCCATCAATATCAAAACAATTCTTGATTACCCAAAAAACATGGAAACCAGAGTTATTAAATTAGTTATTTCTGCATGTACAAACTATAGCTTGATGGTCTCCTTGAAAAGAGGAAGAGTCTACTGGATGCTGTAGTGGAATTTGCCATTCAAGATTCTTTACTTGTTAAAAGAATCACAGGAAGGTAAGTTCATTGGACTCCTATGTAAAAGGGGGATGTTGGTCATACCTTTTACTTTTTGTTTTTGTTATTTGGTACCTTTTAGGGTATTCAAACAAAAAAACTAATTAAAATGCTGTAAAATAAGCATCATTTGGTACCATTTAGGGATAAAACTTGCGATTTTTTGACTACGAGAAAGAGAACGTTAGTACCTTTTAGGGGTCATTTTCAAAATTTTCTATAAGCATCCCAGTCCTTCTATATATGGGAGCCTCCCCCCTCCCCTGGATATTTGGTTTGTGTGTTCCCCAGTTTTCCTCCCTCTGGAAAAATTATCTTCTAAAATAATCTTCTAAAATAATCTTTTAAATTGCAATAAAGTCTGGTGCCAAAAAACTTAAACTTGAGCCTCTGGCCCAGGACTATGTGCAATCCCTTCAAATTCTGACAGAAATTACATTAGTGGGTGTTTTTGAATTATATTTATTCTTTAGATTTTGAAGGGAGTGACAGGGTCCTAAAATGGCAAATGCATAACTTCGTTTTTATTGCTATTTTTTCTATATTTGCATTGCTATCTGTTTGAGAGTCCAAAGGAGTAAGTCCCCCCACCCCCTCCCCCATGAACAAAACATTTGACTGTATTTCATTAATAATACCTATTATTATTTATTATTTTTAGACTTTTACACAAGCCTAGTGGAAGGACGTACCATACTGAGTTTAACCCTCCAAAAGCTCATATGAAGGATGATGTAAGTTTTAGATAGAATGGTAATACTTATCAAGCTGAGCTGAGAAAAAATATTAACCAATCAGAATCGAGAAAATTTGCCAGGCAGAGGTGTCATCCTTTGTAGCCCAGCGACTCAGGAAACGGTTATTTCTTTGTGTGATTGTCCCACTTAATGAATATTATAGTAAATATATACAAAATATCAAAAACTTTTCCTAAAAATCTAGATTTATCTCAGATATATAATAAACTTTTATAAGTCAATTTTCGCAGACTGCATGACACCTCAGTTTTGCAGTTACGTCATTTCTACGTCACTATTTCAGATCAGCTGGATAGAATGGTAATAGAACCTTATTAGGGATAGTTAATATGCAGCCCGTAAAGTCATCCACTGGTCACAATTGTAAAGCGCATCGAGACATTGTAAAATGCGCTATGTAAGAACTCCCATTATTTCTCCATTCATTTTTTTTATTCTACTGAAAGCCCTCTATCCGTTATTTCTATGCGTTTACGATGAACAACCTGGAAGACTATATGCCATAAAACAGTGCCTTTGATCTCGACGGAAGTCGACTGATGATGATGCTGCGTTTTTCCTACTTTTTATTCATTTATTCATTTACTTCCCTTTCATTCAGTTGACTGGTGAACCTCTGGAACGTCGTTCAGATGACAACGAAGCAACCCTTGGCAAACGTCTCCAGGCGTATCATGCACAGACTGCTCCCCTCGTACATTACTACACTAAGCGTGGCATCCACCATAAGATAGACGCCTCCAAGCCTCCCAATCTAGTCACCGAGGAAGTCCTGAAGGCTTTTGAAGTAGCTCATGCCCGCTTTGGAAAAAGTACCTAGTTAGTCCGTTTGACTCAAGAAATTGTTTCAATTGAATGTGATTAATTAAATTTTGCTTTTAATTCTGAGCTCCACCGAAGTTTTCATTCTACCACAGGGATCCCAAAACTTTTCTTTTTGTTTTCGCACAACAGGAGTTTTAACCTTGAAAAATGTCTCGACTTACAGCCTGTTGCGTGCCGTTGGTGGCGATAGAGTTTAGCTTTTGAGAGATGTCACACGTAGCACCTTTTCCTGCAACAAAACTATGAATTAAGAAAACTACCCATACATCGCAGAATTCTGGCCAGAGAGAAAGTCTTAACGTGTTAGTTGAAAGGATTACGCCATTGCGAACAACATTGCTAGCTGGTCGTGTTCAAATAGCTTGCGTGACTCTGGTTAAAATCGGGCTGCACGCAGGCTATCTTCGCACGATGAAATTCGTCACGTGCAACGTTGTGCGCAGCCGCGTGTTCGGGCCTGTTTTTGCTATCCTGTCGGCGGGGTAATGGATAAGACTGGTGATAATACATTTCAACCTTTCTGCCCTTCATCCGGAAATCCTGAAAGTTGGAGCAGTGGGTTTTGAAGTGCGCTTCTTTTAGCTATTTGCCACAGGAAGCCCACGTTTAAAGAAACCTTTGAATCCAAATAACAGGAATTGAACTGGAAGGTTGAGGATTCAGATAATCTGCCACAGGAATCCTGGTCCAATTGTTGTAATGGTAACAACAGGAATCCATCCAGGAGCCTGGAAATCCCGCCACACTGCCACAGGCATCCCAACTATTGTGACGGGAGTCTCACTGAAATACCACATGGACCCCACAAACGTGCATTACCACATAACGCTATGTTATGTTACGGTGTATCCTGTACTACATTACACAACAACCATTACACTAAACCACACTACATTCCGTAACATCGTTATCCTAGTATTCTATACTACACCACACTAATTCAATTCTTTGCTTGAGAACTGGAATGTTTTCGACTGAAGTACCTCTTATCTTTTCTGGTTTGATCTCCTAACTAGGGTATTAATGCAAGAGGTCTATGCTATATTCCCCAACATAGTCTCCCCCGCAGCCGTCGTGACGACCCTAAAAACGGCTGCGGGGGAGGCTACTTACATCAGTACTTGAGTACCGTATAGCTAATAGTAACGTCATACGCTTTGCCTGGGCACATTTCACTCATCGTATATATTACACCTATATCACGCGACGTCTATTCACGAGGAAGTCACATTGTTGATGTGTGCAATAGTACCATTACTGTACTCCACACCTAATTTGCTTTGTTACACCCAAGTCAGTGCATTGGTTCCTTACTTAATACTTTTTACTGTTGTGGAATGACAGCATTCGGAAAGGGATGGGCTTTATTTATCAATTTTGAGAAAATATTACCACAGGAAGCCCAAACTCAGCTTTTGTATGCGAGCTTCTGAAACAATATGACTGATTGAAGAAGTACCGGAAATCGAGTCATAAACTTCAAGAAAGCAGTGCAAACGCGACCAAGCTGTCGAATGGGTTCTAGACCTGTGAGTTTTTAAGTGTATAGTTTGATCATAATAGTTTGATAGTCATTCTCTTTCGATTAAGTAATCATTATCGACATGCACGAGTGCCTGCTTTCACCAAATTAAGCAATTCGTCATTTGAAGTGTCTAACCGATGTGTAACCATTGACCGGAAGTGACCTTTTGTCCAATGCTTGTATGACGTAACGGAAATCGATAGCAATATTTAAAACGGTAACCTTTCGATTCTTTGTCATTTTTACGAACTGTGAATGCAGAGTTTTGTAACGTTAACGGATTGGATCCCTGCTCTGAGGTAAGATATACAAGTTCACGGTTCATAACTAGAGACAAAGAAGATTAGACAAGCGCGTCGCTTGGAGACCAGTTTCGAAGTACTGAGGCAATCGACGAATCAGCTATACGAAACTACTCACGTCCGTTTCAGAACAAAACAGTTTTCACATTGCTTTTATTTATTATCGAGTGTGCAACTCACCACATAACACTTGCCAAGATTGAGGCGCTAATTATGGCAATCCTGAACACTGACAAGAGTATCCTGAAAGAAGGGTATCTCTTTAAGCAAAGCAGACATGTGTGGAAGCTTTGGAAGGCAAGATACTTCGTACTACAGAATAATGGACTTCTTTACTTTAAAAAGAAGAGTGATATCTGTACCGGTAGACCTCTGGGAGGATTGACATTCAGAGACATTTCAATGCATATTGACGAGGTTGGAGACAAAAAGAGGAAGTATTGCTTAAAGATACAAACCGAGGGGAAAAACTACTGCCTGTTTTGCTTCTCTGAGGAGGAAAGAAACTCGTGGATGACAGCTATTTTGACCGCTGTCGCGTCATATATGATGGCAGTTCGTGATGGGGCTACTGATGAAGAGCTTCTTGGTTTAACACTAACGCCGATGCCTCGTTCAGTTTCCTGTGAAGCGCTCACAAGTAAATCTATCAAAACGGCTCCTCAACTTAGAAGTCGAGCAGCATTCGGGAGCAGTGGAGATCTTGATCGAATCGTGCCTCTAAGACTAAGAAACACTAATGTCACGAACAATAGAAACAGCCAAGGTGCGATCAGTAAACGAAAACTCAAAGCTTTTTCTATGTGGGAAACTGCTAAATGGAGAGACAGTTATATTAACTTTTCTGAAATGTAAAACTAAGTGAGATAAAAGAAAAGCGCTTTTAGTGGAAAGTGATATTTCGCTAAGTGGTTTGTAATATTAGCTCGGTTCTGTCGACACGTTTTTTAAAATAGCGTAAAAATATTCAAATATTATATTTAAAACAAATGTCAACATGTACTAAACTTCGCCAAACGGTTGAATAATTTATTGCAGCGTCTATGCTTTTCGCTTTTTAACTGCCTTATAGTATTTTGACATTAGATTATTAAGTTTGTGATTAACAAACCCGTCGACTGCTTGCTCAAACCTGTCGAAAGAAAAATAACTTTTTTTCAGTCTTTCTAAAGAGCGCTGACATAATTTTTATATTCATTAATATATGCTTGACAGCTGTAAGGATAACTTTATAGTATGTATATAATAGAATAATGATATGAGTATGAACATTAAAATATGTGAATAAATAAAGTACAAAGTCTTCGTTTGGAGTGCATTAAGGATCTGTGTACTTTGCAGGCACGTTTTATGGTTTTAGTAAAGTGCAGCTTCCATTAGAACTAATGAAAATGATGAGCTTTATAGACGAAGTCTAAGTTTATGAATTAAAACTGGGTTGAAACGAGACTAGAATAATATTAAAACCCGGAAAACAGTTAAATCCGGTGAAACCAAGGAAGCGATGATGACGAAGGTTGTATGACGACAACCTTTGTAACTCCGAATTTTTCAACGGTTGTGCGTACCAAATATTCCTCCTCTTCGTACTAAAGTAAAATATTTTCTAAACTTGTTTGATAAAAAAATAAAAGTCTGTATTATTCGAGGTCTTATTCGAGTGCTAATGTGTTGACAATTCCAAGTCATTCAATGAGGATTTTTCAACTTGAAAATTTTAAGCCATAAATCTCATTGCAAAATTTAATGCCACTAAACTAAAAATTATCATGTTTTCTCGATGCATCAATTCAAAGTTAAATTTGATATATAAAAGCTAAAGTATGTAAAGAATTGTATAGATTATAATTGTAACTATTTGGAATAAGATTTTGAATGTTCTAAATATAAATATTATGTGAAACATAGTCGGAAGTAGATAAGTAGTTTTGAATTCCAGAGTCAGTTGGAGGTCTTTGTGTGAGTGCATTCCAAATTTTTCACTTAAGTTACCGACTACGGAAGCAATGAAAAGAGCCTCAAAAGTCTTTTATCTGATAGTTTATGAAAAAAATAATTGTTATCAAAGGGTTGGCGATGTGATGAAAGCAATTAACGTTCCACGAATAAGTAGTTGTGGTTGAATGTTTGTCAAGGCCATATGATTGCAAAGCTTCTCAAGTTATCGATTTAGGACATGACCTGACTCAGCCAGTGGAGAAGAGAAACTCGACACCTTTGGATGAAGACGGAACACAGAGTGAGCAAAGTACAGTGCATTCAATACTTTATTCAGTTCCCGCCATGCTTTGACAACTATGTCAAAATCAACTTCTTCGTTTGCTGTACATGTTCCTCCTATCCGGCGGCGGGCTACGACTTCAACGTGTTCTCGTGCTGGCAGCGTACGTCCCGAAGTACCCCCCCCCCCCCCCCCCCCGGATATAAGCCAGACACTGATCGAACCCGGCTTATAAGGGTCTCCTCTTTAGAGTTCGTGTTGCATTCACCAGCGCTAGCGCAAGCTAAGAAAACTGCATGTTCAGCAACAGAGGACGACAGATAATGCTCAGTAGAGTTCCCTGGTATACCGAAACATTTTGTCTCTTCATCATTATCGATCAACCCGGCTTCCGCGTTCAGTAGCGTGACACTTGTCACTATATCTATGGTTTAAGGGCTTTCGTTTTAATTCAATTCAGGGCTATATGAATCCGGGAAACTCCGATCAAAAAAAAAAAAAACACCCAGAGCTTATAAACATAAAAGAGAGCTTGAATTTCAATATACTGAAAGTGGGCTATTCATTGAAAAGTACTTTCGCTTATCATCACCACACTCCATCACGGAACAGCTAGGTTCGCGACTAAAACACAAGATATATATGTATATATATAGAGAGAGAGGTTTCGAGATAGGAATAGGATATTATATTACTGACACAGTAAAACCCTGGTTCACCCTAAGAGATACCATCAGTACTTTCTAAATCTGAAAAGGTCGCATTCTTGACGTCTGTCTGTTGATGAGAGAATTCTATACCTTGTCTAAGCCATCACTTGACAAGTCCTGGATTTTTATTGTTCCCTCACCTCACATAATTCTACTTCTAAAAAAGAAAATAGATACAAACGGCCCCCAAGACTATTAACGCTTTGGCACTAGCATAAGATCCTTCTTAGAAGGAAATAAAAAAAGACATGGCTACTATAAAGAAACTTTTTTGTCAAAATCATCCAACATGGCCGCTATGTGACATCACACATGAAAATTCGCTAGCTTGAACACACGGTGGCCATGATTGAACAGGAAAAGATTTAAGATCTTGAAAGACAACCACAGGCCACCGTGCTTGCTATATCTCTATCCTACAGCCTTCTCTCACTATCTGTGGTAAACGTATATGTGATGCATATCACTAAGTCTATACCGCAGCTCCCTATCGAAGCCAGAGAGCCCTCAGGGTGGGAAAAAGTGGAATTTCGAAACCAAAAATGTCGATAACTATCGGTTGATTAGCAGACCACATTCATGTGTCACCAGAGACCAGTAATAATTGAATCACACTTTTGAAGCTTCAAGATTCACTAAGATAACGATTGCGGGTGATTTGCACTTGTTTTATATTATACAATAATAAATTCATGTTTTGGATGTAGATTTTTATAGTAAAACTAGTCACAAAATGAACGACGTTTCAGTGTTCATCTAACACCATTATCAAGCTTTAGTATAAATACAAAGGTGATTATACAAAATCGCGCGCTCTGATTGGTTTTCTATCTCGGATTATCAGCCGATAATCACCTTTTCGGACAAAATGGCTGTCAGCGTGACCGTCGCGCTTTTAAAAAATATAATATTTTCACTTTCAATGTTGTTTCCTTCTTTCTTTTTTGAAATAATCACCTTTTTATTTATACTAAAACAATTATTCACCTCAAGCTCAGTGGTTATCGATGAATATTTACCTCGCAGCTCGAAGACTCGCCGCTCGGTAAATATTCATCGATAATCACTTCGCCTTCGGCGAATAACTGCTAAATATTTTTTATATCCTTTTGAGCTTGATAATGGTGTTAGATGAACACCGAAACGCCGTTCCACATTTCGTGACTAGTTTTACCATAAAAATTATATATTATAGATCGAGGATTTCAAATATGAACAGAAGAGCCGCGGGTGCCTGGTCTAAGGGAGAATAATACCTCCTCATAAACTAAAAGAAACGGAGAATTTCAGTTTTAGCTGAACATTCCAGAAATAAATTTAGGGAATTTTGTTCTTCTCTTAGTCTGGCATTGATAATTCACTCATCGCCTCGAACGAGAGGCCGTGAACTTCGAACTTTCTTTCACACTAAATTTAAGCGGCCTTTTTTCCAGGAAAATAACTGATAAAGAATGATCTTTGCCATGCAGTTAAAAAAATGCGATGATTTCAAATGATAGTCATGTTCAACTAATCAAAGCACTGAGTACCATACTGGCCCGCAGAGCAGCGTGATCGTTTGGTAACGCAAAAATATTTCTGGTTGAAATGTTCTCCGCCTGCACCATACCATGGCTCTTACTAAATTCTACAAACAAACACTTATGAAAGTATTTTTATCTTAAGGCAGGGCCTGCGGTTTCCCTTTTCCTTCCTTAATCTTTTTATAATCAATTTCTAAATCTAATTATATCAAGGGAATACGTCAAGCCCAAGAATTAATGTCGTAAGCTGTCACTCAAAACAGGTCACGCCCTGACAAATATTCAAAAGAAAACTAAAAGGGCGACAAAGGCTGAAACAGAGCCATATCATGGTGTACATTTTATTAACATGAAAGAAACTCCTCGGGAGAGGGAAGTGGAGCTATATGGTGGTCCGGTCTTCCCATGCTGCTTTGCAGAAGTCTTCATTCTAAACACCACAGGAGTCCCGCGCAGAGAAAATTAAACTATACAATCGGGTAGCTATCTATACTACGAGTACCTCTTCAAGGGGGGAGCCTGTGTGGCCAAGAAGGATGATGATATATAATCCTAATTACATGCATACATTTATATTGAAAATATTCACGTCTGCAAAGCCATGCAGGTAATTGCTTTAAACCAAGTATCTAGTGTTCAAAATCATCCATAACAGTCGAATATTGTTTGTATTGCATTATCATGGCGCTGTTTTCAAGGGGAACTTATTTCTTGACAAAAGAATCTACTAAAAAATTCCAAATCAAAATTATTTATAAAAAATCTAATCAGTAGTTGAACTGTATTTTTGGCAAGTCACAAACTGATGGTGACATCGTCGCCAATCAAAAAGAAAGGCGCCCAAAACCTTGGCTCGCTATACTCGTCACCGTCTCTCATGTCTTGCATCGCTTTATGCAGACTTGTGCAAGCGCTTTCTCCTTGCTTAAGATGCGAGTAGAACCTCTCCATGAAGACTCTCGTGGCTTGGTCTGCGATGGCCCACAGTGATCCAACTACAGCACGAGCTCCAGCAGCAAGGAAAGCACGACTCATTCCCACAACTCCCTCTGCCTTGATCTCACCACGACCACTATGACAGCAGCTTAAGACAACAAGTTGTGCCTTGATACCTATCTCTTGAACTTCTTTCATTGTCAGCAGGTAATCCGCTTCTTGTGGGATACCTCCTTCACCTTTGGATGTACTCGAGGTCAATGCAATCTCTCCTTCGGTGCTACCGTGCGCCGCAAAGTGGACAACTGCGACACCTTCTTGTAGTTTTTGTATGATGGCTTGTTTGGTTGCTTGTGGCCCTGTTATCGCTAGCACCCCAAGCATCTCGGCAATCGTTTCAGCTTCAAGGTTTGCTCCTGGAAGTCGACCAAAATATTTCTCTTGATCTCGAAACATGACTTTTCCCACTTCGGGATCTCCAACGATCAGTGCGCCTGTCGTATCGTGGTAGTCCGCTGAGGATTCTTTTAAAATCTTCAACGTGGTCAGTGAGGGTGCAAGTCTAACGCGCTTATTTTCTGACAAATATGATTTCGTTTTTGGATCTTTGAGAGCAGCAAATGGAACAGTAAACAGCCGAACATCAGGTATAATAATGATCTCATCTTGCGTGAGCTTGTCTTGTACTGGAGCCACAAGCATGTCAAACAGTTTCTCCAAAGGATAATCACTGTATTCCACATCTTCTATGCATCTTACGTCAATGTTGTTGTCTAGTGATCGATCTTCACAATCTAACATTTCTCTGACCTTCAATTCGTTGAATGCTTGGCTCACAAGTTTGTTGACGTGATCATCTGCAGGGTTGTGCGACGAAAACTCTTCTACTTCTTCGATATTACTGTTGAGGGTAATAAAAGGTGGACTGTCAACTGTTAGAAGCCAAGTGGCTACACCACCTTCAGTCACGTAGTTCTCTATACTCTTATGAGGCTGCATTACGACCCCAAAGAACAAAATGCACGAACGTGGAGTTGTAACCATACTCTCAACATCACCGTATTTTAGTACTCGTAGAGGTCTGATGTCAGTGTCCATGTTGTATTTGGTTGTCAAAAGATCACTCAAAGCGCGTGCGCGACCTCGCTCGCTCACCAGAAGTGCTTCTTTGTCTTGTTGTTGCTCTATGAGAACAGCCGTAAGTAGACGGTATACAAATGAAAAGGTGTCGACAATCGATATCTTGAACTGATCTTGTTCCTCTAAATGATTAAACATCCATTCATAGCACTCAAGACTCTCCTTGAGGTACTTCTCAGATTCTTTCAATAAAGCAAGCCGATCTTTCCCATTCCAGTTGCCATTGAGGTTGTGGCTTAGCACGTAATAGCAATGAGCAAGAAGAAAAAGTGCACCTCCCTGTCCGGCTTTGTCGTCGATCTCTTTTGCCAAATCAAGACTCTTTTGAGTAGAGTCGATAGACTTTTGATACATTCCTACCAAACGATAGGCATTGCCTAAGTTTCCTCCACACACCACTTGTCCTTGTTTATCACCCGTCTCTATGACCATCTTCATGTTTTTCTCGTGGTATTCGATGGCTTTCTCATATTCTCTTAACGACTGATATCCTGACCCTAAGTTGCCATATGTTCTACTCTCTCCATCTTTGTCCCCAATCTCCTTGTCAATCTCAAGACATTGTTCATGGTAGTCAATTCCTTTATGAAATTCGTGCAATTCATGGTGGAAGTTTCCCAACTGTCCAAGGGCATTTCTCTCAACCTCTCTGTTTCTTATGTCTCTTGCTATGGTTAAACTCTTTTGAGCACATTCGATTGCATCTTGATGTTTTCCTAATGCCGCGTAGGTAATTCCTAAGCTTCCAATTGCAAGTCCTTCCCCTCTTTTGTTTCCTGTTTTTCTGGCGATAGCTAAGGCCTTTTCATGATAATGCATCGCCTCGTTATACCTGCCTAATGACCGACAAATAATTGCTAATTTGCCACAGGCATCCTCTTCTTCCAACTCGTGTCCTATCTCTATGGAAACGTCCAGGTATTGCCGATAATACTTGATAGCTTCATGGTATTTTCCTAATGCTTTAGACACGTCTCCCAAAATGAAATAATCTTGTTTTTGACCATTTTTATCACCTGTTTCCATAGCGATTTCTAAATGCTTCTTACAGTATCCGATTGAGTCTTGGTGCTGCCCTGCCATCTGGCACGCCATCCCCAGGTTTCTGTACGACCGTTCTTTGAAATTTCTGTCATTTATCTCAATAGCGATGGCTAAACATTTTTCAGAATATTTAATCGCATCGTGATACCTTGATAATGAAGAAAATAAACAGACTGCTCCTAAATTCTCATACGCCTCCATTTCCCACCTTTTGTTACATTCTTCTTTCGCCATATTTAGGCTCTGTTCATAGTATCTCATTGCTTCCTTATTGTCATCCAAACCATAATAAGCTCCTCCTAGGTTATGGATAGCAAACCTTTCATTATACTTGTCACCAATCTCGACTGCAATGTCTAAACCGCTGTTAAAGTACTCAATTGCCTCTTGGTACTCCCTTAAACTATAGTAGATGTTTCCAAGGATCATATGCGCAACGACTGTAGCTTCCTTTACATCTATGGTACTGAGGTAACTCTTGTAGCATTGTATGGCTTTAGTTAGGTTATTCTTTTTACGATATAATCCCCCTAATGAGAAGTGCACACATCCTTGGGAAACTGTGTCTGATAAAAATAGGGCAAACACCAAACACTCTTCAAATAAACAGATGCGTTGTTCGTCGTTTAACTCATGGACCTCAAACTCTGCACATGAAATGACAAAACTAACAAAAAGTTCCATCTGGTCATGGTCCATTTTGCCAGTTGCCAAACAGCAGAGATAACTTTATTAAAGATACAGCAATGCACTTGCCCTCTTGCCCTTTATGAAATAGCAAGTTTAATAGTTAATCAACTGACTAATTACTCAAGTGGCCAAATTATTTTACAGTGAGGACACCCCGGGGGGGGGGGGGTTACTCCCTATAATTGACTATACGGGGATGCTCCGCCCGAAAGGGGTACGTTTTTCAGGCCGCAGGTATAGAAAAGGGGTGGGAATTTGTGAATTTTGGCATAAAAAGGGTAGCTTTTCTTCAAAAGTATATGAAAGGGGTACCTTTTCAGGCAAAAAAGTATATAAAAGGGGTAACTTTTTGTTGAAATTTGGTATAGAAAAGGGTAAGGGGTCGAGAGTCGGCCGGGCGGAGCATCCCCGTATGAAACGACCCGAAGTACCCCCCCCCCCCCGGGGAGGACACTCGAACCGTGAACACTTTGAAGTTTTTTCATACTTTTTTTTCCTTTATCCCTTGTGTGGATCGATTGGAAATATGATTTATTTTGAACAATAAGATTATTTGAGTTCAGTGCTTCATTTTCAGAAGGTTTGAAGCAGTAGAAAGTTCATAAAATAAAAAATATAAAAATATCAAGTGTTCATGGTTCGAGTGTCCTCACCGTGAACTTCTTGTTATGATATTGATATAATAAAAATGATGATAATATTAATAATAATAATAGTAGTAGTAATTAATAATGATGATAATAATGATAATAATAATATCAAAATGAATTTTAATAATAATAATAATAATAATAATAATAATGACAATGACAAGGAATGATGATAACACTAATATTAATAATTATAATAATAATTTCAAATAATTAACAGCATTTCCACTTATTATAAAGAATTATGGCTCTTCATCTGTTGAATATATATAAAAACTATAACACTAATAAATATGCTATATAACAGCTATAGCAATAGTAATAATAATGAGGAGGAGAAGGAGGAGGAGAAGGAGGAGGAGGAGGTGGTGGAGGAGGAGGATGATATATAGTGGTGGTGGTGGTGGTGGTGGATATTTAATTTCGGCTTATGGCTAGCTTGATTTCTTAGTAGTAAATTACATATGCTGCTTCTTTTGCTTAAGGAACCGAAGACTAGATCTCAAAGGATGATTAACATATCAGATTTCTCAAGTTTTTGATATATATTGAAATATTAAAATACACGTTCCCGGATCCTTACTGGTCTTCCCGAGCAATATAACTACTTCCTCTTTTGCTTCGAGTGCTTGAGCGATGATACACTCGTTACAAAATAACTGCATGTTTGTTTGTAGAAATTATTTCTCAGAATAATTTATATCGATTTTCAAGTTTCCTTGTGAATTCATTTGCCTTTTTGCGCCCATAAAATGTCTATGAACAGTGAAGAACGCTTAGTCGTAACCAGATTCGAAGTTTCGTTTTCGTCTGAAAACAAAAGACTTAGATTCGACCTCGTGCAGCCAGAGCCAAGAAACTTGATTCTGCGTAAGAAAATCACGCAATAGATAGGTCTTACCTTATTATCCTAAAATTATTTTGTACAAAATGCCATGATCAATCACGAACCAAGCGTCTAATATTTCGAAGATCAGACTGTACATGTCTGACTAGGCCATATTTGTGCTTCTTGGAATGATATGCGCCATTACGTCATCCGTTGTTGTGACTACCATCGGTTATGGTTGAATAAATTGACCTTCTTATTCTAGTCTATTGGCTTCGAATTTATATCACTGACAGCGATAAGTCAAAATAATCTTTCCATGCAAATAAAAAACACTTTGTGAGACCTTCAAAGAAACACAGCTTGGGCTACCTGTGGATATGCTAACATCTTACTGAGTGAGCATGAGTTACATGAGCCAAATCCGCCTTTATACCGCCACAACGGATGAGAGCAGCTCAATTTGGGGGGCAAAACAAAAGAATTTTAATCTCCTGAGAATTGGAACCTATTGTTTTGCCCTGCATTCTGGCGTGCTGCAAGGGGTCTATAGGGTGCGAAATATGGACCAAAACAAGGAGGAAAGCAAGGTGCTAACCAAGGTGCGAAAACAAGGAGCGAAGCAAGGTTCGAAAACAAGGAGCGAAATGGACCAAAACAAGATTGAAACATGGACCAAAAAGAGGAGCTAGCAAAGCAAGGTGCGAAACATGGAGCAAAACAAAGACCAAAACAGCCTGCGAAAAAAGGTGCGAAAAAATTTTTTTGCATGGTATGTAATTCAGTATTATTTTTTTATTTTTCTTATTGTAACACATACATTACAAGTCCAGTAGGCTGACAACATGAAAGAAAATCAGTTCCCCGGGGAGGGGAGGGGAGGGGAAATTAAAGTTGGGTCTCCAGTCTAAACCACAGGAAACCCGCGCATGGAAAACTATATTGTACAAGCCAAATTATTATGATGAATCTTAGTGAAGGCACTCTGTTTGTACTAATCTAAACTAGACCCTGGTCAAGACGGTTAGTCGAAATTGAAATTGCACGAGTGCACTACGTATACCACAAAATGGGTTCATGTAGACGTGAGCCCACAAATATTACAGCGGCATACCTTACGAGAGAAATTCAAAATGGCGGGCGTCGAGGAGAAGAAAAACCCGACTGAAGACAAAAGCAGTGGCTTCAAGGAGAAACAGGAAAACCCACAGCAAAAAGGTTCGTCTTTAGGAATTCTTTATTTCTTGTTTATTCAGTCCTCAGTAATGTTATATTGTCTTTTTGTCTTTAGGGAGAAAAATGGATCGACAAGAATCGGTAAGCTTAAGTGAACATGTGGAGAATGAAGCTAAATTATAGTATTCAATAAAAACAGTTTTTTTATTCTAAAGGAAAAAGGAGCACAGTCTTGAAAAAATGATAGTTTAAAAAATAAGCAACCATTCGTTTGTTTGTATCTTTTCTCATAAAAAGAAAATACCGATAAGCTTAGGCTAAATAATTTTTTCTCCGCTAAATCTGATGCAATAAGCATGAAAAAAAATAAAAATGAAGTGAAATTTCTTCTTGGTGTATTGTACACTTATCTAGTTATTAACATCATCATTTAGTGACAATTAGTTGTAGTAGTATTAAATTGCCATCATTATGCATCATCATCTGCAAGTACCATTGGTCATGCATCATCATCATCATGTCAACACAATCATGGCATCATCATCATTTTCCTTATCATCAATAGAGTCATTACGGTCATTATTATGTCATCATCATCATCACAATCATGGCATCATCATCATTTTCCTTATCATCAATAGAGTCATCACAATCATGGCATCATCAGCATCATACATCATGTGGAGGTTTCCATATTTCCCTCCTCTAATGAACTTCCCTCGTTAGGGAAATAAGGGAACCTCTGCCAAGCAGGGCATCGGCATCATTATCACCTTCAGTGATTATCATCATAATCATTGGTATCATTCATTAGGCTTCAGGACAGAAAAAAGGAAAACATAAACAAAAAGGACAAAAACAAAAACAAAAAAAAAGTAAAGATGAAAAAACACAAAATAAACCTGATCAAAAAGGAGAAAAAGAAAAGATTGAAGGACAGTCATCAGCACCACTACCACCACCAGCAGCACCACCAGCAGCACCACCAGCAGCACCACCAGTAGCAGCAGCAGCAGCAGGAGGCTCAGGAAGTAAAACCAAACCTGCAGCACAACAAGAAGTAGCAGATACTACTGCTAGTGGTATTGCAGACAGCAATAACCAAACAAAAGAGCAACCACAGAAAAGTAAAGCAGAGTTGAAGGCTGAGAGAAGAGCTAAACAGGTATACATATACAATAATTCAAATTTAATTTTTTTCTGTAACAGAAGATAGGCATATTTTATTCTTGATTGTGTGTTTATTGAGGTTGCATAGAATTTCAAGCTGCTTGGGTTATCAATGGTAGTGTATACTTTTCTTTACTGTTAGTGAAGTATCATTACACCGATGTAAGCCCCAGTATCAAACAAAGAATCTCTCATGCATTAGATACCATCACCTGTAATTCTAATCGGTGTAGCCTCCTTCCTCATCTCTCCCACTAAGAAAGAAGAATATGCAAAAAACTCCAACCAAAATAACAGTGAACCAAAAAAAAACCTTACCTGAGTTCACTTTCATCACAAAATATATATTGTACAAAGTTAAATTTCCAAAGATTGGGAGATCTAGAGCACCCCCAGATCCACTACTATGTGGTGAACTAAGAGTGTGTATATTGCAGGAAGCACAAAGAGCTGCAAAAGCTGGTAAAGCAGAAGGGGGAGCAAAACCAAAACCTGAAGGTATGATATATAGCCCTTATTAACCGAGTTCAAGGTCTGTACCATAAGTTGTGGACCGAGTTTTTCCACTGGTGCCTAGCTCAAGCACATAGCATGCGGGCCATAGAAAGTGGAAAAACAAGGATCCATAACTTATGGTATGGACTGAGCAAACAAGGTTAATAAGATATTTATTATGTGGTAAGGCTAGGAAAGACAATTTTGATTTTCAGTCTGTACTTGAGTTATGGACCGTAAATAAACCAATCATAGAATGTGAAATTACCTTGCCATATAATAATGAATGAAATAAATGGATTGGGTATTGTATTTAATTCTTGAAATCCTAAGTAAGTACCTTACATGTATATAGTGAGGCCCTGGTTGAGAGGGTTGTCAACAAAATGTTTTTTTTCTGACAAGTTATTTGTTTATTGATTTTTAAACTGGAATTAATTGTTATTAAATTGTGATCTTAGCCCCAAGACCAGTACAAGTAGCAAGAAGTCTTCAAGTGGATGATGCTAAAGTACAGAAAAAATTAGCAAAAAAATTAGCAAAAGAACAGGTAAACAGCACTTTCAAAATAGCCTGTTTTCATGTCTACTCACTGACAGATATTTTTACATACTACTTTTACCAATTTTATATTTTTATTTGCACCTTAAAAATACACACAATTGAATTACAAAATATTTATCCTTACATAAAGGTGCCAGCCAACTGGATTAACTGAAAAGCTATACAAGGCCCTTCAGGCTTTCATATGTCTGTTTTAAATGGATCTCCCTCTCCCTCTCCCTCTCCCTCTCCCTCTCCCTCTCCCTCTCCCTCTCCCTCTCCCTCTCCCTCTCCCTCTCCCTCTCCCTCTCCCCCCCCTCCCCCCTCTCTCTCTCTCTCTCTCTCTCTCTGCTACAACCAGATCTTAGTCTACCTGTGTTACAGCTGCTGAATTAAACTTGTTATACATGTACTTGCCCTTGCTTATGCAGGTCCCAGTGAGGACACTATCACAAAAGAAGGTTGGGTTGTTTTCTCACTTGCATCAGTATGAGAAAGATGTTTCTCTGACACAGGAATTGAGGTAAAAATCCATTATTTTTTTCTTATAATGGAATTTTATAATTTTGTTAGTAATGAATCAAAAACAAGGATATTAAATAAACATAACTTATGAATAGACATTTCAGGGTGCAGTACGGATGGGATATTTTTTCGAGTCTGCAGTATTTTGTTGAGCCTGTCAGGGTAAGACAAAATAAAAAGATAAAAAGATAAAAAGATGAGAAAAATATCCACCATATTCCACCCTAAAATGACTATTAAGTTATTCATTATACAACAAAATTTACTTTTTTCCAAAAGAGGCTTCAAAACAAATGTTTTTTTCTTATGTACTCGCTACAGGCTTTCTGCTGTAATATTTGTACTATACTGATATAGTTGGATAATAATGAGCACACAATATATTTGATGTACAGTCTAGGTACAGTCGGCAGTATCCATCCAGCCATCATTAAACTTGGTGTACAGTATGCTAAAGGGATAATATGTGGATCTAATGCTAGATGTGTGAGTCTTTTGATGGCTCTGAAAAAGGTATAATAATGATGAATAGACTGCTGTTATTGTATGAAAAGAGTTCTTTTAAAATAGCTTCACATTTAACCAACCTATGGCATCTTTTCAAAACCAAACATCACTCTTATAATTCAAACCCTGAAGCAATCTCTGGGATGATCTAATGGCAACTCACAGATAAAATTTGAATTAGTAAGTTGGGTTTCGTAGAGGGAGGAAAACTAGAGAACCAAGAGAAAAGTCCTCACACCAAGGAAGAGAGACCTAACAAAACTCTACTCACATGTGATTTTGAGTCCAAGAATCGAACCTGAGACCCCCGAGGTGAGAGGTGAGTGTACTACCACTACGTATACACCACCCTAGCCTCCACCTCACCTCCCCTCACGAGGGCCTGCTACGCAGGCTAACACCACCCTTGATTCCCAAGATATGGTGTGCTATTATATGAAAGTGTTGAGGCCAGTCATTTTGATTGGCTGATTGTTATCTGGGATTATCCCATTTCTATTCTTTCGATTGATCTTCTCTTCCTTGTAATTCTTATTACTAGGTAATAACAGACTACAGTACTCCAGAACAGAAAGAACTTTCAAGAGATTTAGAAGCTAAAATCAAGCCCAATATCAGGTATTTCACTAGGGAGAGAAAGAATGAGAAATAAATACTCATTATTTTAATGGAGTTTGTAGAATCACCGTATGTTTCCAATGATAATTATGAATAAAGATACCAATATCATGTACTAAATAAGCAACTCGGAAAGAAACCGAGTACCAGATGAGTACCATTGTCCACATCTGTGAGGTGCAAATGACAAATGTCATTAAAGATGCGTTAATACGAGCAACAAATTCGTGCAACTTATCCACAACATTGTTGCATTGTAAGTTGCAAAGCTAATGTTGCTCTTATTACAACCTTGCATGCAACACATTTTCATTGTTACAGAGAGTAGGAAGAGCTTCTACGTCTGCAGCAAAGTTGCACAACAAAAATGTTGTTGTGGTTCAGGGTAGTAATAAGAACCACATTCATTCTGTAACTTGCAATGTTGTACGACAATTGCACGGTTTTGTTGCTCGTATTTCCGCACCTCAAACACCCAAAGTTGACCTGGCTCACCATTACAATCCCAGTAGCTCAATGTTTAGAGCATCCGACTAGAATACAGAAAGTCATGGGTTCTGATAGTCAGATTTTTTCTGAGTTCATTTGGTATGTGATATTGGTATGCTTATTTATAATACTCATTATTTTCTTCTAGTTTTTTAACCCAATGTAGACCACTATCAGTGAGTATGGGTAATGCCATCAAATATGTCAAGTTCAATATTACAAGGATACCTCCTGATATGCCAGAAGAAGAGGTGTGTATTGTCGTTCCTTTCCTAGGGACTTACCACTGTTTTCATTGCAATGCGTTCATCAAGACAAAAGTTGCAACAGAATAATCAACATTAGACTACCGTCAATCAACTACATCCTTAAGCTACGGACACACGGTGCAACATTGCGCGCAGTGTTGTAGGCAATCGATGTTGCGAGCCATGTCACAGGACGCAATTTGTTGCACTCAGTGTTGCTTAAGTTAGAAAACGATCCTGTTTAGCAGCATTGCCTGCAATATTGTGCACAATGTTGCACCGTGTGTCCGGGCCTTGAGAGTACCGTTCCCTTAATATACCCTAACAACATGCCGTAACATTGAAATGGCTTCCCATTGTTCACGTGCTTTTCATTATTCCATTAACAACGCGTACAGCAGTTACTGTTACAGTCAGATACGGTACGGCTACAGTACGCGGACTACGAATGAGCACAATTTGCCGTATCGTTTCCCACTCATATGGAAACAGCTTTATTGCGGTGAGGTTGTTTCATTATTATCTTTATTCCGCAGGCCAAGAAAAGTCTTATTGACAAAATAAATAAGTTTATCCGCGAGCGAATCATATTGGCAGACGAAGCCATCTCCAAGACATATGCAATAACCAAGATACACGATGGTGACGTCATACTCACCTACGCATGGTAAGGAAAACCTTCTTTATCGTTACTCTGAAACAACCTCTGGGCTGATCTAAGTCAGGGCATGGCTAACTCACAGGTCGAACCCTGAAACAAACTCTGAAATCTTGTTTCCATCCACAGTTAAGTCATCCAATTATGTTTAGATACGGTACTGCTAATGTACGACAATTAATTTGCAGTATTATTCTTAAAAACAGTGAAACTATCTTTTATTTTTTCAGTTCATCTCTTGTTGATAAAATCCTTAAAGATGCTCACGATGCGGGGAAGAAGTTTACTGTAATCGTAGTGGACTCCAGACCAAAACTCGAAGGTAACAAAATATATACTACAGTGCGCGATACTTCTATTTAGTGGACAACCTTTATTAAACCTTTATTAAATGTTCATGGGAACATGCGTTCTGTCTATCGCAAAAAATAAATATATAATTCCTAGCCGAAATCACTGCAGTGAAAATAATAGAGTAGATTAGTTTTATGAATGTTAAAAGACACGGCACGGTCATGCACGATATGGATTTTTCGACAACCAACGAACCAATCACAGTGCACAACACCACTAATGGTGCAGACACTTGGTGTAACATTGCGCTCAATACTGCAGGCAATGTTGCTGAAGTAGGATCGTTTTCTACTTCAACAACATTGCGTGCAACAAATTGCGTCGTGTGACATGCCGGCTCCCAACATCGATTGCCTACAACACTGCACGCAATATTGCACCTTGTGTCTGTAGTTTAAATGTCAGGACATGGCACCGTCGCATCACGCACGACGTTTGTACCGTGAGTTTCATAAACATGCGAATGATGCTGGGTCGTTAATAATCAAAGCCATTGTTCTTTTTCCAGGTCGTGAGTGTCTGCGTCGACTTGTCAATCATGGTATCAGGTGTTCATATGTACAAATCACTGCAATGTCTTATGTCATCAAAGAGGTATCATGAAAACGTCTTCTCTTTTTTACACCCCTCCCCTCCCCATCCCTCCCCATCCCCCACCCATACTGTAGGATATTTGATATTTAGTCAAAGGGGCCAGTGATGAATGGTCCACAATTATTTAAAATGAAATAAATAAGTCGTACCCAGTACTGGACATAAGCTCACCAAGAGCCTCCTGTAGCTCAGTGGTAGAGCATCCAACTAAAATACTGAAGGCCATAGGTTCAAATCCATCAGGGACTCGAATTTTTTCCCGAGTTCCCTGTCGCTGTGAGTTCCCTGTCGCTGTGATGCACTGCATAATTTCTTTTAACAAAACGTCCTTCTTTTGTGAGGATAACACTTCATAAACCTGTGGCCCTTGTTCCATGTTCAAATTGGTATTTCAAAGTTTTAATGTTTGCAAAGTATGGAAAATCAGAAAATTCAGAGAAACCCCCCTCGAAACACAGGGGTTATTGTGGGGGAGATGGGGATACTTGAAATAGCATCAACACAAAACCATAATAAGTTCTATTCTTTTAAACTTTCGAAAGAATTGATTGTGATATAAAAATATTTTGTACTTCAGGTTTCCAAAGTATTTCTTGGTGCGCATGCGCTGTTAGCTAATGGTTACGTCAAGTCACGTGTTGGTACATCAATGATCGCACTGATGGCAAACGCGTACAATGTGCCTGTACTGGTGTGCTGTGAGACGTACAAGTTCAGTGACAGAGTACAAACAGATTCCTTTGTATCAAATGAACTGGGTAAGGGGTAGAACTTAGGTCCTGTCTTCAATCAGCTGAATAAATCTTATGAATCTCATTCACAGCCTACAATAACAGGCAAACACTGCCCGTCATGTGCTATGAGCAAGAGAGTATTCTATTGGTTGGTATCAATCAGCTGAATAAATCTTATGAATCTTGTGAACAGCCTACAATGACAGGCAAACACTGCCCGTCATGTGCTATGAGCAAGAGAGTATTCTATTGCTTGGTATCAATCAGCTGAATAAATCTTATGAATCTTGTGAACAGCCTACAATGACAGGCAAACACTGCCCGTCATGTGCTATGAGCAAGAGAGTATTCTATTGCTTGGTATCAATCAGCTGAATAAATCTTATGAATCTTGTGTATGTGTATAGAAAACTTGCCATCCGGCTGGTAACAATTCCAGGCGAGACCGAAAATGACGTTTGTTAATTTGACCTTTAGTTCTGCCTGCGAAGGAAAACAAAAAACCTTGTCCCTAGCACTCTACATCCTCAAGTAAATAGGGTCCTATATGATAGGTTTAATATTCCCAAAGAGTTTTTTAATCTTTTTATTCTATTTTTAAATTGAAAATCAGGCGATCCAGACGATCTTGTAGATCTTCCAAAACATCATCAACAGCATAATCTAGCAGGATGGAGAGAAATCAACACTCTACACCTCCTCAACCTAGTCTATGACGTCACGCCTCCTGACTTCGTTTCCATGGTGATCACAGAAGTTGGGATGATCCCTTGTACATCTGTGCCTGTCATACTAAGGGTACAAAATCCCGAAATGTAACTTAATTAATATAAAGTCAATATTGAATATATTAAGACAAGAATGTGTAAATAGACGATTCTGATTGGTTGCCTGAGAGATGGACACCTGGCAGTCCGACCGTCCGACCGGATTCAGTCAGAGTACTTGTAACATAGACTGCGTTACATGAAAAGTCAGGTAATAAGTCTCTTGTGGCCAGAGAGATATATTTAATTTGTCCTACCCCACCCCACACACTTTAATTTTAGCATTGTCATAAAACTTTATCGCCAAAAGGGTTCTGAAAGTTTGACTTTTATGGCCAAAAAAACGAAAGAAAAGTCAATTATAAAACTCTCTTGTAGCAATGACAGGTATACTAGTACTGATGCGGTCAGTGGTGTTCGTCAACTTCGTATATGTTAGACCCATTTACTTCCGTTCGGGACTTATTGTTTACCAAACTCCAACTTTTTGGAACGAAGTATCTTTGTTTGCGTTGCGTCGATATTAGAGTATCTTCTTAAGCGGTGTTGGAAAATGAAAGAAATATTCTCAAGAGATGCGTCACTTGAAATGAGAATTAAAGGAAAAGGTTCCTTTGACCCTCTAGCCTCGCTTATAGGTTCAAAAGACTATTCGACTTCTAGCTTAACAATGATAGCCATGGTGCTTCCGGTCCATTCGAATCAAGTGTTTTTGAGACCACTGCAACATTCATTGAGAATTTCATAGTTTATTAGAAATATCTGTGTTCCTGGTATTTACAAGGTTGTAGTGATATTGATATATATTACAGTGGAACCCCTATTAAGCGCCCACCCTCGCGAATTATCAAGTGGTGGGTTTGGTTAATTGGCTGAGGATATGCAACTGGCAGATATTGAAGTTGATACAAGTCGATATTGAAGTTTGGAATAATTAAGAGAGAGAAAAGATATTAAAACCAGAGGGATTTTTAAATTTGGCCTGTGCGCAACATTATGAAGCCATTGGAGACGTGGGGATTCTCTCCCCAACAAGACACTCAAAACTGTTCTGATGAATGTCACGCAGGAATTTGGATTGGAATTCTCGATGGCACCATTCACACGAGAACGGTCTTTCTTGTCCGTGAACAGTTCGATGAAAATTGAGTTGCTTGACGTCAGAGAAAGTGAGCCCGCAAAATTCGCATGTCCAGGTCTTTGCTCTGAGGTGTGTACGACGCACGTGACTGTCATGCGCGGCGTGTGACGCAAATGCGCGCCCGCAGTGCTTGCACTTGAATGGTTTCTCTCCACTGTGTTGTCTGATATGCGTGCGCAGGATAGAAGACGCCGTGAATGCCTTCTCGCAGTGAGGACATCTGTACGGTCGCTCTCCACTGTGTACGCGCATGTGTTTATTGAGGCTGGAAGACTGGGAGAAGCGTTTGTCACACACCGTGCACTGATGAGGTCTGTGCTTCTCGTGTACATGAAGAACGTGAATGCGTAGTCGGTCACGCTTGTCGAACGATCTGTCACACAACGAGCACGGAAATCGACGGTCACCTTTGTCCAAGCATCTTGTGTACTTGAGGTGCTTGTCACGATAATAGTCGTAGGCGAACAGCTTACCGCATCGCTCGCAAGGGTAGCTGGGACTATCTAGGTGCAAAAAATGTTAATTAGTGTTATTTTAAGTTTATTTAAATTTATCCATACTTTCGTGAATATTCTATTTTTAACTGAAACTGACTACTTTCACCAAGTCACCAGGAGAACTAACACAACAGTAGCACGCGCAGTTCAACTGGGTCACGACAAGGAATTTTTTTAAAAAATACCAGAAAACTTTAAAATATCACAGATCGAGTCAGAAAATCAAGGAAAGTCAAAAAAGGGATAGGTACGTCTTACTAGGTATGTCTAGGTATGTCTTACTAGTCCACACACAGCTGGACCCATGCACTTTTATCGATGGACGCGCGGCAAAGACGAAACAAGTAGTGGAAAGAGATTGGTAAGAATTGTAAAGATAAAAGTCCACTATTCTTTCGATTTTGTGCGCACGCGCAGTTTTCCATTTATTTTTGAGATACAAATTTATCGGTTAACGAGAAAAGTGGTTCCAGTTCTGGATTAGTGTCTTACTTATCATTCCATCCTGTTGATTCTGTTCCTTTGTTCGTAGCTTGATCGGCAGCCCCATAACCATTTCATACCCATCACCATACCACACAAGCAGCTCTTCACCTTCATTGATATCACGAGTCGTCTCGTAGTATAGTTTACTACCTCTTTGTACGAGATTGGTATTCTGTTCGTCAGCGTGATGGGCACATCTTACGAACTTCATCCAGTTCTCAGGCGATCTGAGACTGTCTATGTAATGGCTTAACGTACCGTCTTCTAGGAAAACCTAAAGGAAAAAAATACACCATTTTACTCGTTTTGAGTCGAATAAGATTCATTTCCACACATTGTAACTTTGATTAAATTCCCTCTCCTCTCCTCTCCTCTCCTCTCCACTCCTCTCCTTTCCAGGTTTTCTGTTCGATAAAAACAGCCGGCTTTTGCTCGAAAAATTTTTTTTTGAAAGATTAACCATATATCTTTTCGAAAAAGCATATTACGATTCGTTGGTGGAAAATATTCAGCTCGTTTTGACAAAAGATAACAGAAAATACTTGGAAATTTTCGCTGTGACAGACAATACATTGCACGTGTAGATTCCAAATCACGCGTGGACGCCATGTCGGCTAACCTGAGTATCGGACTCAATGGAGAAGGGGAGATCCCCTAAGGAGCTGATACCCAAAAACATGTCGGCTAGGAGAAAAGCTAGCGTTCTGTGAGCAACATACCTCCCACATACAGACATTATCTTCAGTCTCATTCAGATCATCTTTCCGCAGGACAACACCATTATACGGACCGAATCGAGTACCAGACTTGATTGGTTTTTCGCTACAGAATACCCCATATCGATACGTCCAGCCATGGGAAACACCAACAATCTTTAATCCATTAGGAAGAGGTTTACTTGGGAGCTGAAGTTGAAAGGGGTTGGGTGGCTTGCCTTGAAAATAAAACACTTTGAATGAGAAAACACATCCACTCTTAATCACTGGGTACAGACAGGGGCGGATCCAAGATTTTGTTCAGGGAGGGGTGCAACCAAAAAATATATATTGCCGGAACCCTGTGTCGGATATCTTGCAAGTTGCAAAGTAGGTGCAACACTCAGAATTAAAGAAAGTAAGGAAAGGGTTATCTTCAAAATGGGGGCACAAAGTCGATCCAGGGGGAGCTCATCCTATGCAACCCTCCCCTGGATCCGCCCCTGGGCTACCCACTTTTTGGGGACCAAGAATATAAAGCATCAACACAAATAGAGGCTTTGCATCGTCAAAAATGTGAAGACATTATGTCACCTAAACTTCATCAACGCTTCACGCAAAGAGTTCTTTCACCCCTTACTAAATATATATACCTATTTCAAAAAAGACTGTCATCACCAAAGGCGAAATGCGCGCGATAGGCGATAGGTCATGCCAAGACGGAGAGGAATTATGGGTATACAACTAAACACGAAGAATCGAGGCCTTTAAAATGGTTTTGTGGACTACAAACAACACGGAATATCTCAACACTAACATCCGTGTTCTTGACGAGAATAAGAAGCAGAAACTCACGTTATTCCAGCTATTCTTGGATCTTGGAATGACCTATCTACTATCTACTATCACCTATATGACAACCTTTTTTGAAATAGGTAAATATTGACCTAATAATAGTCATACAGGCTAGACCCACCTTGAGACGTCAGATGAGACGTCAGATAACCATCTTGTGTAGCTATCACCGGCAAATAAGTTGAACAATTCCCGTAAACATAATCCTCATAGGAGAAGCTGCTGTACAGCTGGTTACCGTACAGGACTAACTTAAGGTGTTCGTCAGTTATTTGGGTCGTTTCTTCCATCACTGTAACCCTAACATAACAAGTCAACCCAGTTAAGCTATGGACACACAAGTAAAAATCAACATGTGAGTGAGCGTTGTGTGCATAGAGTACTGAATTAAGTGTCTCCAATTGGTGCGAAAGCGCTAGAATGACTAGACACTTACATAAAGAGATTTATTTTATTTTATACTGTGTAAAATTGCGCGCAATGTTGTAAGGTAATCGATGTTGCAAGTCATGTCATTCGACAAAATTTGTTGCGCGCAATTTGCTGAAGTAGAAAACGATTATTCTTCAGCAACATTGAATGCAATATTACGCGCAATTCTTAATCGTCTTTAGTACACTGCACGCTCATCAGTGGAATACGAGTTAAAAACTGAGTTTCAAAACTTCCATTGTTTCCCGCGCTTTAGTACTTTGAATCACCACCTATGAGCGATGACCTCGGTCTCAGATTTCAGATCTCCCATCGACAACGTATTTTGAAATAGGCTGGATTAGAGTTCATGCATATATGCTACCTGTAATTCTGTACTCATAATGTATGCATGTATAATTTCACCCGCTACGATTGGTCAACATGCGGTCAATAAATTAGTCTAAAATCTAGTAGTTAACTGACATTTTATTATTTTGGTTAAATATTATGATCGTCGCTTGTAAAATTAATTAATTAGTAGTTAACTAACAATCGACCAAAAAGTTAGTAGTTGACTAACACTCGGGTACCGCCATCCACACCTTCTTGGATGTAAGGAAAAAGGACTGGTGAAGTAGTCACTGTAGTAGTAGCTGTTTGTCGAATGCGTATTCCTATCGCTCGGTTTCAGCCGCGCATTTTGCCTTGAATCAGTGTATTTGTATCAGGGCATGAGAAACTGGCTCCTTTCCTTTTAGAGAATCTACACTGAAATGTTGGTTCATATGGTACAGGCATAGAAAGCAATAAGTAACTCTATCGCCCTGAGCTACTTAGGGAAAACTTTGTAGCGGCGCGTGTAAGAGATGCGGTATTTCATTTTTACTAAAGTCATCATCATCACCATGAAAAAGAACAGTAAAAACATCTTGGGTATTCGAAATTGATTTTCATTCTAGATTTCACGTTTCATATTTACTAAAGTCATCATTATCACCATATAAAAAAAGAAAAGTAAAAACAAAAAAAAACATCACATGACTTTGTATGATCGATGTGACCCTAAGGTGATTTTGACCTAAAACGCCAGAACAATCTTAGATATTCGGGATTGATTTTCTTTCTAGATTTCAAATCGTTCGTTTTTCTTTTAAAAAAAAAAGACAAAAATTTCGAAGTCGGTGTAGAAATAAAGCTTAGGTTTCGCATTTAAATTTGCGCACCTCGCATTGATGGTAAAATAGTCTTAAAAGAAGCGTAACCCTTGACTTTTAGATCGGTGAAATGTTCATCTTTGAGAATTATCTTTGAACTTGTTTCTTGTTATTTTCTTCGTTATTTTTGTTCATTTTCTTCGTATCCCTCGTGTGTCAATGTATCTTGCTTTACAATGATGTGATAAGGGCAGCACTCAAGTGAACGACCTAGAGAACTAGGATCGCTTAGTGCTCACATGCAAACCAACAGAGTTAACTATTGTTACACCACTGAAAAGAAGCGCTCCTCTTTCTATAGCTATTACCACCCATAACATTCCACAAATATCCACGCAAGTTATTCATTTGAGTTTCCTTTGGAGATTTTAGTAATTCTTCCAAGAAATGATGATAAAATGGAACTAGACTAACTACCTTAATTTTTTTTCGTTCATGATAAACAAACACGGAATTCAACTTTACTTTAAATTCTTTAGTTTTGATAGCAAACTTTCGATGATTAAAACAAATGCTTCAAATAAGCTATAAAATGTGGGCAAAAAAAATGGGAAACATTTTTGGCAAAAAAGAAGAAGTATTTCTCTAACTCCTTGCTTAATTTTTTTAAAAGTTGGTGACCAGCGAGTTATGGTAGTAGTACTAGCTGGGTTCTGAAACGATCTGCCTAATCGTGCACTGATGTATCCTTTTATCTTTAGCTTTATCAAAGTTCATTGCAATAAGCGATCAGTAATATGATCGTTAGATACAGATCTAATAGAGAAAACAATTACACATTAGACACAATGATATGAGATGATATCATTTCGTTGCTTAGTGTATGGGGTGTTCTTGTTAGGAACATTTACTTTCGACATACATGCATTCGCTTCTCATTTTTGACCATTGAAAGAAAAACGGCATGAAAAACTAGCATTGCTGCGTTCCTAATTTGTACCCTAAACGTACTAAAACTAAAAAAAATATTTGAAATTCCACCAACGTTACTTTTTAAAATAAGTAAAAAGAAAAACCAAATACTTAAAGAACAAATTTTGAACTCAACTTGTTATACTTACTCGACAATCACAGTAAGAATTCTCCTTTAGTATTTTATCTCTCCCTTGGGTGCCTTGCTTACAACCCAGTTAATAGATACAATATTGAATTGAAACTAAAAGATAAAGCGGTGATAACGACTATAATATTTCCCCCTGTCTCTCTATTGTTGCAGGGTTTAGGTGTGGTTTTATCAGCTTTAACATATCTCGATAGCTTTTGATTGTTTATCAATCGGGTCACTCAGAAAGATGTCGGCTTTAGGGTCTCTGTGAAGGCGGATCAGGCATCTCCGTTAATTGTTGTTTTTTTATGAATCAGGACGCTAATGAGATAAGTATCCCGAACGTTTTTGCTGGTTAAAATATCATTTGTTTACAAAGTGATTCTCAATGTCGCTGGTATTAGACCGGAGATTAATTTCCCATCGGATATATTCAACAATAACGAACCTCAAACTCAAGCTATAAATCAACTCTCTTTGATTTGGTCTTGTTTTTCACCGATCTGTTTCTTAAATGATTGGACCTTGTACTTATCCTGTCAGCGAGGACTCAGTTGACCTCATTTCTTAATAGTAGTGTTTGTCCACTTCCTGCGCGCTCAAGATTGTTAAAAATGATTTTAGGAAAGTTAGTCATAGAGTTATCAAGGGTTTATGAGTGTCGTGAACTTCAAAGACAAACCATCTTAGTTCGTTCTAACCGATCGTTTTGTTGTACTTGAAGAGCTAATCTTTTTTTGCTTGAAACAAAGCCGTCTGTTCTTCAATAGCAAATCGATAATGTTCGACCACGTTTACGCCACACCCACCTCGCCTTGCAGGCTGACGGAAATAGGTATCACTAAGGAGTAACTGCATAGGGAAATTGTACATTAGAATCGTACTTTTAAACACCCCCCTAACCAAGCCTTTAGCTGTCGCGTGAGATCGGTAACGTGCTAGAAGAAAATTAACTTTTTAAAATAGAGCCACTTTTCGACATTTGTTGTGAAAAGTAAACCAAAAAATAGTAAGAGTCGAAATGCCTGCTGCTCAATGTAATGTTATTGTTTTCATGGAGTTTAGTTTCGCTATAAGCATTTCTTAGCTTGAAAGAATGAGTATCCTGTACATTCTATGCCAAAGTAACAGCTGAGACTTAAGATTGTCTTTTTTAAAGATATTTTGTCGTCTTAAAACAGAGGGAAGTTTAGGCATTTTATATGCGACGCATCGAAAAGAGCAGCTGAAAAACAGTTCAAAAAGGTACAACAAAGTGTACAAGAATAAAATATGTTTGTAACTGTTGTAGCCTTTTTTACCATTCTTACTAAAAAGTTATTGTTGTTTCATAAAATGGCCGATATATTTAAGCATTTCACTCGAAACAGGACCAAAATCCGAGGGAAAAAATAACGGATTTTCAATTGCTTCTCAATTTGTGACATCCCCAACCAACAGGGAAGAATATTCTACCCATTACACATAGTTAATGATAAAAATATATTTCAGTCATTCGGTAAAACGTTAGAAAACATTTTTAACATAGCTTTTTATAAAATGAGATTAAATGCAGAATTACTTGTAAGCGAAAAGCGCAATTTCAGAATTAAGATCAATAAAGAAAAAAAAGAGAAATTTGTGTTAAATGACGTTTATTAGCTAAATTATCACTGACATTATTCAATACATTTTGGTTTGACATGGGTTTGGAGTCTAGAAATCTCTATTTTTCACAAGGACTCAAGCTTCATTTCAGAATCCTATATCCAGTACTCGAGAGAATTACCAGCTACTAGTTGAAATATCTCAGTATATAGGCCTCGCTAGAATTCATTCATTCATTAATGATAAATAGATTGGAACCAATGAACAGTAACACTTCTTTGCTTGAAAATATATCCTGCATGACGATTCAAAGGCGTTCTATATTGTAGCTTTGTTTTGACCGTCTTATACCATCAAGTATTTCCACTTGTTTTCTGTTCTTCAACTGACACTCGTATTTCAGATTCGTTAAATAGATTTTGTCCTTCCTGAATAACTCTAAGCTAATCTTCTTGGTTAAACAGTCAAGGGCTATGCACAGTGAAAGGAGACTACCTTAAAACACTTTAAGGTTTATATTCTAGCCTCAAATCCTCTCACAAAAAAAGCCATTTACCCAGCAAATCTCTAAGGATATTATACGCTATTTTCCTAAAAACGCCTTAGCTGAAATTATAAATTTAGATCATGTCATTTAGGCGTAGGTGTTTTTACTAGCAATTACATGTTTTCAATTCCCTTGGTTGAACATCAAAACACTGCTTGACCATTAGCAGACAAATAGTCGCAACATGAATTTTGATTACAAATTTCAAAAAAATATTTTGTCGAGCAAAATTTCGATAATGTGCGGAAAACTATTCTCATGGACAAAATTGTAGCCCAAAACTACTTTGTTTGACGATTTTTATGAGCATATCACAGAGGCTAATTGTATAAAGAAAGAAAGATGAACTGGAATAGTAAATAAAGCTGCACCTTTACTAGAGTTTACAAAACGAAACAATTTCAAAAACCGATTTTCCACTCCAAAAATAACGGCTAAAATCTCCTGAAATTTCTGAGCAATGTCACAAACCAATGCGTGGGCTGTGTGCATCGGATACAAGTGGATTAAAAAGCTTAAAAGTATCAAAAACGAAGGAAGCAAATTGGTCATATCATCGTTTGTTATAGAGAATACATATCGAATGGTTCTTGTGTTGTCTGGATGGCGTTGCCTGTGGTTAGCTCGAGCAAAAACAATGTTAATACTTTTATATCCGTTATGTAAAAACTCTATCTGTTACAACTATTATAGAACGTAAATATATCAACACTTTATCGATGTTTTTGTCACAGTTAGAGAAATTATTTTCGGCTGTTTTGCTTGGTTTTCAAAGTTTTTCGCTATCGATCTTCCATGAAACGTTTCACAGCATTTTGTTTCCCCAGCTCTCCCTATCTTTCTCGTATCGATTTTTTTCACCACTTTAGTATATCTGCAGTTTAGTCACAGAATGTAGGGACCAGTATAAACAGAATGATTATTTTTTGAATATTTTGAATTTGTACACTGTTTTGTAATGAGCGGTATTCATTATTGTTCAAAACAGTCTTGTACAACGTATCACATTGTGTACATTTGACTTTGAAGAAGACTCAAGCAACGAAAACACTTTTTTCAAAGAAAAACGCTTCAAATTTAAGACCAATCTTTCATAATAGATGAAGAATGTCCTTACTACTTGTTCTGGGTTCTAGGCTTATTTACGTATAAGTGTAAGTTGGTCATGATTGTGTAGGTCGGTTCCAACATCTTTTATCTTTCATCAAAACAACAACATTGACAATTCGGCTGTTTTCCTGAGATATTATCTTCATTTTTACCGAGTTAAAATCGAAATTCTCAATGGTTTTCTGCATTACTGTTAAAATTATATCTCAAAAAGGTAACGTAGTAGATAACTTAAGATAGGAATAACCCAACTTCTGTGTCTACTCTAAAGACTGCTCTAGTTTTGCTTCGTATATTTTATTTTTCATGGATTGTATAGAAGTAATCGAATTTGTAAAAGAATAATTGTGATTTTAAGATATAGGACAATGCAATGAAAATAGATCAAGAAGGCCGTAGTTTATTAACGATTTGAATGAACTTACTGAATAAAAGAGCAAGCTCTTCTTGGTGAAATGATTAAAGACTGTTTGAATCATATGCAAAAGGCGATAAAAGATGTTTTTTTTAATATTTTCAAGCGATATTCAGAAAGAAGAATGATGAGACCAAACAAAATACACAAACAATATAGAAAGGAAGAAAGAAGATCGTACACGGTTCATTTATTATTTGTCTGGTATTTTCCAGGGAAATCTCCTTAACTTCAATATCCATTCAAGGTATAATGTGTTTGAGTAGAGCTGTAAGCCTTAACCTTTTTTTTTCTTTTCACTAGCACGAACACCCCTTCATGGAGTAAAGCCACACGACAATGTATATATCTTCGTCTGCACCGCCGCGTTCAATTATGCCCTCACAGAACACTCTATCTCCTTCCAACTCAAACGCTTTTTTTCAGAATGTTTCAGCTGAGGTTTTTATGACTAAAAGGTGTTTGAATCTGAAACAAAAGCGTCATTTAAAGCTCGAGAGGAGAACGAAACAGTCTGCACAGGTTGCAAGAAGGGCAATTGTTCAACGCCTTTCAGATACAACAGCTTGCATCAAAGTACCCGGTCTTATTGACTCCTCGTTTATCACAAGATCTGTCAAACATTAAGCCCCTAAGCAACGGCCAAACAAAAGACAAGACACCATGGAATATTCACTGAAAAAATCATCCTTTTCTGATTTTTCGTTTAGAAGAAATACATCCTTAAACCTAACTGTCCCAGTAGGGGAGTCTGAACCCCTTTTGGCAATCTGAGGAATTTGGCGGATTTACTAGCTATCTTTCCGTGATTTCTAAAGCAAAATCGTTCCATCGGCTTAATTGCCTTTGTTTCGCACCACGGGTAAGGCTGATAATCTTGCAAGACTTATCTTGTCTAATCTTTGCTCGCTGATATGTTTTTAGTAAGAGGGCGTGGCTGGAAAATACACCTTTTTGTACCAATTTAAGGCCAAGCTTTCTATCTGCTAACATTCTTGTTTAATGTTACAAGATCAAATGTTTCGTGTGAATGAGATGTTAATGAAACTAAATGACACCAAATTGACTTTAATTGAATTCGCGATGTTGGAAAAAATACAGCATTTTGCTCGTGTTTCGGTTTACTCAAAAGGACTGTTTCTGACTGAAGTATCGATGTTCGACTGAACTTGAACATCGCCAAAGAAATCATCTACTCAAATCCGAAATATCCTTAACACAGAACAAGAAAAGGGATAACGCTATTGGTAATCCCTTAAACAATATTTCAGCCCAAAGGGCATTGGAGAATGACCAACTTGTTGGTCTAAATGACGGGCTGCTTCCTGTAAGACCAATTGGCACAACAACAGGCTAAATGCGTACGTAGATAATTAGCTCTGAAAGAAATCCTGGACTTGACATCAGATCATTATAAATGATGTTACTAAATGAAGTTACAGTTTAAAAAGACAAAAGAGTTTTAGATACTAAAGATAATAAGTGTTTTCTTTTTTCTTCGGCTCGTGAATCCACTTTAATTCAAGCTAAATTCGTCCTCTTAAGTAACCCGGAACAAAGCCTCCCTCTTTCCTTTGGGGCTACTTGCTTGTGTGTCACCTCGTTTAATCCTTTATAGTCCTATCTTTAATGCTTGCTATATAGATTTGTTTTTGATTTTTTCAGTGTCAGTTGAATCAAATGACTTAAAAGGGCCGAGTAGCTCATGTTGACCCTAACTCGTGGTCGTTTATTTTTGCATTTAAGAAGTGATACAGATTAAATCTGCATATCGCTGCTGCCTTTGATGTGCTCTTTTGGTGATGATTATCAGCATGGTCTATCTAGCAGTCAGTCTGTCTCCTTGAGCGAAAATCAAAGCTTTAACCTTCCCGTTAAGTAAGTCCCCCAAATAACAATTTCCCATCACCACGTTACTTATGGAACAGTATTTCGCTAGCTTTTTGGCTATCTAAACCTGCATCAATCATATCGAATAACGGATGGACTGATACGAACTCAAGTCTTCACTCCATGTCACTCCCATTTTTCAGCTTGTAATCGTGATAATAATGGTCAAACGACTTGTCTATCTAAAAGGGCCAAAAAAGGTACTCTTCAGGCTAGCGAGATTTGAAGTACTGGGTTAATATCTTTTAGCAGTTTTTTTTGATTGATTTTCCTAAGATATTATCATTCGTCCAACTAACGCTCAATATTCGATCGATACATGAAGTGGCGTTAAAAGGGCTAACCCTTCTCGGCTATTAACAAATGGCTCGCATCACGATTATTTCCTCTCGTGATGATACATTAAAACAGCCTTTCAAATAGGGCTGTCGGTAGCTAGTGAATCAAGTAAATTACTCAATTTTGTGCTACAGATGTTTGGAAATGGGTCGGTAAAAGCTGGTGAAAAGGCCAGAGGGGACAATGCTGCTATTTGACCAGCATAACTTGAGTAGTTTTGATAATAACAGTCTTATCCCCCTGTCGGAACACATGTGGAAAGAGCCTAGTGATGTAGTATTATATATAACGATGAAATCTGTGAAAAAGAGAGTGAGTTTCAAATCAATGGGAGATTAGGCAGATTGACAGGAGTGTATGTTCTTGATAATGCACACAGTGCAGGCTGTGGAGACAGTGTAGTACGGAAAGTAATTCACGACATATGGACGCCTCAAAGGTCGAATTTTGGTGATATAGTCTTATTTTGTATAGAAAGGAAGCCTGGCTCGTATTTAGCTGAGAACGTTTACGTGAATGAAGATAGCCTTAAAGCAGGTAATTAGAACATAAGTTGATTTGATCGTTAACCTTCAACATGAATCTAGGCGTTGTTCATGTTCTCTTTGTCATGCATTATAGCCTATACTTTTCCACGTTGTATATACGATACTAAACTACACTCCTTGTACGTCGATCCTGTCATTTACCCTATACATGTAGCTCATTAGATCAATGCAAAAACCCTTAGTTGTAGACATAACTGGATATCTTTTCTACAATTCATTAGTCTGTGGATCGCCGAGAATATCGCACGAAAACTAGCTAAGCTTTCAATTATCAAGATGGTCTGGAGACATGCTTTCGTGCCAGACGTTCGTCGCATATCGTATCCTGTTTTTTTTATCCAGTTTCATCCAGTAATAATTCATTCTTTCATGCATTTTTCTTCAAAACACTTACTCCGGCTCTAGTTGCTGCTCAGTTAATGCAAGAGTCCTGTTTTTAGGTAATTATATTTCTTAACAAATAATTGCAACAGAGATGCCTTGGAGGTTAGTTACAATGAAGTATTTTCTTAAAACTAAAAGAGGGTAATTGTTAGCTTTTACATGCTGGAAATATCCCATACTCATTATAATCGAGTCTTACTTTACTCAAGAAAAATCTTTCAAGTAAGTTATTTCGTAAGCGAATCTAAAACTTGTCACAGATCTAGTCCTATCAGCCATGCTTGCGGCTTGAACTTAGCTCTCTTTAGAAACTAGCTAGAAAGAAAGAAAGAAAGAAAAGAAAAGAATAGAAAAAGAAAAAGCAAGCAATAACTGACGACGTTTTTACTGATATTAGAATTATTAGAATTATTTTTGAAATTATCATTACATTTACTCAAAGATTTTATGAAAATATTATCCAAACATTAATGCAGAGCATTTGTCTATAATTCCCTGTACATAAACGATACAAAATCCAAAACATTGTCATTTGTTTTTGTGTTTAATAACAAAAGCTGTACTTTGCTTTTCCGTTCAGTTTGTATGTCCTTGAAGCCATTACTTAATGTTCCATACTACCGAAAACAAATACTGTAAAACGTCGAACTATCTCGAACTATCATATTTGTTCTGTAACTCCTTGTCTGACCAAAGTCCAACTGGCAACAGCTAGTTAGTTTTCTCCTTGACTCGACTCAGAGCTAAGGCGATGGATATGACAAGGACATTTGAAACAATATCAAAATATTACAATAAAATTTATGCCCGTAACTATTATCGAATTATCCGTCGACAGGAATTCATTGATTCGTGATTGTGTTTTTAACAGGAAACTTTCTACATAACGAGCCGTATTTGTTAGGATGTACTTTGATTAGAAAATTGATTTACCTGTTGGTAATAATGTAAAGTGGATTTCTTTTCCATAAGTTAATTTTTTAACTGGAGTCTTCCTTTATCATTTTTAACTATATAAGCGCTTTTTTAGTTGTACACGTTCTTATCAGTTTTTCTTTGTTATTCCTTCAACTTTTTAAAATACTTTTCAGATCCTCGCACTTTATTTTCTAGAATTGAAGTCCAGCTTGTCTTCCAGTTTGCTTTCTTATCTTAAATTTCGTTTTTTTTTTCCTTTTTTTTCTTTTCTTGATATACAATTTTTTCTCTTCTCTTCTTTCCTCTTCTTTTCGTGTATTTTTCATCTTTTTACTCACTTTTACTCTTTCTTGTTAAGATTTTCTCTCATCGTTTTGTTTTTTCCTTTTTTCGTGTACTTTTTTTCTATTCAGCATTTCAGTGTTACTTGTTCTTTTTGATAAACTTTTTCTAGTCCTTCTTTGTCCCAGGTTTGCAGATTTTCTATATATTCATATAACTTTAGATATATATTTGTAATAATTTCAGCTTTTCTTTCGACTTGATAATGACTTGCATTGAGTCGAAACGGCATCTATTTTATATAATTATTTTTAGCTTTAATGTGTAAAATTTTAAGGTTGAACTTAATCATCATCAAATTAATATCAAAGAATCCTTTTATTCTTCTTCTTGTTTCTCTCCTTTCTATTTTTATTTTAATCTATTTTTTCTTTATATCTCACATTCTCTTTTCCTACGATCTACAATCTTCTACCATATTGACCTGACATAAATTTCAAAATGCTTTTTTCTATCTTTCTTATTCTTATTTTTATTCATCTTTATCTCAGATTTTCTCTACCCAAAATTTTTACCAGAGTTTAATTTCTAAATGCTGCAGATAAAATATATCGCAAAACAGTTTTCCCGTTTTTCCGGAATTCCTTTCTCTCTCCTCGTCTTCCTCTCCAAACATCGGCTCACGTAGTAAGTCAGGTTCACCTTCCTGCACTTCAAGAGCCAGTTCTAAGATTGCTTTAGAATGTATCGCCTGGGGGCATCTTTAAATATACTTAAATAAGGTTTTAACGAGGCTTCTATTCTTCGATATTCTTGACTTGTTATTTCAGCTGCTCGTCTCGAGTATTCAACCTGTCAGCCTTCGTCGGGGGCGTATACTCTCGTGGAGGCGACAAGAAACTCAAGAAACGATGTTCGCTTCACTCACGCAATAGAATACATGAAATCATTTTGTTTTCTAACGTCTTTATGGTTTAGTAGACGTCTCATAAACTGGTTAATAATTTTCTCGTTTTTCAAACAAAAGTGTAAGATAATTTTTTTCATTTTTAAAAGAAGAACTCGCCATATCAGTTCATGTAACATTGATATGGGAAATTAACTTTTTTTCTTTCTTTCTCTATTTCCATCTATCTTTCTTTCTTTTTTTCATTCATTCTTTCTTTCTTTCATAATTTATGTATTTCTTTCTTTCTTTCTTACTTTTTTTCCACTTTTACTTTATGACGTATTGGAAACTGAAGCCTCAACTGACATTCTCTCTCCGCCATGCCTGTACCAATTTTTTTTTTTTTTTGATAAGAATTTATATACAACTATTTCTGTACAAGCAGTTTATAAACTATCCTTCTCGGCCAACTTTTCTTTAATCTCCTGCTCTAGCTTCGTTTTGTTTACTTTTGGTTGAGTTTTTCGAATTATGAAGTACTTAGTTTTTGTTTTTCCTTTAAAATGTATTTTTTTGTTCGTTCGTTCGTTCGTTTTACCACGTTTTATAAAAGCTGCTTTACTTGTTGCGTTTTACTTTATTTCATATAGCGTTTCCTTTTTTTTATCTAACTTTTTTCTGGCTCATTTCTGCCTTTAACAGCTAGGTTTTTTTTTACACTGAACTATGGTACTAGAATCCTTTACAACACAATTAGAAGAAGCCAGTTTGCAAACTGATCACCATACGGTTAGATATTTTTGAAATGTCATGGGAATTTGAGTTTTTTTTTCATCTAATACATTTTTTGCTTTTTAAATTACGAGAAATCTTAACCTTTGATAAGCACAACATAGAATGAATTTTTGGAAATAGCATAATTTTTTGGAAAAGAGAACTTGAGATATAATTAAAATAGAGCTGTATAAAACTAGAAGCTGGAATATGAATAGAATGTACGCTGCAAAGATTTTTAATTATACTGTTATAATAAAAAAATTAAAATTCTTAAAGTCTAACTTCATACACAGCTTCTCATTCGTTTATGTTAAGGCCCGTTCACACTGGCGATTTTATGCGGCGATTTTAGAAAATAAAGTAAATTTTTCTTATGCTTCGAAAAAGACATTTGCCCAGGTAATCTTGGCCGATATCTTGAATAAAACTTTACAAGTTAATTTTTTTCCATTTTTGACAATGAATCAAATCGCTGCAAAAATCGCATCTAAAATCACCAGTAAACTAGCCCTTATGATCTCAAGTCTCTTTTGATTCATATCATTTTTTTTCTAAAAACCTGCCCATTCGGATAGTCTGAATCAAAAATATTTTGAATATATAAAAATTGCTAGAATATTTAGCAAAGTTTAAGCTTCAATTTTATCATCGTTTTTAGTTGAATTGACAAAGATTGAATGTACAGAAGTTGAAGTCGAATAGTACGTTTTATCGAAAAAAATTATAATTGTATTTTAAGCGATGCAGTTTATCGATAATTGATTGCTTGTTTAGCGATATCAGCGTCCAGATTAAACTGTTACATTGGCCGTTATCTCAGCTTATCATGTATTAGAATTACAATCTTTGTAGTCGATACTATCATTCGAAAAATCAAGACTTACCTTTATCACAAAAACGATAAAGAACCTTCGTATATACTCGACTCATGGACCTGTAAAGATACGCTAAACTGGCCCGTGCTCTGCCGAGTTTCCCCATTCAATTCAGCTATGTCTTTAGCGAATTTAAAAGCTTTTTAGCCGTTCCTAAACCTACTCTTTTCCCAATTAGGAATAACTAAAGCGTCCGACATGAGACAAAGGCGAGGAAATAACCTGAAAACGTGGATTAGAGTCGTACAATTGCATGAAGTTTAGTGCCCTCAATCGTTGCTTTTTGAGGCATTTAGATGCTAAAATAAAAAGGAAATTTAGGATAAAGTGGTGGGATGCATGGGTGATTGGATTGCGTTGACGAAATTGAAACTACGACAAAAATTAGGTTTTTTTTTGAGTTACGATGTCTGGAGCAACCTTCACCAGCAGGAGACAAGCAGTTAGAAAAATAATCTAAGAGCTGGAGAATTTTCCGTGTTTGAATATCAAGTAGAAAAAAGGAGCACATTTTGGATTCTTTTGTAAACAATTTATATTTATATAGAATAAGAGAACGCTTGGAAAAATTGTGAAGCCAATTGAATACAAAAAGGCGCCGCGATACAAACTAAACGTAGACTGCATGCTCTTAGAGTCTTCTTAGCGTATGGTCACGTCTGACATGTACGTTCATTCAAAGTATGTATATTAAAAAAAAGCAAAAGAAAATATTTTCCTTTATCTCGTGACTGAAGACAACTGAAGGCGATCTTAAATATCCATTTGATTTAAAAATTTGGTTGGTGTTACGATTTAACGATTACTTTTTTTAAATATAGTTAGAATTCGATTTCTATTATTTCTCGTTCCATTTTCTTTGGGATATCGGGCCATTTTCCGCAGTAAATTGAGAGATCAATTTTGACTGATTTACAGCGCTTCGTTTGCTATTTCCGTGACTGTCCTGGTTCATACAGTCACTGCTTCAAATCTAATACAGTTACTTCATTTTAAACTGATTTTCATCTATCAACTAGATTTTGAAGATTACTGTACGATCTTGAATCAGTACAGTATCCTTATAAAGACAACGACATATGTATAAATCCCGAGATTTCCTCACATATTGATTACTATAAGTACATTCGTAGCATATTAAAATAACGGTGGTTAGTTACCAAACGAATGGTATGATCTAAGTAGTACATAGTAATCCTCCTTTAGCAAAGGGAAAGATTTCTATAAATCTTAAACCATTGGCTAAAAAACCATTTCAAAAGAATAATAGTAATGGGCGTTTTAAGAATCCCTCTAAAGTAAAACAAAAAATATAATATTTATTCCAAATAAATAAAGGAATGAAATGAAAAGGAAACGAAGACAATAAAATAAGACGGAGGAAAGAGATTTAGTTAGATTAGCGTTACATTTAAAGATAAAAGAGGAATAAAGATTTCCGTGTTCTGATTGGTTCTTGAGTTGCCGCGCGCGCGCGTCATTTCCCGCCCTTTTTACAAGAAAGAAAATAAAAGGCCAACACCTTAAAACTGGAGTTTGAAATTTAAAATAATCAATAATCTCTTAAATAAATCCCTTAAAATTATTAAAATGCAGTTCACACAATCAAAGAATATTACAAAGTAAAGTTTTATTTTCAAATTATATAAAAAATTACTAATTCAATAAATGTAACTTCAATCAATTAATTTGTTATTTTTCTGTTTCTGTGCTTGATCGAGTCAGTGTAGAAGTAGCTTCGTTGTCTTATCATCAACTGGCACCCTGACAGCATTAAGGAGTTCAAGATCAGTCATATTCTGAAATAACATAAATAGATAATAATATAAAAAAAATTATTATCATTTATCAGTAGATTAATGAACTTTTAATGAACTAAAAAATGGAACATAATCTTGTTTGGATAAAGAAATAACGACTTCCAGACAACTGATTAAATCATTGATATACTAAGTATTATTCATTAAATTTTAAAAATGCTACATTTTTTTGGCTGGTAAGAGAGTTTTGATACTAATTCCTGCATGTCAGTCTCAGTTCTATGACTGTATTGGTAGTCTTAACGCATCTCTTTTAGCCAACTTTACGTTCTTTTTAGCAAACGCTTAACACAGATATGCACTCGATAGCAAAGCACGGGGAAGCTTTTTTTTATTCAAAAAAGATTGCAGCTTAAAATACGTAAATTTTGTGCTTATATTTTGATATTCAATAACAAGATTCACGGAATTTTCACTCTAACGTGATCACCCTGGAGGTATTATTTTTTTGAAATTCATAAAAGTGCGTTGAAAACAAGTTAGATGTTGATTGTAAGGATTGGACCAGGATTAGTGGCTTAAAGGCTTACCATCCCGTATCTTCTTTAGCCGGTTCCACCACTTCCTTTTTCGCTGAATATGTTCTGTCTTTTCTTCTAACAAATCTAACAAGAGGAAGAAAAGATATCACTACGTTCTTCATGTTATTCTACATATTGTATTGTGGAGAGTCTCGTATGCATCTTAACACATAATATGAAGAAATGAAATGCCGACTGAAAACATTGAAAACAAAACCAATGGCTTTGAAGCAAACTGCCACGGAATTGAAGAAACGACAAGAGAAGAATATCACACTACTGAGTACAGTGTGAGAGAAATGTTTTTTCTTCACATTGTTTTTTGATTCCTTGGATTTCCTTGAAAAGGGAAAACGGTATACTTGATAGGAAGCGCGCTATGTTACTCATCGTGATTATTATTCTCCGTCATTACTTTTTATTCAGCAACTTTTACTAAAATTTCGTCCAAAACATGGTTAGCAAACTATAAAGAGACAATCGTAGCAGGAAAAGTCCCCAAAGACGTTAACTCCCAAGTCCCTTATTTTACAGGGATGGAGTAGGCTAAATTTGAAATCAATTTCTGGGTCATAAAATACGAACAAAATTAATGACCTAAATTTATGATGTCACATCATCATGACCACTGCTTTTTCAGACTCTTCGCGCTTTAAAAATATATCTACCAACTAGAAACACGTTATTCAATCGATCCTTTGGTGGTTCTATTTTGAAATAGCATTGCATACGATTGGGCATGTCCCCAATTCGGTTTAGCCTCCTCTGCAAAACAACTTGTGCTTTCCTTTGTTGGGATTCCTGTGTTGTGAAGATCACAGGAAACCCAATCCCTATCCCTGATAACCAAAAGAATAAAACGGAAATTTGCCTAGGAAAGAGAATATATTTATACTACGCTACTCACTCGACAAGGATAAAAGCGATAGTCATCAATGAAGCCATAACAACAAACGTCAACCCTTTCACTCCCACTCGTATGAACAGCGGATAGATTGAATTAAAGATGAGTGCACCGACCAGCGTGCATAGTGTTTCAAGGGTAGCGATGGCAGCAAACAAAGCACCTAGAAATAAAATGATACGCATGGTGGGTGAGTGAGACTGTCCTTACAGCGCTGATGATGCAAATACTTTTATATGTAACAAAAGTTAAGCAGTGCAACTCATGATATAACTGCAAGATAAGGAATTTCTTTCTCTAGTTTCAGAATCCACACAAAACACGATTTGTTAATAATGATACTAGAAATCTTCTCACCGAGGTTGTTCATTTTCTAAAGGCGCAGACACACGGTGCAACATTGTGCGCAAAATTGCAGGCAATGTTGTTGAAGTAGGATCGTTTTCTACTTCAGCTACATTGCGTGCAACAAACTACGTCGTGTGACATGAATCGCAGCATCGTTTGCCTGCAACATTGCGCGCAATGTTGCACCGTGTGTCCGTAGCATAAAACGATTCTAGAACGTGTAGCATTAGGATGAGCAATGCATGCACGACAAGCATGACAAGCTGCACGAGTCTGCCTAGTATCATGCAGGTAACAGATCAAATATTTGTCTATCAATTTTGTTTCTATAGCCTTACCGCAATGGTCGAGACATAGAATGGACTAAACCAGTTTTCGTATAAAGAATTGCGGTAATAATTTCAAGACATTCTCTAAAGTAAAACTCGATCGTGCCAGTGCAACGGCAATGCTTGGAAAAGTCAAGAGATCCCCCCAGCCCGGCCCCATCGATTTTTTTACAGTTAGACTTAGTTAACCGCCGCTCGGTTGGCTCAGTTGGTTGAGCGGGAGGTCGTGGTTGGAGTCCCAGCCGGACCAACACTCAGTGCCTACACCTCATACTAACCACTTCTCATGATTGTAAAGCGCCTTTGATTATATTCATATAGAAAGGGTGCTATATAAATCATAAATCATGATAAATCATCTTAGTTTATAGAGATCGAAAACTTCGCCATGCTGAGGTGGCTACGTGGGGCATGTTTTACCTTGTTCATCCGGGTCAACCATCTTAGACATCATTGCTCTTATGGTTGGCGTAGGAATGCCACCAAGACAGGCTACAAATGGAACTAGAAAAAGAGAATGCAGTTAGTCACCCAGTCAATCGCTCCTTCACTCCATTAGTCCTTTAGTTGTCAATCAGTCAGTCTGCCACAAATTTTCATTGTTACAGAGAATAGAAAAAGCTTCTACTTCTGGGCCCAGTTGTACGAAGGGTGAATAGCGCTATCCGATGGATAAATCTTATCCATTGGATAAATTTATTGGATAACAGCATCGACTTATCCACTGGATAAGGATTTATCCATCGGATAGCAGTATCCACCTTTCGTACAACCGGGTCCTGCGTAACAAAGTCGCACAACAAATGTACAGGGTTGGTAAAGGTGGCCGAACTCACTCTGCAACTTGCAACGCAACAACATTGCGCGACAAGTTGCACGATTTTGTTGCTCGTATTTCCGCGCCTTAAATCTTCCCATCAACCAAATATGATCATGAATTGTTTCTAGTTTGTTCTTGTACTAAGATTTTCCCTACTTACCAATAAAAAGAGTTTGTTTGCTTGTAACGAACGCCATGAACGATAACGACAAGATTATTGACGTCATTCCTATTTGCAGCAACCTGTGATCAGATAAGATATTCCCAAGAAATTTCAGTCCCAGGACCGCGCCTATTGCCTGGACGCAAAAACTCAGCGCCAAGTAGTATCCAATCATGATAGCGTTACAGCATAACGGCCGATCCAGTGCATACAATACAATAATACTTCCAAATCCAATTGAACACATGATCATCAGGCCAGAGATTATCATCAAAAGTGCCATGCGCCAGTGACCACCAGATCGAGGTTTGGAAAATATATGAACAATGGCTATCACGTGACTTACGCTGAAGAATTTGAATTCTGCTTGTTTGTCGTGGTTCACTGGTATGCGTGATTCAGGGAGAATAAAAACGACGTAGAATAACGCAAACGTATGAAGAAATAAAATAACCCAATAAGGAGGGCGAAAACCGCTATTATAAACCAGGTATCCACTGGTAAGATGGCTTAGCATGCCACTTAGAAACGCTATGGCTTCAAGAATGCCTAGGCGAAATGCACGCTGGTTTTCGTCTGTTATGTCAGCGATGTATGAAAAGACTGACAGAACCATGGTGGGGAAAGACCCGCACGATCCCACAAGGAAAGCACCAATCAGAAGCGTTGTTACGGGTAGCTTTAGATATATCACGACCAATACCAAAGCAGTTTCTATTGCACTTCCAAATAACGGCAAACCCATGGCTTTTCTACGACCTACATGGTCGGACCAGGCTCCTAAGATGAGCGCGACTATCAGTGACGGCGCGCTAGCCGAGAAGACTAGACCTAGCTGCATGTATGAGGATTCTGATTGGACCTGTCTCTGAATCCGTTTCGTATCCTCACTGGTTGTCATTGGAAACGGCTCACAACTGCTTTTACTATCAGTTGAGTTGTAGATAAGTCCTTTCTCTTCACTAATCCTCTTGTGAATGTATTGTTGTATCACAGGTACGTGAAGAATGATTCCAAATGCATAGCAAAATATCACAGGTTCTACCGTGATTTGCCTGAAAAATGATTCCACTTTTTGATAACATTTTTTCATATATAATTTCTCTTTACTGGGCTCCCTGTCTTTTTTCTCTGTAGATTCTGATTGGTTACCATCTTCCAGTTCGTCGTCATGGGAATTAATCTGATGATACGTCGTCATAAACATCTTTATCCCTACAATCAATTGCTCTCTTGGTATGAGTAGTGAATGATGACCTGGTTTTGATCAAGAAAGATTCCTGTTGAACCAGTCCCAGGCTTTCTCAGAAGCACCATCCTAGATCAGGTCTGCCAATGAAAAATAAGTTGGTGATCAGATAAAATGTAAGGCAGAAATTATGTTTTTAATCTGGTGCGTAAAAACTGCCAAACAAAAGTAGTCTTCTTCACATTTCCCTGCGCCATCTTGAAAGGTAGCCGAGAGTGCCTTTGCATCAATGTGAGACATGGGGTAAACTTGAAATGATAGAGACCTTTTTTAACACCTTGGACAATTATTCACTCTATATAGACCAAATTGTTCAAACATTCATTTTGGTGGTTCTACTCAAAATCGGTGGAACTTCTCGAAGGTCCTATACCGATCTCTGTGGCACACCTGATGCAGACAGAATCCACGGCTTAAGAAAGGTGTATTAGCCATTCAAAAGTTAAGGGAAAACTGGCTGGGTCGAGTTGACATTGCAGTGCATTTTTAAGCTTTTTGAGATGACATGATTCCAAGATGGCATCTATTTCGTCCCATAAAACAGTCCCACGATGCACTGCAAGGCAAGTGGACCCAGTTTTTCCATCAACCTCGGAATGGCTAATTAATCAATTCAATTTCAATTTTCGACACCTGTACGTACGCTTGGTCATGCTGGAGTTACCAGGTGTAAGAATCACCCGTCGAGAGTGTGACATCTCGCTGAATTCTAAAACGTAGAATTCTCAATGGGCAGTTCAATTCTTTCACCAAGGGGCATATAAATCCCCACTGTACTGACCTTTGAACGGGTAAAAAGGAATTCCATAAACGACAAAAAAAACCCAGATATATATTAAAAATAACCAACTATTGGTGTCAAATTATTGAAATAAAGTCATCGATATGCTTGAAATTAGCCTAGATAGTAATGATGAAAATATATATTAAAATTGACTATATACTTTGGTATAATTAAGTATATTTTTAGTACAAACCTTGTTTCATAGGTATAGGTCTTTCATCGGTGAGTTTCTGATGTGTTTATATAATATTTTCAATGGTACATTGATCAATAGTCAGACTATTTGTTTGATTGGTTGGCTTTGGTCAATGTTTCGCTTGGCTGCAGGTACCTGATCAGGAATGCTAGAATCCTAACAGGAACGGCTCGGATGACTAGTACTAATTAAATCTGACTAAACATCCTCTACTCTACAAGTACCTCGCGATGAAATTTTATCTACTAATCTTCTACAATCATTCTAATACTTCTCAATTACCCACTTACATACCCTACAATTTTTTTTCTTAAAATCCACCATAAATAAGAATTAAACGTTTTTAATTTATCTAATTTTGTAGTATTGGGCTTCCTGTGTTGATTTACGATTTGATCACAGATCAGTAAAGAAGCTATCACCATGGCGTCCTAATAAAATGTTGTCTTCCAGCAAGAATACACTTTATTCTTATCCAAATAAAAGCAATTAAATTGTACACACTTTACTAATACATTTCTGTCGGTTTTCGGTGGCAGTAAAGGGCTAGTAAACTAAGAAATTCCTAGTTTTGGGAAATCCTAAGCGCACAATGCACTACTGTTCAAAACTGTGTGAAGTGACTGTGAAGCTCATTCCAGTTTATTGGGAAATAACATAGGGAACATGCGCGCTCTGATTGGCTAAAAAAAATGATGAGGGTCCAAGTTTCATAGTTAGGTTCAGGAGACCATTTATTAATATAGGTAATAGCATGGTTTGTAGTGGTATTTGACATAAATACCACGAGTGATATTAAAAAAATTGTTTGTAATTTCACCAGAAGTAGGCGAAAATGCCACTCCTCTCAGCCAATCAAATTGCAGAAATTTCTTAGGGCATGATAGAATACTTGAAATTGGTATAAAACTTCGGCATCTATAAAGAAAACCTAATTATTGGGAAATTACTAAGATTGTCATTTTCTAGGGGATCAGGGAAAAGGTGAAGATTTCGGAATCAAATATATGAGATATTTAGGAGTGAGACTTTATTTGCGGGTATCCTGTGGTTGGTCCCAACCTCTGCCCAGCCCCCAGAAGCGCCCACAGTGTCAATAACCAGCTGACACAGCCGTGACACATCTCGTGGAATCACGATCACAGCAGGTTCTCTGGTTCTCTGGTTCTCTCATCACTGCTCTCGTTCGGTCTGAGAATGACTACATCAAAAAATCATGAATTCCTCCGGAAATACTTCCTATCTTCAGTAGCTGCTACGTTCGCAGAGTCAGGTAATTAATAGTATAAGCCTTTATTTTTTTAAATTTGGTAAATTTGGTTGTTTTTTTTTAACTTATTGCGCGATTCTGGATTGCACTTCGACCTTTCTTGTAGTACACGTTGACGCAATAACATTACTGGACTAGTACTTGTGGTTTTCTTAAGTTTATAAGTTTATATAACAAATGTTGTGAGTTTACAAACTCAGAAAAGACTCATAATAAACATATTTATTAGTTTTTCGACCATTGAGCATGTGGTTTGATTAGATTGCCATACATGTTTATAAGCACGCGCGCTCAACCAAAATTGTAAACGATATGAAAATATTAAAATCGAAGGTCAAAATGCAATCGTTTTCAAGTAAAAATATTCTTTTCTAGAGCTAAGTATTGAAAATAAATGCTTCTTACTGCAGTTTAACAGAATGCCTATGTTATAAATTTTATTCCAAGGGGCCAAATGCTGTCGTTAAAAAAAAAAATGTTTAACAATCAAGAAGATTTTGTTTTGATTCTGCAGATTCTGCAGGCATTAATAATTAAACTTAAGTTTGAAATTTATCTTGTTTTAGTTTAGGCTTTCTTTTAATTTATTGAATATAGTGAAAGTTGTCTTTGTTACATGTTCGCAGTTGAACAAAAGATTTTTACTCTCATGCAATCGGGTAAGGAAGGGGGTCGTGTTTTGATCCAGTTTTTTATATTTTTAACTTGGCGTCAGTGTTCACCTTTTCCCTAAACTTTAAAGATTCAAAAATGCCACAAATCTTGTGATTTTGTATAAGAGCTAACTTAGAATTCAAAAATTATGGCCAATAATTTGGCTTGTTTGCATGATCCTAGTTGACTTGTTTTGTTTACGTCAAAATCAGATAAGATTTTCAGAACTTAGTTAATTATTTAAGATTTTAAAATCAAAAAACTATGAATATTGTCTTAGTCAATGAGAGTTTATGTACTGTTGCTGACACTAGAGTTTCTATTATCACTAGCAGGTACAATACATGGTTTTGAGATCCCTTAGTTACTGTTGCTATCTCCCATAAACATGAGCTAGAATAATAATAATATAAAACTCTGATTCTAGCTATCATTATGCTTTGTTTAATCATCTTATGAAAACACAACATCCTTGTGGTACTCTTGAAAATAGTTATTTTTTAGTTGCTTATTGAAAAAGATGTAAAATTTCAAAACAACTCCAGCTTACATTGACTGGTTGACTATGATCTTCGTCAGAATCTGATTTCATTTTCATATCATGGATGTGTGTTCTTTCTATCTCTTATTACTTATACACGTTGGTGTTGTTAACATGTCAAACAGTATGATCTTGGTTTCATACCCTCCTAACGTTTTTTTAATCCTCTAGATAATAACTTACTGATGTCAGTCACCACCCCGGCCATCACACTCAACACTCATATCATTATACCATCCGGGCTTCAAATCCTTCACTTAATTCAATCCTCTCTCTTGCCTGATGTAAGGCACCACGAACAGTGGTCTTAAAGACTAGGAAATCTCACCACGTCATTCACACTCAACACTCATCATGTAATCTTGGCTTCAAACCCTTTACCATTAATTTTTTTGCACTAAAATAAGACAACATAATGGTATATATGATTTCATTTCTGTCTTGCAGTTACTTTCCCACTTGACATTACCAAAACAAGGCTTCAGATTCAGGGGGAAAGAGCCTCAATGGTGTCAACAAGTGGTAGCTCTGTGGCCTACCGAGGAATGGTTAAAACAGCAGTAGGAATTGGTAAGATATTCATTATCAAGTTTTACAATTGCTAATTGTGAAAGCACAGTTTTTGTTAGGCTTTCTTGTTCCAGGAGATACCCATGATATCTTTTCCTGTGAGAAGAAGTGTGAGATGATCTAGGGTGCATCCAGTGAAGCACGGGTGACATACAGTAGCCTCTCACCAATGCAACCCAGGTTTGAGTCCTGCAGGGCTTGGTGTCGTATGTGAGTAGAGTTGTTTGTTGGCTCTCTCCTGTGCTTCAAGGGTTTTTCTCCGGGTCCTCCAGTTTTCCTCCCTCCACCAAAATCAACTTTTAAATACCAATTCAATCTTTGGGCTTTCACCTACATGTAGTTTGGAGGCTAGCTCTGTTGTGATTGTCCCACACTGTGATTCAACAACCAAAGCTTAATAGAATAATTTTTTAAAACATTTTTGTATTTATGGTGAAAACAAAGTATTCTCTTTCTGTGAAGAAAGTACTTTCATGTATTCTGATATTCCGTTGTAATCAATTGCCTTACAGTTGCAATACAAATAAAAGCATCTTTAGAAAATTTTTTTATAATAAAAAAAAAAGTAAGCAAAAACTGGGTATTTTTTCAAACTTGCTGTACAATTACCACTATCCTTTGATAGACCATTTCACGGTTGTCGTCACTCAACCTCAGCCTTGATAGTGTGTAATTTATTCTTTAGAATTTGACTTAAGCCTGTGGAAGTTTTAAGTGTTTCAATAGATATTTTTGAAAGCGCTTGTGCATCTCGAAAATGGTCTATTGTTTGATAATGCGTACATTCCTTAAATTACCGTGAGCTTTAGTCAAATTCTAAAGAATATATTACACACTATAGAGGCTGGGGTTGAGCGACGACAACCGTGAAATGGTCAATTGTCCCTTAAAACATTGATTGCTAAGGACACTATACCTGGGTCACCATTGCTGTCATAATTGGGAGTACACATTACTAGCGCTTTCCAGAGATGACATCACAATGATGCAGTATGCGATTGAAATGCAGAAAAGCCAAGCCAAAAACACATGCTAATATGCTGCAACAATGTTTTCTTGTCTTGTTGTTTCTAATTCTTGATTCCCCTTATTATCCTTGATACCACTTCTACCAGAATCCTTTTCATATAGTTCCTTTTGTTAGCCTAAATAACACCATTATCTTGCAACTTCCAAAGGAGTTCAAACATTTGAATAAGAAAAATAATTTGAAGAGGGTTCTAGTGGTAGTGGTATCAAGACATCAATAAGGGGAATGGTGAATTCGTGGAAAAACTATGGGTTTTCAACTGACACTGATCTTCTTTTCCTTGTAACCAAAGCCTTATCTACAAAGTTTGTCTGCATTTCTATCCCACAAGGCTTTGTGGTGTCTATTTCTAGTAACCGTGAAAAATGATATTGAGTTGTTGAGAATATGGTGTAATATGATATGCTGAATTTTTTCACAGTTAACGAGGAGGGAGTTCTTAAACTATGGAATGGAGTCACTCCTGCTGTACTCAGACATGTAGTCTACACAGGATCACGGATGACAGTTTATGAATTTTTAAGGAATAGAGTGTTAAAACGTAATAAAGATGGAGTTTTTCCAATATGGTAAGTAGCGAAGGGAGTTGCAACGACTGTGTAGACCCAGAAATCTTTCTCAGTCAACAATAGAACCCTATCTGCTGCCAGGAATTGGAAATCAAGGGGGTGTAGCAGTTGTGTGGTTACATCTCGCTTCTGGGGCCCAGTGTTTGATTCCTTTGGCATCACATGTTAGCAGAGTTTGTTGGGTCTCTGCCATGATTCAAGGGGCTTTCTTTGGGTTCTCTGTTCTTCCTACAGATAATTCCAATATAATCTGTTAATCTGACCAGCCCAGAGGTTGTTTCACGGTTCGATCTGTGAGTTAGCCGTGCACTAACTTTGATCAGACCAGAGGTTGTTTCAGGGTTTGATCTGTGAGTTGACCATGCCCTGACATAGATCAGCCCAGAGGTTGTTTCAGGGTTTGATCTGTGAGTTAGCCATGCCCTGACTTTGATCAGACCAGAGGTTGTTTCAGGGTTTGATCTGTGAGTTAGCCATCCCCTGACTTTGATCAGCCCAGAGGTTGTTTCAGGATTTGAGGGTTTTGTTTTCTATTGAATAGGAAGTGTATCATCAGCGGCATGACTGCTGGTGCTATAGGTCAGTTCTTCTCTAGTCCTACTGACCTTGTCAAAGTACAAATGCAAATGGAAGGGAAAAGAGTTCTAATAGAGAAACGAAAACCAAGGTACAAAATGCATAATTTATTCAGCTATGAATATATCCATCCATCATTCCATTCCATTCCATCCATCGATCCATCATTCCATTCCATTCCATTCCTTCCATCCTTCCATCCATCCATCCATCCATCCATCCATCCATCCATCCATCCATCCATCCATCCATCCATCCATCCATCCATCCATCCATCCATCCATCCATCCATCCATCCATCCATCCATCCATCCATCCATCCATCCATCCATCCATCCATCCATCCATCCATCCATCCATCCATCCATCCATCCATCCATCCATCCATCCATCCATCCATCCATCCATCCATCCATCCATCCATCCATCCATCCATCCATCCATCCATCCATCCATCCATCCATCCATCCATCCATCCATCCATCCATCCATCCATCCATCCATCCATCCATCCATCCATCCATCCATCCATCTTAACTCAACCTTCATCCTTCTTTTTTGTTTTGCCTTTCCTATATTTCTTACTTTTTCTCTCTCTCTCTCTTTTTCTTTCTTTCATTCTTTCGCTCTCCTTCCTTCCTTCCCTGCTTTCTTTCTTTCTCTCTCTTTCTTTCTCTTTCCTTCTTTAGTTCATTCTTAACTTGATATGCCATTGTTTCCCAGGGTACATGGTACAGCTCATGCTTTTCGTAATATCGTCAAACACCATGGTATAAAAGGTTTATGGAAAGGATGGTTACCTAATGTGCAGAGAGCAGCTTTGGTGAACATGGGAGGTAAGTAAGGCAACACTAGTATCTTCCTGTAATGAGACCAAGATATATCAAGATTCAGACTTGGAACATGATAAGTTGTTCACATAATTTTTTTTTATGTGTTACGTTTTGCTAATTAAAAGAAAAGGGTAACACAGGTACATGTAGTAACCATCAGTGCCCCAAACCATCTGTGGAGCTTCTGTTGGTCAGCTGTTGGTCAGCAGATATCGAGTGTTTGCTAGTGCATATTATTTCACTCACAAATTCCGAAAAAGTGCAAGCATTTTGTGAAGTTTGCGAGCAATAATGTTGAGCCCTGTTCATGTGCTCTCATTCTGCATCATGTGCTGACAGGTTTTCCTTTCTTATGACTTCTTATGACTCAACCATAGCCTTGTGGTGTTAGCTGTTCCTCAGTATGTGCTCTTGTGTTGTTCCCATACATCAGGGTAAATGTCAAGGATTTGCGTAAATATTTCTAAGAGTCTTTTTCTTTTTTTAGATTTAACGACGTATGACACAGTGAAACACAATTTACTCAAACACACTAAGCTACAAGATAACTGGATAACACACACAATGTCGAGGTACAGTATATGGAACTTTTCCTTTCTTTCTTCTCTCTCTTTCTCACAGACTCTCTCTTGCTTTCTTTCTATTTCTCTTTCTCAACATCCTCTACTTTCACATTGCCCAAAATACATTTCAGTTTGGGGTAACCAAGAAAAAACCGCACACATTATACCCACATATTCACTGTATATTGAAGGGGGGAGGCGGGGGGTTCAGGGGGCCTTGAAATTTTATTAATCCTGAAAAGGGGGTCTTGAAATAATTGGTGAGTTATATCTAAAATGTTGGAAATATGTTGGAAATAAACAGGGGGATACAGTAAAAAAAAATGGGCATTCTAATGGGGGATAATGCTATTTGCTCACCCACCCCACCTCCCTCTGATAAATAATGAAGGATCACTTTTCAAAATATTAAAGACTAGGATGAGAGCCCTGGTAGCCCATCCCTCCTGCGGTCCCTGACAAGATGTGTTGCAAATTGTTTCTGAAAACTGAAATTACAGATTGATAGATTTTAAATTACAAATCTTGGCTTTACAGTGCATGCTCAGGATTAGTAGCAGCCACGATCAGTACACCTGCAGACGTCATCAAGACCAGAATAATGAACAACCCTTCTGGATACAAGGGTGCTATTGACTGTTTTCAACGAGCTGTAAGTCACACATCTTTACTTATCTGTTTGGAGTGGTTCAAACTCAGAAGTAAAAAAACGGATGGGGGGATTGGACAGAGGAAGCAAGATTTTTAACATATAAAATGACGTCAAAATGAAACTGAGAAGTTCTTGACCATTTTGTACTTGTGAATAATTGTAAGATTTTCCACCTTTTAAGGTTAAACAAGAAGGATTTTTCTCCCTCTACAAAGGATGGTTACCAACATGGACTAGAATGGTAAGCAGAAGCTTTTTTTCTTTCATATAAAAAAAATTAAAGCTTAAACTGAAGGACTGGGATTGATTGCACACCATTGGCTACTAGGTGAAGGACTTATGACTGATGTTTATAGTCTTAACCTTTACCTTAACTAAAATATTCATTTCTGTCTATGGAGAATTGAAGAGCAATCTATCGTGTCAGGAATGGTCACATCAGTCCAGTGGCATCCAGAATGATTTTAAGGGTGGGGTCACTTCTACCTACAAAGGCATCATAAAGAAATGTCCTTTTTAGAATTGATCTTCTTGTTTAATCTTAAATTTTCAAACTTAATGAGGGTTGCCTAGCCAACCAATCCTCCCCCTTGGACATCTTTTAAGCCTTTATCAAAAATGCCCTGCCTTCTGCATTGGCTATACCTGATTGTCCACCACTGTCAAATCAGCACATTTTATTCAACCTTATCCAATAACATGCCAGGTGTTGTCAGGGTGATGGCAATCAAAAGAATGTTTTTACCAAATATTGTTTCCATGGATGTGTTCCAATGATATTTTCATTTGTCATAGGCTCCTTGGTCATTGACGTTCTGGTTGTCATACGAGCAGATTAGAAAATTATCAGGAGCTCAAGGATTTTGATGATATTGGATTACAATTAATTTTAGAATTACAAAGAAATCAAGACAGTATGATTTCTAAAGGTCCTCTGTCCCACTTTTTATTATTTGCAGATGGGACTGAGGATTTTGTATTTGTTTATTTGTATTTGTATTATGTTATTTTTATATTTGATTTAAAAACCAAATTTATTGATGGGTTTTTCAATCGGCAAAAAAATTAATCTCTGAAATGGGACAACAAACTGCCGAAGCCAAGTTCTATTGCTTACTTTATATAATAGCATTTCTCACGATTACTAAAAATAGATATCGCAAAGCCTTGTGGGATCGAAATGCAGACAAACTTTGTAAAAAAAGGCTTCAGTTACAAGGTAAGAAGGTCAATATCAGTCGAAAAGTTTTTCCACGAATTAGAAACAACAAGACAACAAAACGTTGTTGCAGCATATTAGCATGTGTTTTGGGCTTGGTTTGTCCACATTTCAACCCATAATGCATCATCGTGACGTCATCCGTGGAAAGTGCTATTGCCGACACGAGTGAAAAACGGACTGCCTATGCTCGGAAGTTCGTCGTGTTTACAAAGAAACCATTGGAGATTTACCGGCGTTTAGTATTTACTAAAGTTAAGGCCGTTAGGAGAGAGTTAGTGCTTATTTTTTCCTGACACATTAGTTTAGTTGTTTTCTTTCCCTGGTCAAAAAATATGAGAGAAATTCGCATAATATAAGACATGTAAATCTCCAATAGTTTTCTTCGTAAACACGACTCGTCTATGAATTTTCTGCCGAACTTCCGAGCATGCGCAGTGCGTTTTATACTCGTGTCGCTATTGCCCTATCTCATGGTTTTAATGGTGTGAACCCAGGAGTAGCAGTGGCCCTATTTCATAGCGACGTCACGACTTGTTTACGTGGGCAAGAATAATAGAAATTTGAGCTAAATCTTCTTGAGAGCTACCTAGTAACTTGTATTTATATGCTGGCCTTCAAGAGTTAAGGTGGATTTTTAGTATTATAATAATTAATACCATGAAGCATGAATGGGTAAGAAATGGGCGGGGGAAATGGGTATTTTTATATAACATTTAAGGGTATTTCCAACTTGATTCATGAAAAATGTAAAGGTTTGTGTAAATATTTTGAAAGGATAACAAGTATTAACCCTCAGTTCCTTTAGCAAAATTCAATAAATACAATAAATATTCTACTTGAAATAGTTTTAGAGGTGTATTGATTTGAAATACACATACAAATGCAGAAATATTAAATGTACAAAACAATGGTCCATACCCTTTAGATGGACTTTAACCCGTTGTCACTCGCTTATACATCCAATCCATCTCTTATCATCCAATCTTATCATTTTAGGTGTTTTTTTTTTTGGCCAAAAAGCATGGACTATAGCCCATGGTTTAGATAGAATTTCACACCTTTTGTCATCCAACCATCTCGTGTATGTTTTTCAAATTTTATCATTAATGTGGTTTTAGGGCAAAAAGGATGAATTATAGCCTATGGTTTTGATGGAATTTAACCCTTTTACCCACCTTTTGTCATCCAATCCGTCATCCAAATGATGAGATAGCCCGATAAAATGATAACCAAATAAAATGGTATTGGGCTATTCCCTAGTCTTATTGGGCTATTCCTTCGTCTTATTGGGCTATTCCTTCGTCTTATTGGGCTATTCCTTCGTCTTATTGGGCTATTCCTTCGTCTTATTGGGCTATTCCTTCGTCTTATTGGGCTATTCCTTCGTCTTATTGGGCTATTCCTTCGTCTTATTGGGCTATTCCTTCGTCTTATTGGGCTATTCCCTCGTCTTATTGGGCTATTCCTTCGTCTTATTGGGCTATTCCTTCGTCTTATTGGGCTATTCCTTCGTCTTATTGGGCTATTCCTTCGTCTTATTGGGCTATTCCTTCGTCTTATTGGGCTATTCCTTCGTCTTATTGGGCTATTCCTTCGTCTTATTGGGCTATTCCTTCGTCTTATTGGGCTATTCCTTCGTCTTATTGGGCTATTCCTTCGTCTTATTGGGCTATTCCTTCGTCTTATTGGGCTATTCCCTCGTCTTATTGGGCTATTCCCTCGTCTTATTGGGCTATTCCTTCGTCTTATTGGGCTATTCCTTCGTCTTATTGGGCTATTCCTTCGTCTTATTGGGCTATTCCTTCGTCTTATTGGGCTATTCCTTCGTCTTATTAGGCTATTCCTTCGTCTTATTGGGCTATTCCTTCGTCTTATTGGGCTATTCCTTCGTCTTATTGGGCTATTCCCTCGTCTTATTGGGCTATTCCTTCGTCTTATTGGGCTATTCCTTCGTCTTATTGGGCTATTCCCTCGTCTTATTGGGCTATTCCTTCGTCTTATTGGGCTATTCCTTCGTCTTATTGGGCTATTCCTTCGTCTTATTGGGCTATTCCTTCGTCTTATTGGGCTATTCCCTCGTCTTATTGGGCTATTCCTTCGTCTTATTGGGCTATTCCTTCGTCTTATTGGGCTATTCCCTCGTCTTATTGGGCTATTCCTTCGTCTTATTGGGCTATTCCTTCGTCTTATTGGGCTATTCCTTCGTCTTATTGGGCTATTCCTTCGTCTTATTGGGCTATTCCTTCGTCTTATTGGGCTATTCCTTCGTCTTATTGGGCTATTCCTTCGTCTTATTGGGCTATTCCTTCGTCTTATTGGGCTATTCCTTCGTCTTATTGGGCTATTCCTTCGTCTTATTGGGCTATTCCCTCGTCTTATTGGGCTATTCCTTCGTCTTATTGGGCTATTCCTTCGTCTTATTGGGCTATTCCCTCGTCTTATTGGGCTATTCCTTCGTCTTATTGGGCTATTCCTTCGTCTTATTGGGCTATTCCTTCGTCTTATTGGGCTATTCCTTCGTCTTATTGGGCTATTCCTTCGTCTTATTGGGCTATTCCTTCGTCTTATTGGGCTATTCCTTCGTCTTATTGGGCTATTCCTTCGTCTTATTGGGCTATTCCTTCGTCTTATTGGGCTATTCCCTCGTCTTATTGGGCTATTCCCTCGTCTTATTGGGCTATTCCTTCGTCTTATTGGGCTATTCCTTCGTCTTATTGGGCTATTCCTTCGTCTTATTGGGCTATTCCTTCGTCTTATTGGGCTATTCCTTCGTCTTATTGGGCTATTCCTTCGTCTTATTAGGCTATTCCTTCGTCTTATTGGGCTATTCCTTCGTCTTATTGGGCTATTCCTTCGTCTTATTGGGCTATTCCCTCGTCTTATTGGGCTATTCCTTCGTCTTATTGGGCTATTCCTTCGTCTTATTGGGCTATTCCCTCGTCTTATTGGGCTATTCCTTCGTCTTATTGGGCTATTCCTTCGTCTTATTGGGCTATTCCTTCGTCTTATTGGGCTATCCCTTCTCTTATTGGGCTATTCCTTCGCCTTATTGGGCTTTTCCCTCGTCTTATTGGGCTATTCCTTCGTCTTATTGGGCTATTCCCTCGTCTTATTGGGCTATTCCTTCGTCTTATTGGGCTATTCCTTCGTCTTATTGGGCTATTCCTTCGTCTTATTGGGCTATTCCTTTGTCTTATTGGGCTATTCCTTCGTCTTATTGGGCTATCCCTTCGTCTTATTGGGCTATTCTGTCCTTAGAGAATAAACACTCGTGCTTTATAGGATTTAAAGCTCCTCGCAATGATAGAAAGCCACTTCGAGCTCTAAATCCCATAAAGCGCTCGGGTTTATTCTCTAACCTTACATAATTCATAGAATATTTCTCTTTTCTTTTATAAATTTAATAGAATTAATTAAAATACCAGACCACTTTAATCCTCTTCACAGTTCTCTGCGCCATTTTGAAAGGTAACCGTGCCTTAATTGGCATCGAAGCGAGACCAACGGTGAGCTTGCAATGATAAATTTCTTTTTTAACACCTTGGACAATTACTCACATGTTTATCAGCGCAAGGTCAGCAGTCGTTATGGTTTACATGATCTACATGATCTATTGATATTATGATATTCATTATTAAGTGGAAAACTATAATAAAGAAATATCTGTTTCTCGAGTCGCCGGGCTACTAAAGATGACACCTCAGTTTTGCAAATTTTCTCGATTCTGATTCTGATCCAGATTAGTTGGCTATTCCTTGCTCAGCATCCCGATTGGCCAAATAAGATTATGCTATATACCTCTTTCAGACGTGTCATTCTCTTGAGAATAAGATTCTTTGTTTCAGTCGTATCCATATTCATGTGTCTTCTCATGTGCAATTGTTAAACAAAGAAATGATACTCTAGGGAATGACATGTGGTCTGAAATGGGAAAACATTACGTCCATGTAAAGAGATCTGTTAAAAACAACGAACCTGAAAAGCTCAAACCCGTAATCACGTGATGGAAAATCACTCTCAGAATCTGATTGGTTTAAAACTAAAACTCTGAAACACCTGTTAAATCTACAGCATTGCAAGGTACTGATTGGCTCAAAGCCTAGATCACGTGATTACACCGTGTATGAGGCTGATTGGTCACGTGCTTTTAGTAAGGGATCAGTCTCTCGGCTTGCGCCTTCGGTATCACCCTCTGGATTATCGGAGTCTTGGACCTGCATACAAAATAACAAGAATTTCATAAATATACCCAAAAAGTTATTCAACCTTTAAATATTGCCTTTTTTGCTGATATCGGGACTTTTTACTGATTTTGGGACCTTTTTGCTGATATGGGTTTATTCATGGCGTTACAATGTTTTCCCATTTCAGTGTCGTTCTCTTTAGAATAGAATCAGTCTTCGTTCATCTATTTATTTATTTTTTCGTATTTTCAATAATGAATTGTTAATATTGTATTGTTTTTAGTATAATACTAGTGGTATAGATGAAAATTACTTATGTAAATCTAGTAACCCAATAAAGTTATATTATTTGTTTAAGTTGTATCCATATTCATGTGTCAACCGTTAAACAAAAAAATGATACTCTTGGGAATGACATATGGTCTGAAATGGGACAACGTTGTAACACAACGAATAAGGTCTATTATTTACCATTATACAGTATATATACCATATATCACCCCCCCCCCCCCCTGAACACCACCCTCGTTTTGACATCGAGACAATATTTGATATTCCTGTTTACATACCTGCTGGGGGGGATCAGGCTTTGGCATCAGGGGGGGTATTATCAAAAGTTCGTTGTACAGCGCAGTACCCAGTAAGAGAAAGAGGAATCCATCAACTGTAAAAAAAATGCAACTTAAGGTTAGTTTAAAGCATCTTTCTTTCACAAATAAACGAGTTTAGTATAAGAAACATCTCAAACAGAGCTGTTAAGTTGTGACGTATTTCCGGGTTCAAATGCTCATTAAAATGCTAAAATAAAGCGAAAAATATTCTCAATGATGTAACCTCCACCTGAAATAATTAGGACTTTGGACAAGAAATCCTGTCATGAAGAAAAATCTTTACAAAACTAATACACAAACCAAGTCATTGAGAGGTCGAGGCACAGGTAGCCCAAGCACTCTACTTATGGCAGCTTTGCAATGGTTTCATTGAAAAAAACTGAAATTGCAATAATTTTGTAAATTCTGAATAAAATGATCTTAAACTAGCAAAATGTGTTGTTCTCTTTACTATTAACATGTCTACAAAATTTCAGATCGATTAAAAGAAGTTTACAATTTTTTTGGGCTGACAAGGTGTCACTATATTATAGGTGAGGAGAAAAAAAATAGTAAACTTCTTTTAATCTATCTGAAATTTCGACAAAATCTTTTAAGGAAGAAGCAATCTTACTTTGAAAAATACCATATTCCTTGTCCCATGCTTCACCAAACCCCTAAAAACACAAACAAGTAAACTGGATCATTAAAAATTGAACAGAAAAATAGAGCCTTAACAAACCCTCTACTTTAAATCTACTTTTTAGAATAACAATCAGCAAAAACAATAATATTCGAAAAGTTTCTCGATTCTGATTGGCTGAGAGCAGTGCTATTAACCAATAACACAGCAAAAAAAGCAATTTCCACTGCAGTGCAAATTACAATTTTCCATGCATATCATTAATGAGTAATCATAAATGGATTTTCGTCCAATTTTGAATTAATTTTCACTTGAGTGTTTTTCAAAAAGCTCAAATAGCAATCTGGAGGAAAACTGGACAACCTGGAAGCACAGCCTCAGCTGATCTGAGAAAAGTTAGTAACCAATCAAAATCGAGAAAATTTGCAAAACTGCGGTGTCATCCTTAGTAGCCCAGCGACTCGGGAAAGGGTTATTTCTTTATTTCATTTACCACTCAATGATGAATATCATAGTAAATGTATACAAAATATCACAAACCTCTCCTCGAACTCAGGCTAGATTTAAGTCAATTTTCGCATGCTTCAGGACACCTCAGTTTTGCAGAGACGTCATTCCTATGTCACTTTTTCAGATCAGCTGGAGGAGAGAACCAATCTGGGTCGCATTGATGAGAGGTGAGCGCTCAAAGTTAAGCTAATATCTGCTTTTGTTTAAGGTCTACAACTCCTAAGTTTAAGGGAAGTTGTTAGAAGAACAGTTTTTTTGTACCTACATTTTAAATTCAAATATGTTTTTACCTCATGAAAGACATAGTGCACAAAAAGACCAACCAACCATACTACTATGGTCCTGCATGCATCTACTAATGTCCTGTGCACCGCTGAAAATAATACAAATACAAACATTTTCAATTAAAATAACATAACATTAATAATAATAATAATAATAATCTTTTTTAATAATAATAAATATTTCATTGACAATTCCTTTAATGATAATAATGATAATAATAATAACAATAACAAAAATTAAAAATAATAATACTGTAACAGTAATAAAATAAGAGTAATAACAGTAATATTTCAGAATAGTAATAATATTAATAGTAATATAATGATTGTAATATAATGTAATATAATAATAATATAACAATAATAATAACATTATCAATAAATATAATAACATTATATATATAATAATAATCATCATAACAGTAATAATAATAATAATAATATTATTCCCATATGGGGCTCAGAATTTTTGAGCCAATTCAGTATGGTACGATCACATATACATTTCATATTCTATTATCATACGCAAATCATTCCATCATCATATGCAAATGTTTATCAATAATGATATAACTCACCTGTTAAAGATTTTGTAACTGATAACCCAAAGAAATTGTAAAACGAAATAGAACAGATATATAAAACTGAAAAAATGCGAGAAGAGAAAAAACTGTTTTAAAACTGGCTTAATGTAAAAAACAGCATTGAATTTCTGGATGTGTGATCTTTTTAAAATGAGTGATGGATGGATGGATGGATGGATGGATGGATGGATGGATGGATGGATGGATGGATGGATGGATGGATGGATGGATGGATGGATGGATGGATGGATGGATGGATGGATGGATGGATGGATGGATGGATGGATGGATGGATGGATGGATGGATGGATGGATGGATGGATGGATGGATGGATGGATGGATGGATGGATGGATGGATGGATGGATGGATGGATGGATGGATGGATGGATGGATGGATGGATGGATGGATGGATGGATGGATGGATGGATGGATGGTTGGATGGATGGATGGATGGATGAATGGATGAATGGGTGAATGGATGAATGAATGAATGAATGAATGAATGAATGAATGAATGAATGAATGAATGAATGAATGAATGAATGAATGAATGAATGAATAGATGAATGAATGGATGAATGAATGGATGAATAAATGGATGGATGAATGTAGGATGAATGAATAAATGAATGGATGAAATGGAATGAATGAATAAATAAATGAATGAATGAACCAATAAATGAACAGATGATCCAATGGATAACAAATAAGTCAACTACTTCTCTTACGTGACATTATTAATAATTTGGTATCATTCTTTATCATCAGTAAGGCATCAAGACTGTTTTCATAACTATGATGGTTCTGATCACCAGGAATATAGTACAGCACTGGTAGGACCAACTGAAACCAACAAACATATACAAATAATATTAAATAATATTTAATGATAATTAACGATTAACTAAACATGGGTACTGAGAACTCCAGTGCAGCCAGCTGATCTGAGAAAAAATATTAACCAAATAAATCAGTATTGAGAAAATTTGCAAAACTGAGGTGTCATCCCTAGTAGTCCGGTTACCCAGGATATGGTTACTTCTTTATTTTATTTTCCCACTCAATGATGAATATCATAGTAATAGCCAATGTGCATGAGCATGAAATTATAGCATGATGGGAAAGTGAATTCTTATGCCTTTTGTGGTCCCCCAAAAAATTCATCTGATAATTTTTCTTTCAACATTTTCAGTCTTTCTTTCAAGTATTTCAGCAGATGAAAATAACAGAGTAATTTTTTTCTGATAGTTCCTTTGATTTTCCTGTTACATTTTTAAAAAACTCACTTTCCCAGAGTGCTTTGTGAGCTTTGATGCACATTGCCTATTGTTTTCAAAATATCAAAAACCTCTCCTGAAAATCTAGATTTATCTCAGGCATAAACTTCTATAAGTCCATTTTCGGTGCTTCATGACACCTCAGTTTTGCAGTGACATCATATTTACATCACTTTTTCAGATCAACTGGAGTGCATTGAGGGACTGGTTAAGGGACAAAATATATTCCATCTTTGAAAAATGTCTCCTAAAACAGTCCCACAATGTACTGAAATGCTTATCAACAAACTATTTCCCTCATCCTTGAAATGGCTAATCTGTGGTTCAAAAAAAGTATCCATGCCTCACCATGGAGGAAATTGCAAATCCCAAGGGGGTGAGGGTCGGAGGGAAAAAAAAGCTACAAAATTTGTATGGAAGGAAAATTGGAAATTCCAGAGCCTTGGGAGAGGGATCCAAAAAACCTTCAAGAAAAGGCATGGATATTTTTTGGAAGCACACCTCTCTCGACCCCAGAGTCCTGTCATTATTACTGTGTATGATTGACAAAGTGTCAGAGACTCTGGGAAACCCTAGAGCTCAGTAGCCAGAATATTTTGGCGACTGGGTGAAATGTGCATGCTCCAAATCTGCGTCATCACCATAGGGAGCATGCTCAATTTTGAATTATCCATAGTGCGCATGTTCCGTAAATCACGGCTTTTACTTTACTCCTGAAAAAAGTCGTTCTTATAGCTTTACTGCAGCACTACCATTTTATCGACTATCAAAGTAATTGTTATCCATTATTGCAAGGGCTCTTGTGATGGCTAGAGTGGAATTTCAATCAATTATTGCGACAAATATTCTGACCAATCAGAACACTCGAAATTATAGGGTTTCCCAGAGTCTCTGGCATCTTGTCGAGCATGTACAGTAAGAATGACAGGGCTCTGGGGTTGAGAGTGGAACCACACAATATCCATCTCATTCTCATGCAGTTACACAGGAATCCCAACATATCAAAATCTAGCAAAAGATGTCTAATCTTCCACAAGATATTTAAAAACTAAAAAGAACAAGCTTCTCTAAGAGTGTAAACTGGGTTGCCGGTTGTGCTCATTGGCTGAAAGCTGAACAACTACAAAAAGGCTTGCCAAAAGATCCTGTTGTATTTCGAACAATAGAACAAATAGAACATTCTTATGTAAGTGATAATAACGTGTCAAGCAAGGTGAATAGATAGATGTTTAGCTAGACCTTCCTGGTAGAAAATATTAAAAATTTCATTGAAAGCTGAAAGTTATGTTTTTCCTGCTAACAAACAGTGTTGCATCCAGCTGATCTCAAATTGTGACGTGGAAATGACGTCACTGCAAAACTGAAGTGTCATGAAGCCTGCAAAAATTGAAGTGTACGTCTTAGATAAATCTAGATTTACAGGAGAGGTTTTTGATATTTTGTATACATTTACTATGATATTCATTATTGAGTAGGAAAATAAAATAAAGAAATAACCATTTCCCGAGTCGCTAGGCTAGTATTAGGATGACACCTCAGTTTTGCAAATTTTCTCGATTCTGATTGCCAAAGGAGAAAAAAAGAAGGAGAAGAAGGAGAAAAAAAAGAAAGGAGGAGGAGAAGAAGAAGAAGGAGAGAGAAGAAGAAGAAAGAAGGAGAAAAGGAAAGAAGAAAAAGAAATGGCTAAATTATTTTTTTCCAAATCAGCTGGATGTTGCTTACAATAATAACAAGAAATCTACAATATACATATTAGAGCCATGACTTACACATGTCATAAAGATGACTCCAAAGAAACCTTCCATTCCAACAACCTAAAGAATGACAAAAAAAGACTCAACATTTTACCTTCATGTTGCTATAGAGGTTTTGCACCATCACGTGATGGCAGTCATGACAAGAGGCATAACATTAGAGTCTTTTTCTCCTGGGAAACTGAATTATTTCTCATGTAAATCATATTAGACCAGATTCAATGGTTCCTGCCTCCTGTCATTGCTGCCATCACATGATGGTGCAAAGCCTCTATTCAACATACTGGAGCAACATTAATTTTAGAAGTTAGTGATCAGCCTTCATAGTGAGAGGTCCATGGTTTGATCCTCATTAGGATAAAAATAAAAAATCTCTTTATTTAAGTGTCTAGTCATTCTAGCACTTTCGCACTAATTGGGGACACTTTTCACTCACACACACTACCACTACCTTCAGGATTTTATGCACACAACGCTCACTCAAAAATGGATGGATCTCCACTTCTGTTACAACTTCTCTCTAATCCGTGTAGCTTCAGCTTTAAAAACCCTTAAAACAGAGCACTTTTATTAATAATAATTATTATAATAATTATAATATGTATATGATCAAATGCGCCTTTTACTGACTAGGAGGAAGAAGGGGGAGGGGTTGGGTGATTAAGTGCAAAACACTTTTCATTTTCTTAAGATTCCCACTCATCTTGTCCTCCCCCTGCTCCCCCTCCCATTAACAACAAACAGTCCCTGGGATCATCTAAGCACTTAACAAAGTGGGTGAACTAGAGGCCAATGTATACAGCTATTTCAAAAAAGGTTGGTGAAGGTTTTGTTGCTTGTTGCATGTCGTATACCAAGCCCAAAATGCAGCATGGGTGATGTGAATTCAATCAGAGTTATAAAAGGTCACAACCATATAAGATTTTCCCAAACTTTGTGTTCATGTTTTCCAGTATATTTTCCCCTGTGCTGATATTATTTGCATATGAATATAATACATTTCAAGCTTGGTAAGCAACATGCAACATGCAGCATGCAAGTAGTAACATACAAAAAAAACTTCACCATCCTTTTTTGAGCTGTATACTTGAAGCTTGGGTGTTTTCCTATCCATCATTTGGGGTGGGGTAGGTGTCTTTTACCCTCCCCCTCCCCCTCCCCCTCCCCCTCCCCTTCATGTCAAGCAGTTCCCTGCTTGCTCACCCGTGTACTGTACCAACCTGTAATGGATGGAATCTCCTTTTCTTCAAGAAGATCTCTTCTACGATCATCTGGGTTGCACCAACACTTTGGCCAGCCAAGATTAAAAGAATACCTGAACAAAAACAATTAGATTATAGACCAGGTGCAGCTTCTTGGAATGCAGCTCAATTTGGAGGACAAATTTTCCAGGGTTTGAAAAATCTTTGCAAACGACCCTCTTGTATGGTTTTGGGGAAGTTTTTTTCAGTAAAGGTTTTTGGCTGGAAAAATCTTTGCAAACGACCCTCTTTATGTGGTTCTAGCTCACTGGTGAATTTTTTCCAGGGTTTTTTTCCACTGTTATACAGGACAGCCCCAAACAAAATAAGTTAGATCAGGATTAATGTAGTCAATATATTTCATTTTTTTCATTTCAGGTAGCCCCCTTGCAAATGTCTGAATCTACCATGAAGGATTATCATCATTTAGTATAAATACAAAGGTGATTATACAAAATCGCGCACTCTGATTGGTTTTCTATCTCGGATTATCAGCCGATAATCACCTTTTCGGACAAAATGGCTGTCAGCGTGACCGTCGCGCTTTTAAAAAATATAATATTTTCACTTTCAATGTTGTTTCCTTCTTTCTTTTTTGAAATAATCACCTTTTTATTTATACTAAAACAATTATTCACCTCAAGCTCAGTGGTTATCGATGAATATTTACCTCGCAGCTCGAAGACTCGCCGCTCGAAGACTCGCCGCTCGGTAAATATTCATCGATAATCACTTCACCTTCGGCGAATAACTGCTAATTATCATCATTATTACACTATTATTAATAGGAAGATAATTTTAGGACACAACGTTAAACATCTTTTTGATGTTGTAAGTTAAAGTCTTACCTAAGATAACTTCCCCTTGACTAGATCCTTTATGATTGTCTCTAAGTACACTTGATAAACCAACAAGTACTAAACCAATCTAAGAAGAAGAGAAAAATATTAATGAAAAAGATAACTGAAGGACTTTCTTGCCACCCCCCCTCCCACACTTGCTTCTGTCCCTACAATAGCCCACTTCCAAGATATGCTTCGCTTGTCATGCACAAAAGTTTCAGTATGATGCTCCATGCTAAATTAAATTTATTCTTTTCTCCTTTCACAAATCACTAAGCATTTAGCACGGAGCCTCACATTGAAAAAGTTGTGTGTGAAAAATGAAGTATATCTTGGAAGTGGGCTATTGGGATGTGGAATGGCAAAAGCAGTGGGCTCAGATATGGAATGTAGCCAGTGGAGTTGACTGGTTCAGGGGTTTCAATAATATTTGAAGTAGACGGATGGGATTCAAATGTAGGTGTATGTTTCCACTAATTTTACTTCTTATTTATTGAGACTGATTCGTAATATAGCCGGCAGTATAAAGTTAAGTACCCGGTGATTGACCGCCGGTAGCCGCCTTCTATTGAAACCCCTGTGGTTGCTGGCTTCTAATGAAAACCCTGGACTTGCAGGATGACAGGCTGCCTAATGTGAAAGGATGTAATTACTTTTACTTTTTGTAATTAATGTGGTAGAAGGTGGCTGGCATTGATAGCCTACTTAACAATTTCTTATCTTATGAGAGAAAGAAAAAAGGAGAAAGGAATGGGGAAATGAAGAGATGAAAGAAAACAAAAGAATAAAGTTACAGTATAGGAAAATGGAAATATAAATAACACATTACCATGGTGACAAGCATGCCGATCCAATGAATTGGCCATAGCTTTCTTTTGAGAAAGATTTTCTAAAATCAAAATAAAAGATAAGTTTCATTAATAGGCCTTTTTCATAATGACGTCATTTACTACAACTACCAGAATCCCTTGTGTGACTTTCTTTTGTTCAGTTCATTAGCACCAATTGTCTTACTATTCTCATGAGGAAATACAAATTTGAATAAGAAAGAACTTTTGCGAAGCATTTTGGTAGTGGTAGTAAAATGAAACTATCATGCAAAAGCCCTATTAACAAATAAAGATAAATAAATGAATTGATCTGTGAATGGATGGACGGATGGACAGACAGATAGATGGAGATGGACGGATGGATGGCATGGATGGATGGACAGATGGAAGGATGGATGGCAATTGTATGGACGGATGTAAGGACAGACAGGTGGACAGAAGGATGGATGGATGGATGGACAGATGGATGAATGGATGAATATATGTTATATATAATTATATGTATGTATACACTCACAGACAGTATTCCTGTGAAAACAATTATCGAGCCCCTCAACATCTGCCATACTGAAGCTTTGACATACAACAACCCAATTCCTAAACAAGATAAAATAACAATAGACATGATATGAATTCAGTTTTAAATTCCTTGAAGTTTATCAATTGAAATAAGAAAATCTTGTGTGCCAGTGCTAATTTGTGCCATGATCGATGTGATTTGATCTTTCCACACAATTTGCATTTCTTTTTTGTTTGGATAGAATGCTAGCCCACCACAAGACAACCCCATGCATGCTTTTCTCTTACAATTTACCAGCTTCAATTTATATTCCTGAGTGGAGTTATAGCCTAAGGCAATACAGGGGTGAAGCAAGGTCTCAATCATAGGGGGGCATATGTACCATTTTCATTCCATATCCACAGGAATCCTGCATGAATTAATGAAATTTTGTTGATAGTCCCTCCCTCCATAAAAATCAACATGTGAGTTGAGCGTTGTGTGCATGGAATATTGAATGTAGTGGTAGTGTGAGTAAGTGTCCCCAATTAGTGCGAAACCACTAGAACGACTATACACTTAAATAAACAGATTTAAATATTACAAAGCATTCTGACCTCCGAGTGTTGTTCCAAACAAATCACAAATTGTAGGGAAAGTGAAGATCCATTGAAATACTCTAAAGGAAGAAAAAAGAAACATTGGCATACTTAGGAAACAATCAGATTAGACGTCTAGTTGAAAAGTTACCACCTGATGTAAAGTTGTGGCTGGTCACAATTCTGGCCATTTTATTACTAAACATAGAAGAAAATGGCCAAAATAGAATTTTTTTTAAAATTCATATAATTATTTTGATTTTATATATATGTGCTTCGATTTTTAGCTCCTCTCTTAATAATCTCAGGAATGATATGTTCATTTTGGTCAAAGAATTAACTTGAAATTTTGGCGCCAAGCTTATGACATCATTTTTTGGCCAAAAAACTAAAAATCAGAAAAAATAAAACGAAACAAGTTGTGAAGAAGATTGACTTGTGTATAATAATGGCAAAGTTTCAAGAATTTTGAGACGGAAATGGAAAAGTTAGTTAAACCTTGTCGATTTCAGGTGCCTTTTTGCCCCCCTTGGATCCGCTCCTGATCCGCCAGTGAATGGTGATTGCATGACCAGAAAGAACTGTGGGGTAATAAGAATTTCTTATTTCTATTCATATTTTGAATACCTAATATACAATGCCTGCAACATACAGCAATGACCTACTGTAAGACACAGCTGTTATTGGAATCGATTCATGTGTTCATGATAGTGTGGCCACAGTTCCTTTTGGTTGTGCAATAGCCCACTTCCAGGATATGCTTTGCTTGTTATCCTCACAGGTTTCAATGTGAGGCTCCGTGCTAAATACTCAGTGATTTTAGACAGGAGAAAACAAAAAATTTAATTTAGCATGGAGGCTGCCTTGCACTGAAACCTTTGTGCATAAGAAGTGAAGCATATCTCGGAAATGGGCTATGCCAATCACGGATCACTATTCACTGTTTGCCCCTTCAACCTTTTCTGACATAGCAGTATACCTTGGTTGTTGGTGCAGTTCAGTTGAAACTTCTCCACCACTTTCATCTCTGTTGATATTCATTAGGTTCTGAATATCAAAAACAAATTAAAAGTTTAAAAATGCACAACAAACAAAAAAGAATGACAGGAAATTAATAAAAGCAAGTGAATAAGTAAATGATAATTAGATGAAAAAATAAAAAAATAATTCAATAATAATTAGGGAAGCACGGGTGACATGCGCTACTAAATTATTCATCACCTCTCACCAATGTAACCTGACAGGGTTCAAGTGACCCACTGAGTTCGGTGTCATATCAGGGCTCAATACTAATGCTGTGGACTAGGGGAAATAAAATCAACTAGCCTGCTGGACTAGAACCTTTTCAACATCTGATTACCACTTTTCAACATCTGACCACCACTACCATTTCGGACTAGTGATTATTCATAGTGACTAGCTATAGTCCAAGGATTATTACCGTCTAAAAAAGTTAGTGTGAAGCCTGGCATATGTGAGAAGAGTTGTTTGTTGGTTCTCTCCTGTGCTTCAAGGGTTTTTTCTCCAGGTTCTATGGTTCCTCCTTCCTTAAAAATCAATCTCCCAATTCCAATTCAATCAGGACTGGACTTTTTATTTGACATAAGGGACTGGTCATTATTTATATGGGGGGAGAAATCAAGGGGGGTCAGGCTTATATTTTTCAAAGAAAGGGGGTGGGTCAAAATAAAATTTCAGTTGTAAAAATGCAAGAATATATATACAGAATCGAGAAAAGATACCTCTGAAATGAATTCCATATGGGGTGGGTCAAAAATTAAATCTAATACTTCAAGGGGTGGGTCAGGGAAAAATGTTTTTAATGCAGACAAAAAAATCCCCCCCTCCCCCCCACATAAATAATGACTGGTCCCTAATTAGAGTTAGCTCTGTTGTGAGTGTCCCACTATATGGTGTGATACAAACCTGTCTATTTTTTTTTCTTTCTCTTCTTCTGTGAAAAAATAGGCCAATCAAACACAATGTTTCCCCTATGACAAACAGAAAACACAGAAAAAGACTCAGTCTCAATATACAGTAGTGACTGCATGTACTGTCATGACAATCAATGTCATAAACATTGTCCAGCTTAGATAAGACAGACATAATAAGAATTAACACTACTCAATAAATGACTATGACTTAAAACTTCTCCTCTTCTACAGAAATCCACCTTACTAAGTGGACTAACTTTATTTTCAGGGCTTGAAAAAAAACAGCCAGTCAATGGACAATGTCTGGCCAGAATTGGAACTTGTCTGGTCAAATCTTTGTCTTGCTGGTCATTTTGACAAGTAACTTTGAGCCAGATATGAGGTATGACCAAGCTAAAACTAATTTGGCTGACTGGCTATTATTTCAAGCCCTGGTTTTTTCTTCAAGCTGAATTTCAGGAACAAAAATACAAATACACAACGATACTCTCAGTGCATGACATTTATTGTTACTGTTCTCTCTTTTAGGAGGATAATGATTGTATGTCAGTTGTTACTAACCTATAAACATGAGTCCTGTCTGAAACCATGGATGATCAAATTTATGCTCCACATTATCATGCTCATCCTTTAATCCCTTGGCTCTGTCAATTGGATAAAGTTTAAAAATACAATTCAATAGACCTTTTTAGCTTGGGAATATTGTTTTTTTCACATTTCAGACCACATGTCATTCTCTTGAGAATGAGATTCTTTGTTTGAGTTGTATACAGGTATGTATCTATATTTGCTATAGTAACACTGTGACCATATTGGTTGAAACAATAGGTTTTGAATCCCTTGGGTGCTCTTGACCTCGCTATAAGGTGTTTCAGAACTTTCCAAACAAAGGTTTCTGCTCTCATAGGTATAAACATGGCCACCATGCATGTGATTAAAGCCTTATTTCATGTGTCTTCTTATGCGCAACCTTTACACAAAAAATAATACTTCATGGAATAACATGTGGTTTAAAATGGAAAAACATTGAGTATTGTTAAATTCTCTTTTTAGGGTTAGAATTTCAACTTTTTAATGACAAGATCAAGTTATCTTGTGCATTGAGCAGCGCTAGCTACAAGATAAATGGATGGAACATGAACACAAACACTTTTATTATTTTTCCTTGCATCATGATTATTTTCTTAAAAGAGAACTTGCTAGAAAATGCTAACTAGTTCAAGTTACAATCTTGTGCATTGAGCAACGCTAGCTACAAGATAAATGGATTGAACATGAACACAAACACTTTTATTATTTTTCCCTCCCCCCCCCCCCCCCCCCCCCCACTTTTTGTAGAGAAAGTTTTATTTCCTATTTATTCGCAAATAAATCACTTTTTTTTTTGCTTCGGCGATTTTTGGTGGAGGTGCCCCCCCAGAACCTAGGTCCTCACTATGCCCCTGAAACCATACATATTGCACTATTTTGTACAAAATAAGTTACTACTATTTCATGAATTACTCTGCCACTATATAACAGGGGCCACGTCACTTAGATAGTGAGAATCCAAGAACCAATCAAAACAAATGAAAACAATGCATTCCAACTTTGGCTAGCTAGTGTAGCAAATCAGAAACCTGGACTGCATGCTAGGAAACAGCTATCACTTGTATATTTTAGTCCTTTTCTTTGTCAAAAGAAAAGAAGTCAATGTTGATATTGTTTTTTGCTGGTCTCTGTCTGGCTCGAATATACTATAAAGTTGGAACCCATCGTTTTCATTATTAAAATTTTCATTCACTCATAGTGTGAGGAAATCTATATAATTATAGCTTGAAAGAAGTTTATCTTTGATCTTACTTTTTCATTTTCCATAATTTAAGTAATTAAAATGCAATGAGCCGGCAAAACATATAAAATGTCAGTCCTCAAGAACATTTTCGTGTTGGTTTTGAATAACAAAACTATATGGGGAGGATAATAGTGCTTGTTGTCTCATCATGTCGAAATGTTCCTTCGTGCACATGAGGGAGTGCAAGTCGGTTTTGTAGTCATTTCCCCCCACTGCTTGGCGATGTTAAAAAAGCAAGATGTGGGGGTGGGGGCATGGAGAGAACTAACGCGAACCACCTTTTATGCAGGCTGATATATTTCTACATACTGCAACCATTGGGGAATCATATAGCTAGGGAAACAAAGGTGCACGAAAAAATACTCTACAGTAACTATCAATAGTGTGATCCTGCTTATAAAAACTAGAAATCGAAATATATACATATATATATATATATATAATACTCAGAAACCTAATGAAAAACCTCAGCAAACATTAGCATTCAGACTAATGTCCTCTAGAGAAACATTGTTCTTGCGAAAAGGTAAAATGTAAATGTAACTTACAGCTGTACTGATTATTCTATTCACTCGATTAATTAGCACAGTTTCTTAGACTCTGACCCATTTTGTTTTAATTGAATGATATATTTTCCAGATTTTATTTTCGTCTGGCACTTTCATCTATATTGGGCTCCCTGTGCATAGCCTATAGTGTCACACTTCAGTCACGAGTTCACAACACATTCAAAATACGCTTTTATACTTGTAATTAAGACCTACTTTAGCCAAATGCTAACTCAAACTAGATATAATAACTTAGAAAAGTTAAGCCTAGATCACAGTTAATTCATTAACGACTAGAAAATAAAAAAGCTTAATAAGCTTACGATAAATTGGTTCGATAAGGAATCCCAGCAAATTAAAATACAAGATCACGGCTCTATAAAACAAAATTTGGGGCATTGAAACACTCACGTGCAGTCGTTCTGTGCCTTCTTTGACAGTGTGTTAATGGATCCAGAGATGAGCATTCCCAGAGCCAACAAAATCTGTGTGCAACTTAGGGTCGCCATTTTGATTCTTCTGTTTTGCTAGAGGCTTGGGTACGAGTTTTTTTGCATGTGAGGGATGGGACACAGGCAGCCCAAGCAATGGTCTTGTAACCTTAGATAGATCCCTTGAAGCACGTGGGAATGCAGCTCAATTTGGAGGGCTATACAACAGGCTCTAATTCTCAGGAGATTAAAATTCTTTTGTTTTGCGGTTCTGAAGTCACGTGCAACGGGTCTAATAATAATAATAATAATAATAATAATAATAATAATAATAATAATAATAATAATAATAATAATAATAATAATAATAATAATAATAGGTCTTGTGTCAACCGTATCTATTTACCAAGAACTGAGGGAGGGCGTGGCCTTATCAGTATTGAAGACTGTATCAGAATGGAAGAAGGAAGCCTCGCACAGTATATAAAGAACAGCCAAGAAAGGTTGTTGATTGCAGCTTGGAAACTGGGGAAACATGCACCAGCGGAACAACCAAAGGATTACAAGGAAAGAAAGAAAGAAAGACCAAAGGCGGGAAGAAATAATGACGAAACCCCTACAGAGGCAGTACCATCAGCAAATCAAGGATGTGGCTGATAAGGAGACGTGGAATTGGCTGAGAGTCGGTGATCTGAAGAGAGAAACTGAAGGGCTAATCATTGCTGCTCAAGACCAAGCTATAAGAACTAACGCAATAAAGGCTAAAATCGAAAATCAAGAAGTGTCTGAAAAGTGCAGAATGTGTGGCACATGTGAGGAAACTGTAGAACATATTATTTGTGCCTGCAGTAAACTTGCACAGATAGAGTACAAGCGTCGGCACGACACACTTGCTGGACTCCTGCACTGGGAACTTTGCAAGAAATATGGATTACCATGTTGTGACAAATGGTATGAACATGATCCTGATAGTGTGATGGAGAACCATGAAGTGAAGTTGCTGTGGGACTTTACCATCCAGACAGATAGGATAATCCAGGCTAGGCGTCCGGATATAGTTCTGGTTGAGAAGGAATTGAACAAAACCTGGATTATCGATGTAGCTGTGCCTGCTGACAGAAGGATTGAAATCAAAGAGCTTGAGAAGATAGAAAAATACCAGGACCTTGCCAGAGAACTAAAATAGACCAGTAGTAGTGGGAAGTTTAGGATCAGTGTCAAAGAGACTGAAGGAATATGTAAATATGTTAGGCATAAGTAACAGGATAACAACACTTCAGAAATCCGCAATTTTAGGAACTGCCAGAATACTAAGGAAAGTCTTGGAACTTTAAGGGCGTTTCATGGGCGTTTCTCGCGGGCATCCTTTAAACGCGTGAGCGAGCTCATCGTGATGACGTCATTTTGATAAGAAAATATTTTTTTCTGGAATATTTTTTCAAAAAATTAGACATGTTATATTTTAGTTGTATTTTTCTTGTCAAACACAATTTTCATTAAATATTCAAGATCACGTACCGTTAAGCGAATTTTGAGTCAAATATACCAAAAAATTGCATATTTTACAAAATATTATCTCACTTTTTAATCCCCTGAGCATGCGCTTAGAGCAGTAGCGCGGAATGCTTGATGCGTGTATTTTAAACAAAGTTTATAATAAATGCTAATTAACTATTGGGTCACTTCCTAGAGTTCTTTAACAAATGGGCACGATCAATAAATTTTTCAGTTAATTGTGGCTTTTTTGACAGCTTTCCATGTTTGCGTTGTTCACGCGTTTTTAAATCAAAAAGGTTCGGTTTCCATGCAATCTGGGGGCTAAACGAAGTCGGAGACTCCCATTTTTTATTTGCTCATTTTACTTCTAGTATGCATTTTGTTGTTTACAAGAAACCTTTAATATTATTGTTCTGTATTTCTAGGGTTTTGTCTAGTCTAATGAGTAATTCATTGGATCGGGTTTTTTTTTTCTACATAGAACAAAGTTCCACAGGAACAAGAAGAAATATCTTATTGTACATGGTACAAGGGCTGGTGAGTTCTTTAAGCAAGTTTCACTGGGTTCACACAAGAAATCAAGTTTCTAAGAGGACTTTGAGTACCCTATAAGTCTCAATCACAAGATTAACTGGTGCATTCCACAAGCCAGTGAACATGTCAATCAAAATTGTTGGCTTTTCGGAGGTTGCGCGGAAATCTGGTAACGACTAGGACGTGCGCATTTGACATGTCTTTACTCTGATTGGACAAGTACTTCCTCAAGTGTATGGTAAGTGTACTCTTTGATGTTGTCTCGTTACCGAACAACAGCGTGTTACCTATAAACTACAAAAAGCGCTCATACTCAAAGTAGAGTTCAAGTGTACAACAATAGAGCAGTTTCGTATGACTATGGGAAACGTACGGCACGGACCGCGTCTTGCCGTTACCAAGTCAGTGCCGTGCCGTGTACGAAAACATTTGCCATTCGGTGGCGTGTCCGCGCCGTGTGCCGTGACTTTTCATACTCGTACGAAATCTGCTCTACTACTTATCACTTAGTTCTAGTGTCCTTCCGCCCCTATTATATTTTACAAGGAAGTCATTAAGGGCTTTCTATATGCCGTACACCTCAGCCCTGTTGACCTTCGCTTGGTTCTGACCCGCTATAATAAGTTTTAGTCAGGGATTGGTCTTTACTGAGTCCACAAGTAAAGTACCTTGGTTATAAATAAGTAACGCAATAGTATTTCATCATGTTTCTTGCGTGACACGTACAAGTTTTGCGTGTATTACTGGTTTTCTCTTTACTAAATCCCCCTTGGATTATCTTGGTAGTTATAAATAAGTAACGCAAGAGAATGTCAGCGTGTTTCCAGCGTGACATGTACGAGGCTTACGTGATTTTCATCGCACAACTGCACTCTACAGCATGTCATCCAAGTCTCTGCAGCATGTCATCCAAAAACGGAGCTTGTTATATGCCGCTTTCTCCTTCCTGGTGTCACGCAAATCATCCCTCGTAGTTTCATTACTTACGACGTCACGCAATACTCAGAATCGTCACAAGATCTCTTGTATTAATAAAGTTACACTTGTCGGTAACACAATGTCCACATAACGTCACTTTAATGTTTTGTATAATCAAAACTTATCTAAAGTCGCTAAAGGTCTGTGGTCTTTACCGACTGTACATGTAATACTGGCACACTATTGGCTGCCGCGTGGTTCGTGTTAGATTTTGCAACACTGTGAAAAGAACACGAGATAAACACAAGTCAATAAAGTGTGTTTTCACATACTAGTTATTACCTTTAAAGTGCCACATCTGACAATATTCTAAGTATAGATTCTACATGAGGTGAGCTGTTATGTGGCCTGAACAAATTGTATAGTTGAGTGCAGCGTCTTGAAGTTATGAAGGTTTTTCCATGCCATATGCTAATGACTGTTTCAGGGTATCAATAAAATTCGAAAGTTGGAGGTTAGGGCAAACGTACCCGATAGATACTTACCCAAATGAACCAAACTCATTTCTGAACAGAGCCTTGAAGTATCTGCCGTGTTTACTCCAGTATATCTCACCGACCACGAGAACTATTGAAGAAATACCTCCAGTAGCGAGGACCACATATACACCAATCATGCTGTTTAGTTCTATTTGCTTTCCTGTGCCTATGGCTTCAAAATAACAGCAAAACAAAATATGTAATTTTATTTATGAAAACGTTGCTTGAATTCAAGAGATTCTGCAATTGGTAGTCATGTTTTTTTGTGTGATGTCATTCTCTTGGGTATGTACAATACTTTGCAAAAACACTCAAATACAATGACATCTCCATTGAAAACAATACACTCATCACCATGATACTCATCATCGCCATAATCATCATTACTGGCCAGCATTACCATCTCGTCGAGATCATCATCATCATCATCATCAACATTATCATTAAGTATCAATATCGTCGTTATCATCATCATCATTAGCAACAGATCCTTTGCTATTATGACCATCACAATAATCATAAAGCATCATCACCATGCATCACATCATAACCGCCGCCCGGTTGGATCAGTTGGTTGAGCACCGGACTTTCGTACGAAAGGTCGTGATTCGAGTCCGGGACTGACCAACACTCAGGGTCTTAAAATAACTGAGGAGAAAGTGCTGCCTTTGTAATTACATCTGGAAACGGTTAGACTTTCAAGTGACTCGGATGACCACTTTAAATGGCGGTCCCGTCTCCGAGTGCACACTTCGTCACTAACCAATATCGGAGGTACGTAAGAGAACCACTGAGGACGTAAAGAAACCCTGGCAGTGACCACAACTCATACTAACCACCTCTCATGATTGTAAAAGCGCCTTTGAATATATACATAAAGAAAGGGCGCTATATAAATCATTAAAATCATTAAATCATCATCATCATCATCAATCAACAACACCAGCACCATCACTACTATCGTCATTAGTGTTAGCACGTGGCAGTCATTATTGTCACCATCAACATCATTAGCCATTATTTTACCTGATCTACTTTGTTCCTTTGGACATTGGCTTCTGTAGTCCCACCATTTTCTCCACAGGGAATCCAGGACACCAGTTTCATGGAGAGTTAGAACAGCCACTGATATATTTCGAGCGTAGGGGTAGTGTTTCGGCATCGCTATACCATAACTACTTGCTCCTAACAATCCACTCGCTAAAAATAATACACAAATGAGACGTTATTCTTAAAGTAATATACGAATTCCAAGCATGCTGTTGGCATAAGTTTCTTAACTGGGATTTACAACTTTCAAAGGTAATCTGGTATGGACCTTTCCCGAGTTTGCTTGATTGACCAAGTAACAATGGCTCGACATCGAGGTTTGACTTGATGTGTTCATACATTTACTGTATTTTATCAAGTCTAACCTCGACTTGGAGCCACTGTTTTTTTTATGGGAATAAACTAACCTGCAGTTAGATCACATGGTTCTTGCATAATAACGTACTCAGTCGATGGTTTTTCGGCCATAAAAACCGCGTTCTTTCGTTTCCTAGCAACAACGTATCCTTCACTTGTTGAGTTGACATAAGTCTTCTGGGCATTGGCTCTTTCGTACAGCTTTCTGTACGTCTGGTAACTCGCCACTCGGAAAAACTCGTGAATTGCCGTGTCTCGGATAAGATAGAAATGGTAGTCTCCTTCTACTACCTCTTCTAGTGTGCTGACTGGTTTTCTAGCATTACGTACTGTGAAGAATGCAGCCAGGTTTGCTGTGTAGGTGGATATCCATATCAGGATGAAAAACCAAAAACATCCAGCAAGAACACGACCTGAAAAACAGGTTGAAAACATTCCAACATGATACAACGAAAGTTTCAAAAAGAGCTGCTGCTGAAGAAAGCACTTTCATAATTTCGTTATAAAAATGCTTTGATGATGATGATGATGATGATGATAATGGTGATGGTGATATGATGGTAATGAAGATGATGCTGGTGGTGGTGATGTTGTTATTGATGATGATGATGATGGTAATGATGGCGACCTCTTGGTGATGATGATGCATGATGATAATGGTGATGATGTAGATGGCGATATGATGCTAATGATGGTAATGAAGATGATGCTGGTGATAATGATGATAATGGTGATGATGTAGATGGCGATATGATGCTAATGATGGTAATGAAGATGATGCCACCAACGGTTGGTGATATTTTGATGTTAGGTAAAATAATGTGATGCCGATTGACCTGTTGATGATGATGAGACGAGATGTTATAAGTACACTAATAGTAACGGCCTTGTCAGTGAGTGTAGAAGTGGTATTGGTTCTATCTAGTGCCAGTGCTGGTGAAATACTTATGGCTATTTTTCTAGAAGTATTTTTGCTTACCAGACAAAGACCTCGGAGTATTATCTGCTCCTTGCTGTAACATGGACGCCAAGCAGAACCAGAGACTGTTAAACAGGTTAAAGGCTTCACCATTCTTGGCTGATTTACAGTGTTTGTATCCATAAGGACTGATGTAATTCACCACGTACATCAAACCTGTCACTACCACTAGACAAGCTAATGTCAAGAACCTACAGGAACGTGAGGAAACATGTTTTTAGGGACGGGTTTGGAAGGCACAAGGGAACGCAGACATGTTTTTGTGAGTAATAATAATGGAAATGACATCCTTTGATGCCTTTTAATCCGCAATAGACTAAGCCAAGATGGCATCCGCACTAGAAAGAGCACCTTTACTTTAGTAACTCTACGAAGATTCATTATATCAGGTGATATGTCAGCCGAGAAAACGTTTTTTTTTTTAAATTGACAAATATTCAGACGTTTATATGGCTGGGGGTATGACGTACAATGTTACACTTTCCATCAGGAAAACTGGACTAATAACTCGAGCTAAAAACCCTTGTGAAAAGAAGAAATTGAAAAAATTCCGAGCTAAGAAAAAGGATGGGCCCATAAGCACTTTACAATCATAGCAGTGAACAGATAAATCAACCATATCACTATATTTAACAAATAAGCTTGCAGAAATTGCTTCCGACAATCCGATATTGGCCTGCAATATTACAAACTTTAAGGTAGGAATTTGTTCTAGTTTTCCAATGACACGCACGCATACAACAACTTCCTTTTACCCATTTCAGACCTAGTATGATTCCCTTTAGCATTATTAAAATATTTAAAAGCCCCAGTGCTATTTTACTGTCCCATTGCTTACCAGACAGTAGAGGAGTAAGGCATCATAAATGCCATCAAGTCCTGGTTATCAAAGTCGAGTTTCTTGGTGATCAAGCTCATAGTGAACTGCATAAACGGCTTGCTGAACTCAACGATCTGTAGACGCTCTGAGTTGATTGTTAATGGAGATGTTGACAAGTCTGCCAACTAAAGAAATAAGTTATAAGTTATAAGTACATAACATATATAACACTTATAACAGAAGATTTGAATGGAAATATCATATTCAAGGAATCTTAAAGAATTTCCGGTCACGGTACTATACGTGGATTGTATATATCATTCACAGCTAATTTCTTTTTTCATTGTTTAATACCTTTTACGCAGGGGCGGCGCAGCGTTTTTGGCCCTGGGGGGGCTAAGAAGATTAATTCTGTTGTAATTTAATTTTAATTTCATCATAAAATGTTTATAATTTTCGCCCCGGTTACGGTACGATACGTGGATTGTTCACAGGTAATTTCTTTTTTCATTGTCTAATGCCTTTTACGGTATGTGTACGTTCATCTTTTTCTAGTCATGTTTCTTACTGAAGTTCTAAGCAAAGTAGTCAAACACATTCCGTTGGCATCCCATCCCGTCATCCCATATGTCATCCACAGCTAATTTCTTGTTTTGTCTAATCTCTTTTACGGTATGTCTACGCATATCTTTTTCTAGTCATGTTTCTTACTGAAGTTCTAAGCAAAGTAGTCAAACATCTCCCGTCACGGTCACGGTACGATACGTAGATGCCATAGAGCAATGAACACGGCACGGAATATCGATTTTTTTCAAGCACGGTACGGCATTGACACGGTCACGGCAAGCCGAAAACTGCTCTATGACTTTCACAGTATCTGTTAGTTCTTACCCCTTTTGTCAACTGTCCAACAAGTCCATTGTATCCTCCTCCAACTGCCTTCCCGCCGTACAGGCCATCTGGAGCCAGGTAGATATCGTAACGAAAATTCAACATCTTCGCGATGTAATCGATCAAATCAATGCTGTATCCTTCTAGTTTTCCTTCATTATTGCGCATCACAAAGGGCGGGTCCTTTAAACACACAAACACAGAAAGAAAATAGTCATGTGTTTTAGTTCGTCGTCGATGCCTAAGCTTGTTTTTTTTTCGTTGGACGACGTTCATGACATTGACTGTATTACTTACCACGACTACAACCACTTTTAACCTTCTGTTAAGTTTGTCCAGGGGAATGAGCTCCGAAGTGGGTCTGTTCTGAATGATTTTTTTGGTCAATTCTAATCTGTTCGTTGAGTCCCAAGTTCCAACCTGAAGAAAAAAGAAGACAATTTATCTATCAAGGCAGGCGATACATGTTACAATCTAGATTTGTTGTGACTAAAGTTGCAGCGTAAAGCTATTTCAAAAAAAGATTATCGGAGCAAAAGGAGAAAGGTTAGAGGCCATTCCAAGACTGAAAGGAATTATGGGCATAAATCTAAACACAATCAATCGAGATGTTTGAAATCATTATGGCTTTGTCGACTACAAAAAACAACACTAGATATCTCAACAATAACCTCCGTGTTCTTGACGAGAATAATAATAAGAAACACCAGTTATTCCATATAGTTATAGGAGTGGCCTATCTGCTATCGCTTATTGCCTATTGCCTATTGTCTTTGGATCCGACAACGTTTTTTGACATAGGTATCTACTCTCCATTGGTAGAAGCATGCAAGACTTACAACATATGAACTTTCAGCAACAACAAGACAGTATTGTCACTGATTGCCAGACATGATAAACACTGCAAATTCTTTTTCTCTTTGTGCTGGCATGCAATCAAACAAAACTCGAACATTAAAGGTGCGGATAGACGGCGCAACATTGGATCCTACTTCAGCAACATTGCCTAAAGTATTGCGCGCAATGTTGCACCGTGTGTCTTCGCCTTATGCTGCCAGTACGAGAAAAAAAACCCCAGCATTTATCGGCACCTCACGTATCGTTGAGCATTTTCCATTTCTCATACCTTGACAAATCTGTTTTCCTGTAGATTTAATATTTCTAAACTCATTTTTCGTCTTGTGCCGTCATTACCAAATGACATAATTCCTGTCGTGCTGTTAATGGTTAACTAAAAATAAATGAACAACAGATATGTTACTGTGGTCCTCGTATTGCTGTGAATGATATATATAATGCTAAAGACTGTCTACAGACAAAATATTTTACTAACCTCTCTCATCTGTTTATGTAACTGGGGTCCATTGGCAGAGATACTCAAACCTGTTTTGCTGGAAGTATTTTTATCTCCTACCCACAATCCTTTGTTAATGAGGCTGTCTAGCGCATGCGCAGACACCAACGCTGCGTCGAACGCAAATAGAGAAGAATTCTGTTTAGAATTAAAAGAAATAAACCATCATAAGTTAATACCTTTTCATAACTCAAGCTCTTTTCAATGGTCTTTTTTCCCCCTATTCTTATCATTCACTTATTAGTTCTCATCATAAACTACTAACTCAGTATTGTAATGTAAAAAATACTTAAGATAGTACGCGCGCTCTCATTGGTCGAGAGCTGTGTTTTCATCACGCTATGAAGGCACGGAAATGACGTAACAAGCATTTTTTAAGTATTTTTTAAAAGAAATAAAACATTTTCTCCGTGCCTTCATAGCCTGGTGAAAACCTCGGCTACGCGTTTGGGAGAATTCGAGGGCAGATCAGTGAAAATCCGAGACGAAGTCAATGTTTTATTTCTTAACTATTAACTCAGTATTGTAATGTAACTGTTATTAATCTCGCGTTTTGATTTGAGAGCACACAGTACGCACGCGCACTTTCAGTTACGTCATTTCTGTCCAAAATAACAATATTTGTAAATTATATCTTATAAAAGAAATACGGGAATGGCTCGAAAAGTGTTTAAAAGCACTTCTCTATAGGTCGTGGTTTTCTAACACTTCTCTCGTGTTCTGTTAACCCCCGCGCGCTTTATAACTGCACACACTACGCGCTCGCGTTTTCTATGTCTTCAATAAGAGACTTGCTTGCTGTATGGTGTGCAGTTGTAAAGCACGCACGAGGGGGTTGGCAGCACGAGAGAAGTGTGAGGAGAACCACGACGTAGCGGAGTACTTTTCAACCCTTCTCGAGAGTTCTGCGGATCCCCAAGTGCTTTATAATTTCGCACAGCACAGCAAGCAAGTTTTTTTTATTTAAAAAAAATACAAATTAGAGTAGACGTTGTTTTGGAAACGAATGACGAAATAGAAAATGCGCGCTGTGTGCTTCCATAATGCACGCACTATCAACCAACCAGAACGCGAGGTATATATAACAGTTTTTTAACAGCTCTTCTATATTCATAGCAAAGAGATCAAATGGAAATAGAATAACCACATGCTTACATAGACCGAGGAAACATCTACTTGAAGATCATCAATCAGGTATCGTGTGTATATGTTGTCCATAACATTCGGCATGAAGCCCAACATGACCTGAGATGACTGAACGGCTAAGGATAATGATGGAACCTAGTGGAAATAAACAAATGAAAAATACTCAAGTCAAACAAATAGTTTTCCAAGGTTTTGTGTCTAGCTACTCGATGCGATCGAAAGGCGTCTTAGAGGCCATTTTATTATTTATATCTGAGTATGAAAGAGGGGGGGGCTGCCATATAATGGACCTTTCCCGAATTCGCTTGGATGATCACGAAACAATGGTTTCAAGTCGAGGTTGGCCTTGACAAATAAAAGAATCAAGTTCAGTCTCGACTTGAAACCATTGTTTCGTGATCGTCCAAGCGAATTGGGGAATGGGCTATTTACAAAGTAAAATGGGGCTTGTCAAAAAATATACAAGATAGAAGGGGAGTCTCTTGAATATTTAGCAGTCTTCAGATTGTTATTGTTATTGATATCTGAAACAACCTGTATAGGCTGGTCAAAGTCAGGGCACGGTTAACTCACAGATGGGGACCCCGGAGAAACTCTATTGAGTCAAAGGAGAGACCTAATGCACACTACTCACATGTGATACCGAGTCTGGGAATCAAACCCGAGACCCCAGAGATGAGACTTGAGTGCACTACCGCTGCACCAACCTTACTGTAATTCCCTTGACTATAACATAGCTTGTCAATGACTTACATTGGTTGAATAAATAATATTAGGCGGATATAAAAAATAATATTACAACCCTTGTTTTTAACACATACTCCTACTTACCATATCTGCCATTAGCCATGTATGCGGTTTTTCTATGCGAAAAGAGCAGACACAGTGTACCTAAAAGTAAAAACAGCAAGAAATGTTGATGAGTATTGGGGAAAAATAATAGACAAAATTAAGGTTAGTTGTTATCTTTTATGGTGATGTTAGAATCCATTAATGAATTGATTATTCGAATATTATTCACTTTGACTCCAAACTTGAATATAAATTATCTAGCCGAGTTTTGATTGGATTCTTCAACAATTGCCATGCCAAGGTAGGAAAACTCCCTAGAAAGACCATCCCTTATAATTGTAGTTGTGAAATGAATGTGAAGTTTGGAGTCTTCCGATTTTTTAATAAAAACTCAGAGTGAATAATCAACTCAATATTCGAATAATGAAATCATTAATGGAGCCTAAGGGGTACGCTTGAGCCGTTTTGACTGTAAGACTGCTGATGGTTTTACCTGATCCATAACAGCTGCTACGAGGTCCGAGTCACAGAACAGTGCAATAGCCTGTACAGGAGCATTATGTAGACTGTTTAGCTGCCTCTTGGTGTCATCGCAAAGAGCCTTCTTCTCGTCTATCTCTAAAGCAAGCTTACTGTACTTTGAATTGGATGGAAGCACTGAAATGAATGCATTTGCTTGGGCTCTCCACCGGACTGAGAAAGTGAAAAAATAAGTGACTAGTCAGAAACGAGTGAAAAAGAAGAGAAGTGGATGTCATCGATGTCATGACTTTTGTTTTCAAGTTTCTTCAGAAAATGTTTGGTGATAAAAAATGCTCAATGGACTACTTGGACGATACGACGGCCATCTTGAATCTGAATTAATGAAAAGGACCGTGTACGAAATGCCGGGGTATATACACAGGATTTGATGAAGAAAAAATCAAACCCTGGCTTTCTCTCGCCCTATTGTTTTTCTACGTAGTATCAGTCATTCCTTTTATATCTTGAAATACAAGGCATCATGGGGCGTCCAGGGGGCAAAACAAAATATAGATGTCGGATAATATATAGGAGTTTGGTTTACTTGTATTTTTTCATGTTCATGTTCTTAATTCATCTCGTATCAAATTGTCTTGTGCTGAACCGTTAATGTTAATCGACGCCATAACTAAAACGAAGCTTAGTATATTTGCCCCCAACCAAAATGGCCGCCGTATCTTCGAAGTAGTCTATTGTTTCTCACGTTCACTCTGTCTGTCTGTCTGTCTGCCTCTCACTCTTACCATCGTAGATCACCAGAATATCCGTCCAATCATTTTTCTTCATGACGTCAACCATAGCCCATCTGACGTCATGTGCACTGGGTCCCAGGCATTCACTGTACGTTGGTTGTGTCCCGTTGCCAGGGTAATGGTCATGTACTTCATGCATGGTTATCATAGGAATGTGCAGCATGGATCCAAGAATGTCGATTGTGGGTTCCGGACGAGAGCTTACAATAAGCGCGATGACGTCATGTTGGGAAAGTAATTGCACTGCATGATGGGAAATAATAAAAAATTTTTAATATTCAGGCTTAAATATTATGCAATCGCCGAATTGTCCAAATGTCCAAAGATTGACCAAATGAAAAATTGTTGCCTTAAGATGCAAGTAATATGAAACAACATTCTCGCTTGAGACCAGTGGGAAATGTTTGGACAGTCATGTTGGACACTCATGTTGGACACTCATGCTGGACACTCATGTTGGACACTCATGTTGGACACTCATGCTGGACACTCATGTTGGACACTCATGTTGGACACTCATGCTGGACACTCATGCTGGACACTCATGTTGGACACTCATGTTGGACACTCATGTTGGACACTCATGTTGGACACTCATGTTGGACACTCATGTTGGACACTCATGTTGGACACTCATGTTGGACACTCATGTTGAACACTCATGTTGGACACTCATGTTGGACACTCATGTTGGACACTCATGCTGGACACTCATGTTGGACACTCATGTTGGACACTCATGTTGGACACTCATGTTGGACACTCATGTTGAACACTCATGTTGGACACTCATGTTGGACACTCATGTTGAACACTCATGTTGAACACTCATGTTGGACACTCATGTTGGACACTCATGTTGGACACTCATGTTGGACACTCATGTTGGACACTCATGTTGGACACTCATGTTGGACACTCATGTTGGACACTCATGTTGGACACTCATGTTGGACACTCATGTTGGACACTCATGTTGGACACTCATGTTGGACACTCATGTTGGACACTCATGTTGGACACTCATGTTGGACACTCATGTTGGACACTCATGTTGCTCAGGCCTTAAAGAGATATACGTACGGCAAGGTCTAACATTTGTTCCACAAATATTTATTTTGTTTGGTTTTGTTTGTCAATTTATTTCTTGTTTTTTTGATTGGCAGTGTCATAAAGCCAAACGTTGACGTGAATAAAGTCTCTCAAGTGATAGAAAAAAATTGATGAGTGAAAACACTACAAATATGCTACGCCCACAACCTCAGTTCAACGCTGACTAGTAGAGTATCATTAAAAAAACATTGAGATATCTAAATTTACCTTTTTTTATCTCTAATCAAGCGCCCTAAGGTAACATTAATTGAATTAAATGACCATGCTCTGTCAAAGTACTATGAGTTTCGCGTCTTAATTGTCGTGGCTTTGGTGCTCAACAGGACCAAAAGCTTATCGTTGAACAGTTTCATTTAGATCTTGTACTATAGTACTCTCATCTATCCGTTATTTGCTTTAAATGCAAACGTTTTTGTATTTTACCACTGCTTTCATTGCTACGCGCTGATCGAGACAACAGTTGCGTCAAGGAAATCCGGCAATACACTGCTATCAATCAGAGTATGTAAAGGTACTGAACAATTTGATTGACTACAGTGTATTGCCCGCTTTCTCTGTCGCTGTACCCAAGCAACGAAAACAGTGGTAATTCTCTGTGAGCAAGAAATTCATTTTTCGATGCTTTTGGAAAGTTGATGGCAGATGTAAAATCACATAAGATAATTCACGTGTACTGAACGTCCGCATGACGCCCAAAATTAGTGCTGTTTTGAAAGATATGCACATGGATAGCTTAATCATTTATGATATAATTGAATCAATTAGGAAAGTCTCCCAGAGCTTTGAACTCAGTCAACTCTGGGGAACGTTATATAATTAGAATCAAGAAACCACGTACATTATTAATAAGATTACTGATAAAAGGTATGTACAGTGGGCGAAAACCAAGGTTATTTATACGAACGTTCGAAATTCCGTCAGACTATTTTTGATATAAACAAATTTTTTGAAGCTTGACAGATAGTTTTGAGAAAAGATCGTTAGCATGTAAGACTAGCTAGTATGCTAATAACATGGCCTCGAGCTCATAATGGGTAAAGTATCCAACCAAATAGATAAACATTGTAGTATTGCATTCAACAGTGCAAGGAAATTAAAAATATCAAATAAGACTTAAAAATTCTATCGATAAACGAGCCTTGTCACACGAAGCGAGCCTTGTCACACGACGCACTTTGTTGCACGCAATGTTGTTGAAGTAGAAAACGACGGATCCTACTACAGCAACACTGCCTGCAATGTTGTGTGCAATGTTGCACCGTGGGACTGGCCGCGCCTTTAACATCAATTGGATTACCAAAGAAAAACAAACAAAAAAACAACAAACAAAATACAGGAAAACATTATTCTATAAAGCAAGTAGTGAATGGTACATTACCGTAGTTGAGAAGGTTTTCTTTTATTGACGTAGTAGTGTTGTAGATAAGTTTGATGTCTGTACCAGGAAGAATACTAGAGTTGTTGTTGATGTAGTTTATTGCAGAGGACAGTGATTTTTCTAGAAGTACATCGTGGTGTTTGCTTGTCGATGCTTAAAAGAAAAGAATACCCTTTCTAAGTAAAAACTGGAGTGAAAATAGTAGGAAACAGTAATATAATAGTTAAAAAAGAAAGAACTGTAACCAGAATAAAACATTGTAAAAAGTAAAACGTATACCGACTGTTAAATTATTTTCTTTTTGTAGAAATTATAAGCTTTCGACTGTCAGGCTATACAGCCTGAAAGCAATCAAAAAAATTAACCAGTGTACAGTTTACATTTTACAGTACTCAATAAAGATTCTCCTTTACCACAAAATAGTGTATAGAAGCGAGAACAAAACGAATCTCATTGTTAATCGTTTTGGAATGAGTTCAAAACAATTCCATCATTGCCAGGTATTTTTTACATTTACTTTTATTACAGTAACTTCTTGGCACAGATATAAAAGGCGGCGAACTCAAATTTTTCTGTCTATTTTCTGGACTAACTTTTATGACAATTAGATACTTGTTCTCGACGTTTCGATGGATGCATTCAGGTATCATTTTCAAGAGTACAGTTACATCACATATAGGAGGAATATTTCAGTTCATACTCACCAATATATACAGTTTTTGGAGCAGCATTTGCCAATGCAGATTGAAAAAGTACAAACAAAAAAATAAATTTCCAAGCCATCCATGATAGTTTTCCCTCTACCATCACGTTACCGCGTCGAGTTGCACGCCGCTGTCTGCTCGGAATGAAAGCCCTGTGGTAAAAACATTGGGTTTTCTTTATAAAAAGCAAATTAACTTTTTAAAAGTGAAGCCCAGCAATTAGTCTGAGGTTACGAGTATGAGGCTAGACTGGTATTGTCCAAGTCAAAGCCCATAGTGAGACTTTAAGTATGGCGCCAATGCATTGGTTAACGTTTTTTCTACGCGGGATTATTTCATTGAAAGCCAAACTAAAAAATTTCCTTTTTATCTCAACGACGACCAACTTGAAGGATTACTCACTAAAATATTTCTTTTAAAGATTTTTTTAAAAAGCTTGTGTTTCAGCCACAGAGTTTCTAGCGCCAGCAAACCTCTCAAAAATTAAGATTATAACAAAATATTAGTTAACGTTTGTGTATGAGTAATAATATTGCGTAATCCGTTGCGTAATACGTTATAATTATATATTACGAGACATCAACTGAACTTCCAGTAAAAAAATCCTTTTCCAGTTTCAGCTTTCCCCCGTCTTTTTCAGTCTCTCTTGGATTGGCTTCCTGTTCAAGACTATTATTCTTTCTGACTGACCTTTAATTTGGTAAAAACTTTGAAGTTAGATTCTCAATAAAACTTAACTCGATCATCGTAAAGCTATCCGCAACGCGCAATGGCACATGGGTACTAAAAAATGACAGACGTTTTCATTGCGTTTAGGGAAATTTTTTAATCAATTGACGACAACTTTGACCTACGACAGCTTACTTAGAGAGAAATATAACTGAGAAAAATATAAAGAAACTAGATAATGCAAGAAACCAAAGTAGTTTGTGCTACAGTAGTACTTCTACAACTGAGGAGTCAAAATATATTCGACTAGCTTTATTCAATTTTTCTCTGACGTAGAGAATAAATGACTTAAAAAATATGTAAAAAGAGCACGACATGCACTTACATATGAAAAGTTCTGGTCAAAACCAGTTGCGAATCCAAGCAAAAAAAATTCATTTTAGAACGGGGCTTCGTCATGTTACTGATACAAGCTTAAGTGTTTTAGAAAATCTACATCAATCGCCCTCAGAGAAAAATCTCAGAGTTCTCCAAGCAACGTTTCCACACGTAAAGGAATCTTAGCCATTCTCTCCCGTTTGTGATAATAAGCCACAATTGAGAGTCGACCTCTGAACAGCAGGAAATCGCAGTACAAGAAAATCCGAACTTTTTATTAAAAGGAGCGACAGAGAGAAAAGCTGCCTGCCACACCATGAAATTGCTTACATAAATTGCCAATAACAACGGGCCACAACAGGTTACACGAGGCGGGGAGTTCGAGAAACAAGATAAGGTTTAGAAAACCTTATGTTTTTAGAGTATTTTATCGATTAAGAATCCTCGGATAAAACCTAGTCAGTTATTGTGAATAAAGCGAGATGAAAATTTCTCTTTTTTTCCTAAGTAAGAAAAGGCTTGATTTGTGGTTGTATTTTTGTTGAACGTCGTGAATGGAACATTCGTGAACATTCCTTGAAGAGTTTGTTTTCTGTACACACTTTGCTAGACGTGTACTGCACTGGGAAATAATTCTAACATATGCCACAAAACGAAAAACAATGGATTGGATAAAAAGATTTCTAAATCAAAATATTAGGAATAATAATATACTGACTCTACTGGTCTTTGTAAATTTGAACGTAAAACAAAATTATACTGTTAAATCACCTTTTCATCATCAAAAGAAATAGTTTGAAAACCAGTCATCAAAATGCCACAAGTTTTGGTTATAATCAATCAGAAATGGAATGATAATGGAAAGACCTTAGTGATGTTCGTCGGGATATCGAAAAGTGAACGAAAAAAAACAACAGCCCACGCATGGTCGGTCATGAACGAATGATAAAAAAAGTGAAATTACGGGGAAATTATGGGCATAAAAATTATCCAAAAACGAGTAAAAACAAAATAATAACTCATATAGAGGCGAGTTGTTTTGCTTTTCGTTGGCTATGAGAAAGATTTGAAAAGGAAATTGATAAATACTTGAGCCAAAAACAAAGTCGAACACAGTAAACAAGTCATGTTAAACTCGACAATATTTGACTTTTCAAACACAAGATCAAAAGCGGAATCTTTGAAGTTTTCCCCAAGCAAGAACATCAATAATAACGTACTCTAGATTAAAATAAAAATCATAAAAAGACTTGTAAAACTCACGTAGAGATTCTAGCAGACTTTAAAGGAATTTCCGGTTCGTAGGCGTACGGACTTCACCATCTATATCTCGTTGTTTTCGTTCGGTTTTTCCTTGTCTTGAAACTGAGGTGACTGCGTCCAATGATCTGGCAAAAGCAAATCAAAGTTTCTGAACAGATAAATCAAGATAACAGGCGGGTAGTACTGAGCTAAAGTCGTTCGTAAACTGAGAGAAAATTATGCGGTTTCCTAACTTGGTTATTTTTAGCATTGAAAATTCCTACCAAATTCTGCCCATCCTGTGGTTGATTTCACGCGCGAAAAATCTTTTCCTAGTTACGCAAGCAAGTAAATAAATTAAACAATTAGTTGTCATAATTTGTCAAGAAAAACTAGATTTAGAACAAGTGTTAATAATAAAATTATTAAGATAAAAGAAATGATTTTCAGAATAATTTTTAGCTAATTTAAAATTCTTTATACATTTTTTAATTTTCAACTCCAGTTTTTAGGAAGAAAGACAAAATGATTACTTGGATATTTCTGAAAGAAACTGTTTCTCAAAAACATTTTTCATTGGTAGTTTTTATCCCTGAGTAAACGGCTGATCAGGTAACTAATATAGTATTGAATAGATCATAATATCTTATTTTTTTTAGAATAACAAAGACTTCTTACCTTCGTTATTGACTTTTTTATCTTGTTTTTGTCCAATTACTTGTTCTCATTCACTGTAAAGGCATTACTTTGCTCTTTCGTGATGGTTCCAAGAACGCAGAGATAAAAAATTTCGAGTTATCAGATGAGAAAAGATTTCTCAATGCATCGGTCGGGTTCAGTTTGTCGTAGGACTCGAACGAAATCTAATCAAACAAACTACTGGACGAGATTGGAGTCTCCCGTCGAGGCAATCATTTATTGTGGTCTTCAGCGCTGCTGGTTGCAAAGCCGTTCCCGCTACAAACAATTTATCTTCATTTAGTGAATGAAAGAAGAATCTTATCAGGTTTATAACTTACCTACTTATAAACTCACTCTTTTTCTTTCTTAATTACAATGTCAAGTCATCCAAGCTCACATTGAAATTTACTCGCGATATAACAATCGAAATTTTGCGTTGAAGTGGAGAGTACTTGATGAGTTTAAAATTTATGCTAAGAAATCACTTTTTGGGAATTCAAAACAAAATGCAATGGTAATAATTAAGTCATTTTCATGGGTTTTTACATAGGACTGTTTAATGTCATAACTATGTTTAAAAGGTTAGGGAAGATTAGAGAGTTTATATATATATAGTTTTTTTACTTCTCATTACAGAAGCATAGGTGAAAATCACTCAAAATTATGCTCGAATTTATATGATAATAAGTATGGATATTACTACAGTAAGAGAATAATTACGACTCTGACTGAGAGTTTAAGTGTTTAAAACAAAAATGAGGCAAATGACGCAAATTAAAGAAATTTCTCGATGTCGTTTCATCAATATTTAAGTCTAACGCCTCAGTTTTACTGTCAAGAAAAAACTTCGTTCTTATCTTAGATATACGACACTAACTTAGTACGATTAATAGCTTGATAGACCACAATTCTAGCAGAACAACTATTATAAAAATTGCGTAAGGAATAATAATATATTTACTTTAAAATCTCATCTGTTTGAAAGGAATTTTTTTTAAAGATTTGGATTGAAATCTTGCATGAAAAAGTGGTGTGTAAAAATTCACTCAGTTTTTATTTGAAAACACATTTTTAGTTTTAACATTTTAAAAACTAATTTAAAATTAAAGGGATAAATTGTTTAGAAATAATTGAGTGGCTTTTTAACCCGAAAACTTATTTTTAACACTCCTGCTGATATCTAGTGCAATCCTTTTTACGTGAATAAAATGCCGTTTTTCTCCTCAAAGAAGCAAAATCAAGAGTTCCTCAATTAATTAAAAAAATAAATTCTTATCTCTCACCCAACATTAGGGCAGGGAGATTTTAATAAAACTGTTGGGTTTCATTCACGATCGCATCTGGAATTTTACTTTGAAGTGAACCTTTGCATTTGGTCAGAGAATCAACTTTATCAAGTCAGAATTAATGAAATAATTTAGGTTTTGAGATGATAGCAATCTAACGTTAAAACTGTGCATTGTTATTTTACGAAATTCATTGATAAATTAAAAAGAATTTAAACCTGTGTTGTATTCTTATCTTTTTACATTTAACTCAAAAGTTTATAAGCAAATGAGGCGATACTTTCGATTCGAGTGTATAAATCACTCTTCGCCCTCTTTATAATCTTTTCGTTCCTTTTTCGCTTTCTTCTTCGCTTTCTTTTTCATTGCCTTTTCTTTGGCCGCAGCAACTTTGGCGAGTAATTCGTCATTGCTCGGATTATCAGGGTCTTTTGTTTTATCTTTCTGTGGATCTTTAAGTTTCGGGGTTTTCACTTTCGGCGCCTTTGGTTCGACTGAACTTTTGGCGGGAAAATCTTCACTGGCTGATTTGTCCGGGTAACTAACGAGTTTTGCATCTGCTCTTGGGTTTTCTTTGGTTTCGACTGATGATTTCGTTTTAGGAACTACTCCCCTGTTGTTTGAAGGAGCTTTTGGAGGGACGCTGTTCAAATCATTACTGATTCCAAGGTCTTTTGTTTGTATTTTCGGTGCATCGTTTTGTTGGACTTGAGATTTTGTTTTGGAGAGCACTTCCCTCATGTTCGTAGAAGTGTTAGCGGGAACGGCCTTAGAGTTCTGGTACACTCCAAGTTCTTTGGCGACTCTGATTTTCGCGGGTTTTTCATTGGGTGGAGTTTGCGAGGTCGTCCTGGTACCCGCTCCCCATAGATCTAGGCTGACAGGGACTTTGATGGGGTTGACATCGTCACAAGCCTTGTTAGTGATACCAAGGTCCCTGTCTGGTACTGTCAGAGGCTTTTTTGCTGGAATTTGAAATGCTTGAATAACGGTCTTTGCATCTGGCTTGGTTGTTTGATTTTGTAGCCTTTCAAGAAAAGAATCCCAGAAAAGAATATTTTGAAAACCAAAAATGAATTATTTAGTTCATCGATCCCCTTAGAGACTCAATTATTACTTTATATAATTATCAATAGATTAAATTATTGATTTAATCAATTCATTAATCAGTACTTTAATGAAATCATTTGGATCATTAAGCGGCGATTTAGATCTCAGCAAGAGACTAATAAAAAGCACAGAGAAAGTAATCAACTTGCTCACCCAATCACAGTCTTAGCTCCCTTGACCACAGCCCAGCCTTTGCGCACTTTGGCATGGATTCTGTCTCGTCTGTTTTTCCAACAAATTTCGATAAAAATCATAACAATTGAGACGACGCCTCCTGCAGCCAGAAGCATATAGACACCAACCATGCTACCGATCTGAATCCTCTGGCTCTCAACGACCTCTGTAATGTATAATACAAACATAGATGGTAAAAGTTGACAAAGGGCATTAAGATCTCATGTCATGTCATCATAAAAATAAAACCATCTTTCTCCACCAAAAAAAAGGTACAATCTTTTTTAGTATCCCCCCTCCCCCTGAATATCGATTGCTTCTCACCTATCTTCATGTGTACCTCATTTTGATACTATCGATATATAGTTCCTTCTCCCCTTCCAGTGCCGAAAGAAATATTTGACCCCCCCCCCCTCCCCCCTAAATCTTCAAATCCTATTCCATTTGCTATACCAAATATCCCGATACTATTCGATAAAATGGCACCAAATACCTCGATATTACAGGAGAAAATTGAACCTGGAAAAAATGTTACAAAATTTTATCCAGCAATATCGGAGAACTGAGGCATGACTTTCCTCGTTTTTTCTTTCTTGCACAATTAAAGAAAATCGCTTGTAACGCTACAGGTATTTGGCTTACTACTTTGAAATTGTGCACATTAATTCCCAATCAAGCACCAAAGCATTTCATTTATGCAAATTAAGATCCAACCTTCCTGCATGAGGTATATTTCTTACGTTCAGTCGTGAGCTTTTTGTACATTGGACACTTGTTACGTTCGTCCCACCATTTTCGTTTCAATTCTCCAATTCGTCCCATTTCTTGCATTTTCAGGATGGCAATGGAAATGTTGTTGATGTAAGGGAATTGTTTGGCCATTGCTATGCCATAGCTACTAGATCCTGTGACGTCTTTGGCTAAAAAAAAATTAAAACAGAAATTATCAAACGAGTTAATGGAACTACTGTATATATTCTGCTCATTCAAGCACTCAAGAAGCAAGAGTCGCACCGAGGGATATCTTAAGTCACCCTCCGTTCGTGCTTAGAAACCACCTGCGTCTATCCGTCAGCGTTGAGCATTAACCACTCCTTAGCTACATACCGGACATGACGTCATAATCTCCAAGGGAATTCTACTTACCGGACATGACGTCACATGGTTCTTGATTGGCAAGGTATTCGGAAAAAGGGCTTTCTTCCAAGTAGACCGTCCTTTCGTGGCTCCTGACTGCTGCAAATCCTTCGCTTCCCGAGTCAACAAAAGACTTTTCAGTTGACATTTTTTCCCAGAGGAGACGATAGAGTTGATAATCAGATGTCTTAAAATGTTCATAAAGAGCGGTATCTCTCATGATGTACAGTTTATATTCGCCCTCTTGCACGTCTTCAAGGGTATTAACTTGAGCACCGTTTTTAGAGCTAGTCAGAAAAGCGGCCAGATTTGCCGTGTAAGTTGAGACCCAGACAAGAATACAAAACCAGAAGCTTCCAACGACTATACGACCTACGAAAAAATAAAATGTATCCATAGGAATCAATATATTCTTTTTCTTTTGGCTGAGGTCAGTGTGATTCTTGTTTTGTTCTGTCCTGAATGGTTAGTAACTTACAGTTGTCACTTGTTAACTTCGTAAAAGTTGTCGACATATAGGAGGATATTTGCTGACGTCATTGTTGAAATTTTTCTCATTAGCATACGCATTTCACTTTTTAATCACACTATTGCAAAATCTTGCGCAATCTACTTCCGACATCTCTGGCAAGCGAGGAAGAGTACGCAAGAACCTTAGGCTTAGTCAAAACATACGCGTCAGCGATATTTACCTGAGAGCATGCGCGGTGTAGAATCTCCTCCCTGCTGTAACATGGAAGCGAGGCAGAACCAGAGACTGTTAAACCAACTGAACTCGTCTCCGTTTTGCTCTTCGTCAATCATGCGATGTCCATAAGGGCTGAATATGATAGAATGTTACATTACTGGATCCAAATACCATCCATCGGTTCACCGGTCAAACACAAAGCATTCAGTCAAGGTTGCAAGATTCAAATTTAAATAATCCTTTGAAATTACGTTGCAGCCTTGCTTGAATGTTCTGTGTTTGACCAGAGAGCTGATCTATGGAAAGGGGTGAATATGTTTAGAGACAAAAAGTACGTCATGAAATCAAGTAGCTCGCTTTCGATATTCTGGTTGAGTGATCACGAACAAAGCGATTCAAGGCGAGGCTCCGGGGAAACAAAAGAATATATTTGGATTACTTCATTGTTTCCCCGGAGCCCCGTCTTGAATTGCTTTGTACATGATAACTCAACCAGAATATCGAAGTGGGCGATTATTATATCTTCTTGTTTACCTGAAATAATTCACCAAAGTCAAGATAGCACTCACAACAAGCCACGTGACTAGAGTCATTATCCATACCATAATAGTATAAGGGGTCATGAAACCTGTGATGTCAAATTCCTTGACCGTTGGCTTTTGCATGACCAGATCCATAGATATATACATGAAGGGCTTGCTGAAGCCTATGTACTGCGATCGCTCTGAGCTGATGGTGAGCGGCATTGAAGACATGTCTGCTTTCTATTTTAAATAATAAGAATGTTAAAACGGCTCGAGTATGGTCGGAAATAGACCTCTAAACCTTGGGCGTAAGTTTTCCCATTTCAGACCAAGTGTCATTCTCTTCAGAATAAGATTCTTTTTTTGAGTTGTATCCATATTCATGTGTCTTCTCATGTGCAACCGTTAAACAAAGAAATAATACTCTAGGGAATAACACGTGGTCTGAAATGGGAAAACATTACGCCCAAGGTTAAGAGGTCTATTAGAATGACTAAATCAATCAATCAATCAATCAATCAACCTTGTTTATAGAGAGTACAGTAATTCAACTGATAAACTCGTGGTCCTCTTTTAACGTCTCTAGTCGATTAAGGACGGGACCGCCATTAACGTGGTCATCCGAGTCACATGAAGGTCATGCAGATGTAATGACAAAGGCAGCACCTTCTCCTCAGCTATTTTAGGACCTGAGTGTTGGTCCGGCCGGGACTCGAACAACAACCTCCCACACGAGAGTCCGGGGCTCAACCAACTGAGCCAACCGGTTGGCGTAGGTTTTTCTACCCGACTCTTATCGTCTGACATTAACTTTCTTCCAATTCCTACACTTTACTCCTATCTCCCAATCCCTACTCACCTCAATATATTCCTCCTACCCAATCTCCCCAATGCCGTTACGTTCAGTACAATAATATTTGTCTTACCCCTTTAACAACTTCTCCAATGACGCCACTTAAAGAACCGTCCGGATTTGTACCGCTGTATTTACCATCAGGGCTTAAATAAAACTCGTACTGGAATTTGAGTATATCTGCAATCCCCTTGATCAGGTCGACACTGAATCCAACTAACTTCTTGGTGTTGGTTTTTTTGTCAACTTCGGTCATAACGAAGGGAGGGTCCTGAAAAATAAAACAGAAAAAGAAATATCATTATATAGTTTACGATATACCGCAATTTCGAAGCCGTACTGTAGCCGTACTGTAGCCGTACCGTAGCCGTACCGTACCGTATCTTAGAGGAGATTTCGTATAAGCTTGAAAAGTCCCGGCAAACTGCACGGTTACGGCGCGGACGACACCAAATATCGCATGTTTTCATACACGGCACGGCACTGACACAGTCACGGCAGGGCGTTGTCCGTGCCGTAAGTTTTTCATAGTCATACGAGAACTGCTCTACCGTAGCCGCGACTACGCATTGTGATTGGGTGAATAAATGGAAGACAATTGGAAGCTATCTCAGTGTTATGGCAATGCGTAGCGTGTACGTGCTGTAAGTTAGTATTGTTTGTTTACCATTGTATGTTTAATTAAAACAAGGTATAAACGATTAGATTACCTCAACGAGGGCTATTTTTAACTTCCTTTGTAACTGGCTCAAAGGCACAACTTTAGTGATTAGCTTGTTTTTCTGGGGAGATGACGTCATTGTAAGTTTTGCTGTCTCGCTCCATTCTCCTATCTGCAGAGAGAAAACACACCCACTTTCCTTTTTATTCGCTCTTTCGACGTTCAAAAGTAGACTGCTACTACAAAAGAAGATGGGGCTGAATTTGGGGATAAATCGCAGTATTTTGTGTGCACCACAATCCTTTGCACCACAGGCAAGTTACCCGGCTTTCTTTGAGTTCCCAAAAGGCAAATAAAACAATTCAATAGACCTTATTATTCGGTGTGGTGAAATGTTTTCCCATTATAGACCGCGTGCCACTCCGCAGAGAATACGTTTCTTTTTTTGAGTTGTATCTATGTTTATGTGTCTTTATATGTGCAGCCATTAAAGAAAAAAATCATATTCTAGGGAATGACAACGGGAAAACATTGCACCACGACGAATAATGTCTATTCATCAATCAATATATATTTTCTTACCTTTGTAAAGATTCCTCCCCTCAGGTTCATGACGTCACTCACTGCATTTCTACGGTGACCACCATTGTCGAACTGAATGAATCCAGTTGTTCCTGTAGCAGTCACCTAAACGACGATACCGGCGTGCATATGTTAATTCATTGCTTGGTATCAATCAGCTGAATGAATTTCATAACAAAAAACTGCCCGTCATGTGCTATCAACCAGATAGTATTCTATCGGTTAGTATCAATCTGCTGAATGAATCTCATTATCAGACTACATGGATGTTCAAAAACTGCCCGTCATGTGCTATCAACCAGATAGTATTCTATCGGTTAGTATCAATCTGCTGAATGAATCTCATTATCAGACTACGTGGACGTTCAAAAACTGCCCGTCATGTGATACCAACCAGAGAATATTCGAATCTATTGCTTGATATCAATCAGCTGAATGAATCTCATGAATCTCATGAATCTCATTACCAGCTTAATGTGACAGAATAATATTTTAGTGGCATGTACCTTTTTAATGTACTTCAGTAGTTCAGGTCCATTTAGGAAAATGGCTATGTTACTTCCGGTACTCAGGGTTTGCCATTTGTTGGCCACAAGCATGTTGTGGAGTGCATGAGCATAGGCCAGTACTGCATCGAAAACCAGGAAGGAAGAAAACTAAGACAACAAATGAGAAAATAAAGTAAGATGAATAAATATGATAGGTAGGTAGGTAGGTTGGTAAGCAGGTAGGTAGGTTGCTAAGTCAGTAGGTAGGTAGGTTGCTTAGTACGTAGGTAGGTTGGTAGGTTGGTAGGTTGGTAGGTTGGTAGGTTGGTAGGTTGGTAGGTTGGTAGGTTGGTAGGTTGGTAGGTTGGTAGGTTGGTAGGTTGGTAGGTTGGTAGGTTGGTAGGTTGGTAGGTTGGTAGGTTGGTAGGTTGGTAGGTTGGTAGGTAGGTTGGTAAGCAGGTAGGTAGGTATAGTTGCTAGATAGTTAGGTAGGTAGGTTGATTGGTTGGTAGGTAGGTAGGTGGGTGGGTAGGTGGGTAGGTAGGTGAGTAGATAGGTAGGTGGGTGGATAGGTAGGTGGGTGGGTAGGTGGTTAGGTAGGTGAGTAGATAGGTAGGTGAGTGAATAGGTAGGTGGGTGGATAGGTAGGTGGGTGGGTAGTAAGGTGAGTAGATAGGTAGGTAGGTAAGTGGGTGGGTAGGTAGGTAGTTAGGTGAGTAAATAGGTAGGTAGTTGTGATAAAAAGATAAATTTTACACCGTAAAAAATAAGAAAGATCACTTACTGACGTTTCGGACGCTAGTCCTTCGTCGGAGTAAAAAGGATAGGTAGGTAGGTTGGTGGGTAGGTAGGTAGGTGGGTAGGTAGGTAGGTGGATAGAGATAGAGGCAGGAAACTATGGATACAGGGAAGGAGGAGGGCAGGGAGGGAGAGTAGGATCAAGTATTAGTAGTATTTGATATGCTTACCCTGGTAGTAGTGATATTGGTGACTAATGCTGCCATCAGTGCTGTTGTTTTGGAATTAACAACAACCCGAGGTGCAAAACCAATAACAATCTGAGAACCCTCTACCTCAAGTTCGAGGGAACCGATCTACGACAAGCCGATAGAGAGAGAAAAGGAGATTTAGGAAAATGAATAAAAACTAGTTTTTGCTGGGTTGAAAATGTCCAAATTATTCTCACTTGTGACGGTATCGGAGTCGGAAGCAGTTTATGCGTGACTAATTCCAAATGAGAGTCGCTCGTCAAAAGCCTAAGCAAAAGCCAAGCAGAAGGAATCCTTCCGATCCTCCCGATTCCGCTCCGTCATAGACTGCTTCCGACTCCGACTCCGACGCAAGTCAAAACCAAGCTTTTAGAGCGATTTTTTTATCCCATGATACCACGCTCTTCAGACGGGAGCACGGGTGGCGTAGCGGATAGATCACTCGCCTCTCACCAATGCGACCCGGGTTAGAATCCCGCAGAGCTCGGTGTTGTATGTGAGTAAAATTGCTTGTTGGTTCTCTCCTGTGCTTCGAGGAGTTTTCTCCGGGTTCTCCGGTTTTCCTCCCTCCGTAAAATCCAATTCGATCTAGGAGATATTCTCGATAGGGTTAACCTCTAATATCTCCTTTCGCACTATGATGCGAATAAAATTTGTGATTTCTTTTGTGATTCACATGCAACCAACACACTCATGATTTTCACCACGTTTCTTTTTTCCTTTTCGATTTCTTTTGTTGTTGTTGTTGTTGTTGTTGACCCTTTTAAACCAAGTGAATTATTTTGTTGCTGCTATGTTAACCTTGTTTTATATTCAATTGTCTACTTACAGAGTCAGCCAGCAGCCACCGATGTGCCCTGTGTCTCTTATGCGACAGTAATGGATGAACCTGAAACAAACCCACAACGTCATACATACATCTAAAGACCTAATCATTTTCCCCATTTCAGACTATAGACCTCTTGCAGCACGTCGGAATGCAGCTTACTTTGGAGGACAAAACAATAGGTTCCAATTCTCAGGAGATTAAAATTATTTTGTTTTGTCCTCCAAATTGAGCTGCTTTAACGTCAAGTGAAAGAGGTCTATACGTCACTCCTTTGAGAATAAGGTTTGCATCAACGTTCATGTACTCAAGCGAATGACACGTGCCCGGCCTAGCTGCTCACAAATAATGGGGATTGAGCTGATAATAGCAGATATCAGTGTTACACTCCATCGCCTTCAAACAATTGCTATAAGTCGTGTCATTTGGGTCAGTTTCTTTTGTTTTTGCCCTCCAAATTGAGCTGCTGTGACGTCACGCGCAAGGGTCTATACATTTGCTGTATTGTTGATCCAAATGCCTTGACTTGAAACAATTGTTTGAAGGCAATAGAGAGTATGACTCTGATATCTGCTATTGGTAAAGATGGGCTGCACATTAGCAGCACTCACCTCAATACTACCAATACACGCATCAAGCATTCCGCGCTACTGCTCTAAGCGCATGCTCAAGGGATTAAATTATTAGATTATATTTTAGTTGTATTTTTCTTGTCAAACACAATTTTCATTAAATATTTAAGATCACGTACGAATTTTGAGTCAAATATACCAAAAAATTGCATATTTTACAAAATATTATCCCACTTCAGTTTTTAATCCCCTGAGCATGCGCTTAGAGCAGTAGCGCGGAATGCTTGATGCGTGTATAGGTATAAAACCAATAGAATGATCAATGTAATGGTTCCTACCTGTCTCATAATCCCCTGTACGAGAGAAACATCACAGAACATTGCTATAGCTTCTGCAGAATCCGTAGACAGAGAGATGAGTTTAGTCTCAGTGTTTTTGTTCAGAAGTCCAGTCTGATCCAAAATCATGTCTATCATGTGGCAGTGGACGTTGGAGGGGAGACTGGACACGAAAAGAGATGCGTCATCTCGCCATCGAACTGAAGAAAGAAGAAAGTAACAACTGCAACTGAATACGATAGCAAGCGACGAAAGCTATGCATGCTCATAGTCTGAATGCATATTAGCTGAATGCTTCTTCGCGCTATTGTAAAAAAAAATATAAGAAAACTTTGTCTTTCGGACGATCCTCACAAATAAACTTTGCAAAATGCGAAAAATCAGTCCTTTCCAAAAATACTACCCAAATGATAGCATAATACACACTTGTGCGCTAAGCCGGAAGTAGTATGGAAGGGCCATTTTTTCCCAATAACAAACTAATCTCAAATTATAAGATGGCAGTAAATGACCTAATGTTGTAAACGAGCTTTCTTTCTTGAGGTGAACGGAATCTTTAGATATTTACTTTTCAATCTTTGTTAGCTTATGGCCCTTAGACCTCGTTTCCATTCTTTTGTTTTAACTCATTTCCGGCTTAGAACGTAAGCGTGTACCTCCAGTTTCTATTCTGCCTTATTTGCGTATTATATGTTCGTTCGTCCCCTATAAAGACTATAAAGACTCACCATCATAAAGGACGATTACATTTGTCCACGAATACTTGATTATCAAATCAACCATGACTGGGTGAGAACTGGGCACTATGTTAACACCATAACCACTGAATGATTGGTTTAGAGGTGTTGCTTTTGATGTACTGGTGCTTAGCAACGGAATTTGAAGCATAGAGCTCAAAGCATCATGGGATTCCGTGGGTTTAGAGTCCATAACCAAGGAAGATATTTTATATTGGGAAATATTCAAAGCTACAAAAAATGATTAAAACTGGTTACTGATAAATGAATTTTTGACGTTATAGACTTGCAACACGTCGGAATGCAGCTCAATTTGGAGGACAAAACAATAGGTTCCAATTCTCAGGAGATTGAAATTTATTTGTTTTGTCCTCCAAATTGAGCTGTTTTGACGTCACATGAGAAGGTTCTATATGACCATTTCAAAACCTGGCACGCATAATCTTTAAAAAACAAAAACAAACCGAGTAAAATCTATAATTTGCGACTCACCGAAACTGAAGGGGTTTTGGCCAGGAGATGTTGTGTCGACGAGATGTAGCGTTGAGTTAGGAAGAAGAGAAGAATCGAGATTGACCTGGCTGATGGCGGATACGACAGCCTGCTTTTCCTGAGACGCGACGGGAGGAGACGAGAATGCTAAAAAATCAACAGCATGACTATAATCAATGATGTTGTTAAAAAAAGAAGAAAGACTGATTACTGGAAAAAAAGGAGAACATCTTTATTCCGACTTCCCAAAGAATATTTCACTTACATATGTAGACATGAGTTGGAATGGAGAAGGACGCAAGAGACGTCCAGAAACACACCGCTAACGAGACAAGAAATAACACTTCCATCATGAAGTAGGTAGACTGTGTCACTGTCCTGTAAGATAACAAAAAAATCTCTAAAAGTCAAAGCGCGCTCCTGGTTTTCACTTGCGACTGCAGAATCGTTATTGGAGTGGAAGCAGCTTATAACAAAGTGAAAACCAGAAAACGAAATCGGGATCGGGAGGATCGGAAGGGTTCCTTCTGCTTGGCTTCTGCTTACGCTTATGGCGAGTGGTTTTCATTTGCAATCAGTCACGCATAAACTGCTTCCGACTCTAATTCCGATTCCGTCATGATTAAGTAGGACAGCTATCTCTAAATTCGAAGGTCAAATCAACTCAGTTCCCTTTCAACCGACACTCCAAGAAAAGCGTGTTGCTTACCAGGGTCGATCGACATGGAGAAAAAAACATCTGCGCTCTCTTGATAGGCAAGTAAACGATTGTCACTGGATTGACAAGTCAGGTCATGGCTAACTCACAGATCAAACACTGAAACAAGCTCTGGGCTGTTCTAAGTTAGGGCACGGCTAACTCACAGATCGAACCCTGAAACAACCTCTGGGCTGATCAAAGTCAGGGCATGGCTAACTCACAGATCGAACCCTGAAACAACCTCTGGGCTGATCAAAGTCAGGGCATGGAAGAGAAAAAGGTATTCACCGAGTCTTTTTAAAATCCTAAACGAGAACTAACTAGAAACTTTTATCTGGCCAACAAAAGTTATTTTGGTTTGTTCATAGTTAATCCATTAACTATGGTTTGTTTCAGCAGTAATTAATTTTTTTAATGGTTTTAGGGATATACAAACATGCAAAAGAATGTTAGATCTAAGACATTTAATTAACTAATTTGAACTAGCTTTAGTGGTAATCAAGAATCCGCGTTTTAGGGATAATGATCTACTAAAGGTACTAACTATACGTCTAAGGGTCATAAGGGATAACTATCATCAGGATTATGGGGATAAGGCGATATATCAACCCTGTAACAAGCTAGTGTTATGTAATACTTTCGAGTGACGAATAAAAATTGATAAAAAGTTTTTAAAATATTAAAAATTAGACAGATAAAAGTTAATTGTACCAAAAAATATATATATTTACAAAACAGCATTGTTTTACAAAGAAACTAAACATTTTAATGCCTTGATTTGATAAAAACTCGAAACCTGTTGTGAAGCGTCTTTTAAAAGCCGATGTTACACGCGTCGATTTGCAACGACGATATTTCGCGCAACGCTGCGAAAAATTCGTCATTTTCAGTTGTGAGGTTTTGAATTCAGATCAGAAACTCGCAACGTGTTGCCTGAAGTCGAAATTACTCTAAAAATCGTTTTATCTGGCATGTTACATGGTAGAAACCTTTCGCGCAACGGCGTATCGCGAAAAATCGTCGTTGCAATTCGTCTCGTGCAACTCAAGCATCGGCTTTGAGTTTTTGATGGTTATGATTGTAAAATAACCAATATCTTTTGTATAAATATTTTAGATCACGTGGTGATTTATCATATTCCAAAGTTTCATTTCTACCGATGGAATTTGAATGAGCTAGAAAGTTTTAAGGAAGTTCAAGGTCATTATTCGCACGCTTCCTTTCTACGCGCTAGTTTTGTTTACACGTGCTCATTGTGACGTTATTTCAATGTTTTGATAGGTAAAATATCAAGTAAAGTCAAGTCTTTCGCTTCGTCAAACTTTTATAGCGCTTAAATAAAGTCGGGAACCCCCTTTTTTATTTCGTTTTTTTTTTTGAAAGTACTTTAAACTACCTAACTTGACAGAAAAAAAATAACAAAACTTTTGTTTTGCAGTCTGATGATGGGATCAAATCGAAATCACATATTTTGTGCATAAAACTGACTTATATGATTATCAATGAAATACCTGTATTTCTTTATTTCAAAAATTTGATATTTTCACATGCGAAAATAACATGTTGTTTTGACATGTGAAGATATCATCACTATGGTAACTTACTTCTTATAGCAGAAAAAGCTCGAAAAATCTTTCTTTTCTTTTTCATTGATAATTATATAATAAACAGAATATTACATGGGCACTTGGAGATAAGAATTTTATCTTCTCGTGTTGAAAATCTCTAACTCGTTCGCTCAGCGCTCACTCGTGAGAGATCTTTTCAACACTCGAAAATAAAATTGATATCTCCGCGCGCCCATGTAACATCCTCTATATATTTCATGAATAGAATTTTACTTAACGTGAGAATTCCACCGTATAGTCCAATATCGTTTCATATTTCTTATTTTTAACATAAAGTTTAAATGGTAGACAATTCATTGGGTCTTTTTCTAGAGTTCTGTGAAAAATGGGGTTAAATGATTTATTTTTCTGTAAAACATAGCTTCTTTAAAAGCGCGTCAGCTTTTACCGCTTCCATGCAATCTGACGGCTTAACGAAGTCGGGGACCACCATTTTAGTATATTTGCTCGTTCTACTTCTAGTATGATGTAATTTCGTTATGGAAATTTTAAAAACAATCTGAAGGTGGGATATTTTGCCCATGAACGTCCTTAAAGAAGCTACTTTGGTCAATCAAAAACTTTGAAGAAATCCACAACCCAATAACTTTTTTGGTTTTGCAAAACAGAAAATACGTGTACTATGCTTTCGGAAAATGCAGAGCGAAATTTCATTGTCGAAAACTACGTGTATTTAGCTTTCAGACAAAAATGTATACTTTTATATTATAATATGAAAAGGCAGAGCGAAATTTCATTGTCGAAAACTACGTGTATTTAGCTTTCAGACAGAAATGTGCACTGTTATACAATAATATTGAAAAGGCAGCACGAAATTTGATTGTCGAAAACTACGTGTACTTAGCTTTCAGACAGAAATGTATACTTCAGTTTCAGTATACAATAATATTGAAAAGGCAGCGCGAAATTTGGCTCGTACGTAAATAATCTCGAAGGTCTCGAAGGTAGACTGATACCTTATAATATGGTGGGTAATATACTCGAGAAAACTAGAAATAATTCCCCTAAAAATATTAGATTTACTTACTTGATTTTATGATCTAATCCAGGCAAATGAGATTGTTATCCTTGTAGCAGCAGTGGAATAATTTGGTAGCTTTGCATTTCAAGCCTGCCGATTCACAGCAAGTCTTCACTTGTTTTTATCAGAGAATTGAATTCAAAGTTTTAAACACAGGAAATTAACGGTCATTCTTTCCGTTCAAAAACTATTCCCTAAACTCCAAAACTAACGTAATCAACTCCAAGTAGCGAAAAAGTTAGTAGTTCTTTAAAGAAGTTAAAACGTTTTCAGGAACAACACAACCGAAACGCCAATAAGACGTCAAGGACAATGACAGGTGTATGAAGCTAAAAATATATATTTTACTACCCGCGGCTCCTATTCAATGATAATTGCTTCTATGAAAGGTTCCAGTTTAGAAGATTAAGTCTTTCATTCAGAGAATCGATTATAAATTCTGCTTATATCTTTATGAATGGTGTACTTGGATTACTTGAATTTCAACGCCTTCAGCTCATTACTATTTTTTTTCTGCAACTAAAATGCTAATTTCACTGATACACGGCTTTCTTCTTCATTTTTTCTTAGTTTTTTTCTTTCAATTTTCTTCTCTTATCTCTCGTACTTCGTTGTTTAGCTGTTTTTACTCTTTCGTTCTTCCATTTTCATTGTTTGTTTTTCCCTCAATTCCTTTCAATCTTTCCTTTATCTCCTTTGTGCTTAATTTATTTTAATTAAACTTAGACACAATTTCCAAATTTGCCTGTTGTTTATAAATCACCGTTTTCCCTCACAAACAACTCCACAACCAAGGTAACGTCAAGCAATGTTTTGTGTGTATGCCCCTGTGATACATGTGGGCGAAGATCGGCCTCTCTTTTCAACAGCTTTCATCTCTATTGGAACCGCGTTTTATACCGAAAATGGTACAAAACAAATACAGGGTTGGTTTTTTTTTTTCATCCCCCTGGTTGAGGAGATTCATTGTACTCCTTCCCTCTCCACTCACCACACACCTCACATTTCAAAAGGATTCAAGAAGACCACTCACGAAGAGCTACACGTTCTTGCTGTTTTCTTTTAGCAAGAATAACAGTCCCCAAGAGAGCATAAATAAGAGAGGGAAACTTCTTAATACCGCGCACGCAAGTTGAATTCCCGGTTGGGCTATTTTTAGCATCCACGTACAATTTTCGCCATACCCTACTCCTGTGCGTCAAAAATTGGGTGCTTCATCCAAAGCTGGAGGTAGCTAAAGCATGTAAAGATTTTTTTGGGGAAAAAATAAATTTCGCGTCTTTTTGAGTGTCCAACAGTCCGCTCAGTCTTGTTTTATCAGAGAACAGAACATAGCCAATCCTGATCTTTTTGCTTTATCTAAGCCAATCCTGATCTTTTTGCTTTATTTTGTCGTAAAAAAGTGAGAAAAATCGACGAAAAGTATGTTGTTTTTGACATCAAAACCAAACGACTTTGGATGCTAAAAATAGTCCAACCGGGAATTCACATGGCACGCGCGGTATTAAGAAGTTTCCCTCTCTTATTTATGCTCTCTTGCAGTTCCGACTCCCCTTAGTTACCGCTGTTATTCCCCAGAAGCTCAAAAAATGGGCTAGGATATCTCGGAGTGGACAGAAAGTGCGTCCTGGTCTAGACTGAAGGCCCCTAATCTACAGTACATTCGCTTTCCCCATCCCTCTGAGACTACTACTTTATCTAGCTCTTTATAATCTTTACGATACGGAAATGGAATATGGGTTTATTCTTCAAACAAGAAAATATGTACATTTAAAACAGTTTTATTGTTCAGTTACAATTTGACTTTTAAAAAGTTTAACTTTTAACATTTTAGCACTGGTTACATTTAAAGTAGAAAAAAGAAAGATTAAACATCGCGTTTTTCTTTCTCGGAAACGGCAGACATGCTTAAGTTCTCATCGTTTCCCTGCATTTCAACTTTACCTTTTGCAAACCTTCTCGTACATTAGCTTTACAGAAAAACAATTGAAGGAACAGTACTAGCAAAAATTGATTCAACCTTTTTATACTTATTTACGATAATCTTTTCCTGGATGTTGTTATGGAAACGTCATTAGTTTTTATCGCTAGATTAAATGGTGACAATCATCCACCGAAGGTGAATTACGAAGTGAATATCGGTGAATATTTACCGAGATGTAGTCGAGGTAAATATTCACCATATTTACTGAGCCTGAGGTGAATAATTGTTTTAGTTTAATTTTGACTTGGATATCAAAGAAATGATATTCTTTTGGCCGAAGCCTCAAACTAACTGAAGATAGTACTATGTTACAGTACTAAAATTAGTTTTCACAATAAAAGGAGAATAGTGCGTAAAAGACAGTTATAACTAGTGTTATCTAGTCAAAAACGTATCTAATGTAGTTTGTTAAGTTTAAGCTTAATTGAGTGTGTTATCCCTTAGTTTTTATAGCATCAACATGGAAGATATAATCTTTTTAGTCGTTTACTTAGGAGCTTTGAATGGTTTAACCTTTGTTGGCGTTGATCTGGAAAAATGAGCAACAACGTGGTCACTTGACAAGTTGATAAACGTTTTACCGCGAATTATTATTATTCTTATTTCCTTCTTTTCTTCCCTTCCCATTATGTCCCTTCTTTTCTATTCCCTTCTCTCCTATACTCTCCTCTTTTTTCTCTTCTCTGCTCTGCTCCGCTCTGCTCTCCCCTGCTCTGCTTTGCCGTGTTTGCTTGGAACTGCTCTACTTTGCTCTCCTCTGCTCTGCTCTCCCCTGGTCTGCTCTCCCCTGGTCTGCTCTCCCCTGTTCTGCTCTCCCCTGCTCTGCCGCTCTGCTCTACTTTGCTCTGATCTACTTTGCTCTGATCTCCCTTGCTCTGCTATGCTTTCCTCTGCTATGCTCTCCTATGCTCTCCCCTGTTCTGCTTTACACGTACTGCACTGCACCGCACTGCACTGGCCTGCACTGCATTGCACTGCTTTGCTCTGCTCTCCCCAGCTCTGCTCTGCTTTGCACTGCTCTACTCTCCTCTGCTATGCTCTCCCCTGTTCTGCTCTGCGCACGCTGCTATGTTCTGCTATGCTCTCTCCGGCTCTGCTTTGCACTGCTCTGCTTTGCTTTGCACTGCTCTGCTTTGCTTTGCACTGCTCTGCTTTGCTTTGCACTGCTCTGCTTCGCTCTGCTTTGCTCTGCCCTTCTCTGCTCTGCTATCTTCTGGTCTCTTTTCTTCTGCTCTGCTCTTCTCCACTTTTCGTATTTCATTTCATCTCTTCTCATCTTCTCTCGTCTCATCTCTCGATCGGTTCCTCTTCCCTACTTCTAAAAACCGACCTAAAATCAACCAACAAACCTTTCCAGTTGTCTGCCATGACTCTAGATGACTTACGATTTCTCGGAGAAGCGACAGGTGAGTGCTCTCTTGATTGCGTCTCCTTTCTTCTTCCATATCAGTTCAAGCAGCATTGATAATATACCAAGAACGCATCCCCCTGCAATGAGTAGGTACACTCCCAACATGTTGGTCAGTCCAAGACGTTCGGTAGTCGTTGTTCCTGGAGAAATAATATTAGGGAGCTTTAGATTGGACTACGAGTACGAGATTATTCCTTTTAAAGTATGCCACTACAAACTCGTATTTGTCCTTGCTTAGTAGACTTGCTTCAAGTCGTCCACTCTCTTTTCCTTTCCCTGTTCATGGATGTAAAGAAAATTTGGCGAGAGCGTATGACGAGGTCGCGAGTGGACGACTTGTTTCCCTTGCAGGGATTCAATTTCCGTTTCGCGCCAAAAATGTCGCCAATCTCGGTTGATTGTCTGTTTGATATAATTTATTCACCGACGGAAAGTCTACTTGCTTAGTTATTCTGTTGTTTTCAGTAGAGATGTCTTGTGCAAAACAGAGGACGACAACGAGTTTGTAGTAGAAGATTATAAAAAGAGAAAGCTCCCTAATTTTAGTCGAAGAGCAGACGATATGAGATGAAGGGCTCAAGATTGCTAAATCAAGCATCCCCTCCCCTAAATTCGTATAACTAATGATAGGACATGGGGCACACGGTCCTAGATAACAAAGGGTATCCCGGCAATAGAAGTGGGAGTGTTCTCTTCTAACCTTGACGACTTTCTTGGCATTGGCTTCGATAATCCCACCATTTTCTCATCAATTCTTCCAACACGCCTGTTTCTTGCAGCTTGAGTAGAGCTACGGTGATGTTGTTAGCGTAGGGGAAATTCTTGGTCATGGCAATCCCGTATCCCTTGACGCCCATGAATCCTTTCACTTTGAATCAAAAAGAAAAAACGTTTCACCAACAGGCAAGGAGGCGGAGGAGGGCGTTTTTAGCCAAAACTGATTTTCTCTTAAATGAGTTGCTTAAAGCTTGGACTTGACTTCAATGAAATGAAATGTTACAATTGCCCCTCAAAACCCCGGCAATGGAAATCGCATTTCCGAGAGACTCAATTTCCATATTTTCCGGGGATGGGGGCTTTCCACTCGACCCCCAGGATTAGTCCCCCCCCCACTCAACACTATGCTCTGCGATCCCTGACCATTTCCTTTCTCTGAAGCCTCTATAGGAGAGGTTTGCCCAATCAGGTATTTGGACTTCTAGCTCATTATTGGTTGGATAGTTTGCTATCAAAGACGTCATTTCCGGACACGAGTGGAATTCTCATTGGAATGACTGAACACAGAGGGCGGTATTTCCCTGAAAGCTGCTAATGATACTCAATAAAATTCAAAGGGGGCGTATCAAGGGGGCGTATCAAGGGGGCGTATCAAGGGGGCGTATCAAGGGGGCGTATCAAGGGGGCGTATCAAGGGGTCGTAAGATTCTGTGGCACCATTACATTAATAGCATAATATGTGAAGAATGATTTGTTAAGACTCCATTTCCATTTCAGCCCTCCACTATCAACTAAGCTCATCGTCCTATCTAGCAAGTCCATACAAACCTGAGACTATATCACATGGTTTTTGTGAAACAACGTAATGGGAGTAAGGATGCTCCTCCATGTACACTGATTTTTCATTCCCACGGACCTTCGCGTATCCTTCGTCAGCACTGGTGACGATAGACTTTTCTGCAACCATGCGGTGATACAATTTCCTTAGGAAAGAAAAAATTGGAAGAGGTTGAACGACCGCGTGCTATCGTGTCCGTCAATTAGAAATCTTTCCTTTGAATGGTATCGCAGCCTTATTCTCTTTTCTTGCAAACAGGATTTGGGTATTTCAAAACAACTTTGCACGTTTTCTGGTTGGCTAAAGTGTAAAAAGACAATGGGGTGGTCTTGTACTACGCCGCATCCCACTGTGAAGCCTGGTTTTAACTAGCGACGCAAGCATAGGCACAACCACAAGCCAACGCAAGGCTTAAAACTGCTTACAATAGCAACAATAAAAAGATGATAAAGTATTATTATTGTGTAGAAGAAGAGGGTATATCCAGGTTTTCCCATGAGGGAAAATCTTTGAAATTCTTTTGTTTAAAATGTTTTGGATTTTAAAAAACTGGTTTTGGATTTTTGAAAATTTTGAAAATCTATAACCGGTTTTTTAATTCCAAAACCAGTTTCCAAAATCCAAAACCGGTTATTCCAAATCTAAAACCGGTTCTTAAAATCCCAAATTTTTTTTTTTTAATTCAAAACCGGTTTTTCTTAATCCAAAACCGGTTTTCAAAAATCTCAAACCAGTGGTTCAGGATCCAGTTTTGGATTTTGGAAAAGCGGTTTTAGAATTATTTTGAAAAACCGGTTTTCGATTTTGAAATAGCAGGAAAAAAGGCAAAACGTTTCTTCCCACTTAGCGTCAACAAGAGTTCCAGAGCTTTAGGGGCAAGCAAGCCCAACCCATCAACATAACTTATCAGAAGGTCCATTTAAAAGAATATATGATTTCTTAATGCATGGAATTTTCAAAAGTTTTGTGGTTTCTTACTTGTAAAGGTCGTAATTAGAGGTTTTAAAGGTGTTTTCAAGAGCAGTGGATTCTAAGATATGAAGATGGTAGCCATTATCAAGAACATCTTGAAGACTGTTGACGGTGCTACCAGAAGGACGGTACGAGAAAAAGGCAGCTAGGTTAGCAGTGTAGGTAGAGACCCAGATGAGAACACAGAACCAGTAACAACCGACGAGAACACGACCTGGGAATAAAGAAAGATATAGGTAGATTGATTCATTTGATAGATAGTGGGACGGAAAGAAAAAAACAGCGACGAATGGATGGAGTAATGGTGGGGTGGATAGATTTTAGGGAACGACCCTTTTTGACAAAATTGTCTTAAATAAGTCTGATAATTTGCACCATTTATTGCCCCTTAATACAAATGAATCTAGTGTAACTCTACGTAAGCAGAGAGTCTTACGTTTTACTAGACAGATAGACAGGCGGCCGCATGAGTGAATAGATGAAATACCAAGGAAAACCAATAATAGATGTGATAGGATGCTTCATACCTGAGAGAGATTTGGGTGTGTCATCGCCCCCCTGACACAACATGGATGCCAAGGAAAACCAAAAGCTATTGAAAATATTGAACTCTTCTCCAGTGCCATCATTATTGCCATGCCTAGAGAAGAAAATTTGTGGGAGTTAAGGTTTCTTGAACTGTATTTTTTAAATATATTTTTCAGTTTTCTTGCTTTCTCACTAGTCAATCGCTAATTTCATTTTATTGTATTTTCTTATTTTAGTGGCCCTTCCTTCAAGATCATACGAAGAACTTAACTATTCACGTGGCCCATACCTTTTCATTTTGAACATGAATAAAATTAGTGTATGGTTTGGTATGGTATGGTATGGTATGGTATGGTGTGGTGTGGTGTGGTGTGGTGTGGTGTGGTGTGGTGTGGTGTGGTGTGGTGTGGTGTGGTGTGGTATGGTATTGTGTGGTGTTATGTTATGGTATGGTATGGTATGGTGTGGTATAGTATGGTGTTGTGTGGTGTTGTGGTGTGGTGTGGTGTGGTATTGTATGGTGTGATGTGATGTTGTACGGTATTATAGAATTCCTTTTATAAGCGGTGAACAAGATATTTATGCATCACTAAATACATGGTGTACAGCCCTTAAAATAAAATGACGAAAGACATAGCTGCAAAGAAACCAAGATCAAATCCTTCATTGCAGTTAACATTACATAGTTGCTGTGACGTCACATGCACTTGCCAAAAAATACACGATGACATACTTGTGACTAAACGGGCTGAAATGGTTGACGAGTGTCAGCATTATTGTCATGAAAGCGAGGCAAGCAAGGGCCATCAACCAGACTGGGATGGAGTACGGCATCATAAAGGCAAGCATGTCTACTGTTCCCTGTTCACTGGGCTTCTTAGAGACCAGGTCCATAGTGAACTGCATGTATGGCTTACTAAATGTTAAGTACTGAAGCCTGTCTGAGGTGATTGTCAGGGGGGACGTGGACATGTCGCCTTTCTGGAAAGAAGAATGTGACATGTTAACTTATCCTAATAACAATCATTGTCGTCAAGATCAATGTCATCACCAAAATCGCCATCATCAACCATCGTCATCAGTCACCACCACCATCAGCATCATCAGCATCATCAATAATCGTCATCATCATCATTATTTCATTATCATTTTCATCATCATTATCAATCATCAGCACCATCATCATCACTATCACAAACACCACAGCCGTCGTCATCATCATTACCAGCAACACCACCATCATCATCACTATCACAAACACCACAGCCGTCGTCATCATCATTACCAGCAACACCACCATCATCATCACTATCACAAACACCACAGCCGTCGTCATCATCATTACCAGCAACACCACCATCATCATCACTATCACAAACACCACAGCCGTCGTCATCATCATTACCAGCACCACCATCATCATCATCACTATCACAAACACCACAGCCGTCGTCATCATCATTACCAGCACCACCATCATCATCATCACTATCACAAACACCACAGCCGTCGTCATCATCATTACCAGCAACACCACCATCATCATCACTATCACAAACACCACAGCCGTCGTCATCATCATTACCAGCAACACCACCATTATCATCACTATCACAAACACCACAGCCGTCGTCATCATCATTACCAGCAACACCACCATTATCATCACTATCACAAACACCACAGCCGTCGTCATCATCATTACCAGCAACACCACCATCATCATCACTATCACAAACACCACAGCCGTCGTCATCATCATTACCAGCAACACCACCATTATCATCACTATCACAAACACCACAGCCGTCGTCATCATCATTACCAGCAACACCACCATTATCATCATCACTATCACAAACACCACAGCCGTCGTCATCATCATTACCAGCAACACCACCATCATCATCACTATCACAAACACCACAGCCGTCGTCATCATCATTACCAGCAACACCACCATCATCATCACTATCACAAACACCACAGCCGTCGTCATCATCATTACCAGCAACACCACCATTATCATCACTATCACAAACACCACAGCCGTCGTCATCATCATTACCAGCAACACCACCATTATCATCACTATCACAAACACCACAGCCGTCGTCATCATCATTACCAGCAACACCACCATTATCATCACTATCACAAACACCACAGCCGTCGTCATCATCATTACCAGCAACACCACCATTATCATCACTATCACAAACACCACAGCCGTCGTCATCATCATTACCAGCAACACCACCATCATCATCACTATCACAAACACCACAGCCGTCGTCATCATCATTACCAGCAACACCACCATCATCATCACTATCACAAACACCACAGCCGTCGTCATCATCATTACCAGCAACACCACCATTATCATCACTATCACAAACACCACAGCCGTCGTCATCATCATTACCAGCAACACCACCATTATCATCACTATCACAAACACCACAGCCGTCGTCATCATCATTACCAGCAACACCACCATTATCATCACTATCACAAACACCACAGCCGTCGTCATCATCATTACCAGCAACACCACCATTATCATCACTATCACAAACACCACAGCCGTCGTCATCATCATTACCAGCAACACCACCATCATCATCACTATCACAAACACCACAGCCGTCGTCATCATCATTACCAGCAACACCACCATCATCATCACTATCACAAACACCACAGCCGTCGTCATCATCATTACCAGCAACACCACCATCATCATCACTATCACAAACACCACAGCCGTCGTCATCATCATTACCAGCAACACCACCATCATCATCACTATCACAAACACCACAGCCGTCGTCATCATCATTATCAGCAACACCACCATCATCATCACTATCACAAACACCACAGTCGTCGTCATCATCATTACCAGCAACACCACCATCATCATCACTATCACAAACACCACAGCCGTCGTCATCATCATTACCAGCAACACCACCATTATCATCACTATCACAAACACCACAGCCGTCGTCATCATCATTACCAGCAACACCACCATTATCATCACTCATCATCCTCACCACCATCATTATTATCTAATATTCTTCTGTACCTCCGTGTCCATCGCTTTCCTAGTCTACATTTTTGCATGTTACATACATGTGCCACTCCCCCCCCCCCCCCCCCACACACACAAAAGCAAATCAGTATTATTTAACACGCTTAAAAAGAACCTTACCAGTTCGAAGAAAATGAACTGCGCAGTGACTTGGGTACGTTATTTTTGATTTATCAGAGGCAATAGAACTTTTTCGAATTCGTACAATACCGCTGTGTTCAGGGATTACAAACTCGTTTAGCAGAGTTAGCCTCATTTCAGTGTCAAAACATTCAGCAGTACCAACGGTAAAGTAAAGAATGCACAACTTCAACAATACAAACACTTTGAAATTCCACGGACGTTCACTGGAACACATGAATATTATACACAAAATCGAAGCTAACCCTCCATAAATGAATCTGCAGTCATGGAACTCAGCGGTATTTTACGAATTCGAAAAATAAACCTTACTTGTCCACTGAGTTCTCCAACAATCCCATTGTACGTGCCGTCAGGTAGTTTCCCGCCATATTTGCCATCCGCTGCTTCGACAATCTTATAGTTAAAAAACAACAGCTTGGCAAGAGCAGCAACGAGATCAATACTGTAGCCTTGAAGCGTTTGTTGTCCTGTTTTGGGGTCCTTGACGGAAAATGCAAATGGAGGATCCTGACAAATTGAAGAAATATTTTTTTCAATAATTAATTGAAAATGCTAGCGAAGAAAAGGTAAATGAAAGGAAGGAAGGAAAGAAGAAGAAGAGGAGAAGACCGATCGAACAATTACCGCGACCAGTGTGTAGGTGTGTTAGTGAAAGGATGGATGGTTGGAAGGGCGGATGGATGGTTGGAAGGGCGGGAGGATGGTTGGAAGGGCGGATGAATAGATGGATGGAAGGAGAGAGACAGGGAGGAAAGGGGTTGGTTGGAAGGGCGGATGGATGGTTGGAAGGGCGGATGGATGGTTGGAAGGGCGGGAGGATGGTTGGAAGGGCGGATGAATGGATGTATGGAAGGAGAGAGACAGGGAGGAAATGGGTTGGTTGGAAGGGCGGATGAATGGATGAATGGAAGGAAAGAGACAGGGAGGAAAGGGGTTGGTTAGAAGGGCGGATGGATGGTTGGAAGGGCGGATGAATGGATGGACGGAAGGAGAGAGAGACAGGGAGAAAAGGGGTTGGTTGGATTGGTGGATAGAAGAAAAGATGGAAATGCAAAAAGGACGTTATTTTAGGAGGGAAAAGACGTTAAAGATAGAGTATCGAAGGACAATCTTGGTAATCTTTATGTAATATTTCAAAGCCGACAATGATTACTGTACGGGACTTCAAAGACGTGCTTTAAATGCTCATAAACATTTTCTTACCTTTACAATTACCACAGTTAGTTTTCTGTTCAGTTTTTGTAGTGGAACAATTTCGTCAGATTTCTTATTTTGTTCTGCGTCGCCAGTTATTTTCAGTCCCGATGACCTCCAATTACCAACCTGAAATCACAAGACAGTGAAATTCAGTAGACTCCTTGAAGCACTTCAGAATGCAGCTCAATTTGGAGGACAAAACATTATGTTTCCAATTCTCAGGAGATTGAAATTCTTTTCATTGTTTTATTTTACTTTATTTATTTATTTTGAGATTTGCCCGCAGGCTGGTGCTGTACAATAGGACACGAGGTCCCTTTCGAGGTACATTGCACCAATTCCCAACCCCTTAAAACTCCCATACCCATCCCACAATCAACCCATTAAGAAATCATGTTTTGTCCTCCAAATTGAGCTGCTTTGACGTCACATACACGGGGTCTATAGTCGAACAGGTTTCGACAGGGGACTGTTGACAAACTTACACAGAAAAAAATGACCTATAAACTTGAGCTTGAACTCCAAACCGTCACAGCGCGCAAGATTTTTGGTCCTTTAATACAATGCGTAGATTAAAAGGAAGATCCTTCAATGGGGTCACTCCCTCCTTTTCCTTCTACACTCCCCGATTGTTTATAATATAATGATTTCCCCTCAGAAATGAACTCAAGAACGTCTGATTTAGACTAAGGATAAACGTCGAACTTCACGTAAGCCGTAAACATTAAAAAAACAATGGATAATAAGGTGGTCTTCCTATATGGTATTAGATTCGGCACATGTGAAGTTCAACGTTCGACCTTATTCTTGACATCTGAACCCTCTTTTGAAACTCCGGGCTTAACTCGACTTTAAAATACAGTAAAACCCTTATTAAGTGGCCAACCTAATTTTAGCAGTCAGTTGTCAAAGTCCCGGCCAAAGGGGTTTTTGCAGTAATTTATATCTTTATCAAATGGTCAGCTCTATTTAGCGATCAGTTGTCAAAATCCCAAAGAGGGTTTTTGCATCAATCAGAATTTACATTTTGATTGAGTGGTGAACCTCTAATTAGCGTCCACTCGACAACTAGATTCCACTATTCTAAACTGAACACTGACAGCATCTTACTTTGATGAACTTGTTACTTCTAAGATTCATGACGTCCATGTCCATCCCTTGTCGAGTTCCTTCACTAGCATTAAATGTAATAGATCCAGTTGAACCAATGATATTCACCTGGAAAACGTGAAGAATTTTCAATAAATATCAAGCACATGAAGGTAGGAATACCCTAGATTGTGACATTAACCATTCCAAAGTTGAGGAAAAGGCTGGGTCGAGTTGGCGTTGCAGTGCATTGTAGGACTGTTTTAGGGAACAAAATAGACGCCATTTTGGAAATATGCCCTAAATAAGTCCCCTAAAACAGATCCCAGAATGCCCTTTTAGTCCCTAATGTTATCTTAGTTGCTCCAAGTGTAATCCCGAGTTTGCTTTTTCGCGATTATACATTCTTGTTCCAATGGACCAAATCCACTTGGCCGTAAAGTTTTTCCATTTTAGACCACGTGTCATTCCCTTTAGAATTCCAATTGGATCTGTGAATTAGCTGTGCCCTGACTTTGATCAGTCCAGAGGGTGTTTCAGGGTTCGATCTGTGAGTTAGCTGTGCCCTGACTTTGATCAGCCCAGAGGTTGTTTCAGGGTTCGATCTGTGAGTTAGCCATGCCCTGACTTAGATCAGCCCAGAGGTTGTTTCAGTGTTCGGTAAGAGTTTGGAGGGTTTTGTTTCTTTCCTCTCCTACCTCAACTCTTCAACAACAAAAAATGGTTACCTTTTTCATCTCCTCCAAAATATTCCTTCCATTTTTGGATTGCGCAATGTTTGTAGAGCTAGTCTGTGAAACCCACTGCCCACTTGTGATGATCTTGTTCAGCGCATGCCCAAAGGTCAGCACCGAATCATACAAAAGATATGAATGATTCTAGAAAAAAGAAAGACGAATTACTTGGTAATAATCCCATTACAAGGCTGAAATGAAGGGCAGATTCCCCTAAATGCGCAATCATCAATGGACATTTCTGTTGAAAATTTGCATTGAGGTGGAACAAAATTCACGCAAAACCGGAAATAAAGTCGATGAATAGCATTCAATACGTTTGCTGCTTGCTTTAAATTTGCTCACAGTGTTATATATAGATAACTTGCCTTAATGTCATTCATTGCAGCTGACAGGTCTGTCATGAGTCGTTGTGAATGCACATTGGCTGCTATGTGAGGCGTGAATGCAATGACTATTTGACTTGATTCGACCACCATGTCAAACGAGGGGAGCTGAGAAAAAGAAAGAAAGAGACAGGAACATTTTTAGTACACAATATCCCTTGAGATTACCTTGCGACCACATCAATTATCTCGTAAGCATAAATTCCCAAGAGTCAAATGACTGATGAGAAACAGGGCACGAAACGAATGAACTTTTAAACTCACTAGCAAAACCTTCTAAGCTTTTCAGTCCTTCAATTCCTGGACTGTGGCCATACTTGCGAAACTTAGCTAGTTAATTTTTTTCTTACTCGCTAAATACAAAATTTCACTCTCATTTTGCGAGTTTGCGAGTGTTAAATTTGTTCCTTGGAGAAATACCTTACGACCATTCACCACTTTCCATACGTGATCAGTTCACTGGTCAAACACAAAGCATTCAGTCGAGGGCGCAAGGTTCCAATCTGAATAATCCATTGAAACTACCTTGCAGCCTCGATTGAATGATTTGCCTGTGACCAGTGAAACAATGTATGGAAAATGGTGGATGCTGGTTCCTTAAGAAACTAAACAAAAAAATTTTTAAACATTTAAATCACGTGACCTGATTAACAACGTGACGCGATAACGTACCATGTCAGCTAGAATCCAGTTGTGAGCACGTTCAGTCCCACGCGAACACGTACAGTGAACCTAGAATGATCATCAGAAGTACATTTTTTAATTTTTTAACTAGTTTAAATTTTCGTCCGCCATTTTGGCAAAGGGTCTATTATTATATATTGTTATCTACTCAGACTGGTTTTTAATGGCCATCTTGCATTTCTTTTCGGCTCAATAGTTTTTCATTTCTTATGGCACTATTTAACAATTAGTCCTCGAGTCCGAATGGTCTACGAGTCAATAGCCCATGAGGCCGAAGGCCGAATGGACTATTGACTCGTAGGCCATGAGGGCGAGAGGTCTAATTGTTTTAGTAAAAACCTACTAATCGGTCCAATAAAAGGATGCAAAAATTTTTGGATTTTGCTTTAAATATATTTTTTTTGGTTTTCAAAACCGGCGCTTTTCGCTACTAGAGGTCTATCACTAATAGACCCCTAGTAGCTCAGCCAATCACAGGGCTCGATTGGTGATAGACCATTAGTAGGTTTTTTCTAAATTCTAATAGTCTCCTTCACAGTTCCCTGCGCCATCTTGAAAGGTAGCCATGCCTTTGTATCGAAGCGAGACGAACGGTGACCTTGCAATGATAGAGACCTTTCTTAACACCTTGGACAATTATTCACATGTCTCTATCATTGCAAGATCACATCATGTCTCGCTTCGATACAAAGGCACGGCTACCTTTCAAGATGGCGCAGGGAACTGTGAAGGGGACTATTGTAATAAAGGATAACAAGTAAAGCTAATAAATTAAGTAAAGTGCCCTTCAAAGACCAGAATAAGAAACAAGTGAATATACGAAGCTAGTTTACGTTACCTCTTCCATGACAACGGTAACAAACTCAGCATCACAGAAAAGAACGATGGTTTCAACTAGTTTGTTGTTCTGTTTTCTCAACTTCTTTTTTGTTTCATCAAAAAGTTGTCCTTTCTGATCAAGAACCAGTTCGACTGCTTCTTGAGTTACGCTAGCTGGTAATATGGACAGGAAATGGGACGCTTGGTCGCGCCAGCGAACTAGATGAATAAAAACATGTCAAGTATTGTCGCAATATTCTTTCTGCATGGTAGTGCCATTTAAACCACCCCTTAATAGATCCCGTATGAGTGTGAAAAGTCACGGTTACGGCGCGGACACGGCGACACCGAATACACTACATGGTACTGAGACGGTCATGGCAAGCCGCGGTCCGTGCCGTAAGTTTATCATAGTTATACGAAAAATACTCTATAACTTAATGTCATCCACTCTTTCTGGTGAGTAAAATATGTGAAATATTGTCACACGAAAGGCACTGTCTGGTTACGCGAGTCAACCACCCACACCAATACCCCGCCATAAATGTTTTGTAGTTGTAAAAGAAATACAGAGATTTCAAAGACGATGGCTCATTGTTAGTTTGATTGACGGAAGCCAAAATGGTCGATTAGGTCGCAGATAAAGGCGCTTTGCAACTAGTTTGCGACACAATATGCATGGAGCATTGCAGCGTGTAACCTGTTGTGAAAAATAGAATTCGTTTCTACTTTTGGCAAAGACTGCCTCTCCGTTGCACCGTGTGAACCTTCTTGCAATTTGTGTCGCAACGCCGTTGCGCGACAAGTTGCAGAGAAAAGTTTTGTTGTTGTTGTTGTTTGGAAATTCTTTTTCGCTTACCATCAAACAAAACCAACACAGATGTCCATTGGTAATGCTTCATGACGTCATTCATGGCTTGGTTGACGTCATTCTTCCTCGCAGCCAATGATATCACGTTAGACTTCACATCTGTCCTTCGTCTCGGATGCGTGGTTACCAAGGGGATATTGAGCATGGCGCTCAAGAGCTCATGGGAAGGAGTCGGGTACCCATCCAGGAATAAAGCCAAAGTGTTTTCAGTGGTCAGATTTGCAGCTAAATTGAAAAAAAGGATGATTATTTCAGTGAATAATCTGTTTTATTATATGACAAGGTAATTTAACGCGCTATGATTTGCGGTCCATAACTAACGGTACGGACCGAAAATCAAAATTGTCTCTCCTAGCCTTGCCACATAATAAATAGCTTATTAACCTCGTTTGCTCGGTCCGTACCGTAAGTTATGGATCCTGTTTTTCCCCCCACTTTTTTATGGCGCGCGCGCTATGCGCTTTGGCCATAAGGCAGTGGAAAAAAACTCGGTCCATAACTTACGGTACGGACCACAATTTTCGGTTAATAAGAGCTATGTAAGATAAGACAAACATACCGGCTGGGAAAACTGTTCTATTACTTTAGAATTCTAAGCTTTTTCTCGAAGTGATTTTACTTCACCCGTAAAAAAATGGTAAACTAATATTTAGTAGTAGACTCTGAATCCAATGTTTTCTCTTGTTCTTTATCAACTAGTACTAACTAAATAGTCACTTTTCTTTCACAGGCTTAATAGAATCACTCTAATTATATAATATTTTATTTTGGATGTTTGAATGTATTTTGGTGATTGTCTACCCAAAAGCTTTGCCCAGTCTCTGTCGGACAGATTCGTATCCAGTCTTCCCTTCTGATGGGGGCCTCGCGAGAAAGAGGGTAATGTGCACAATATCGGCTTGTTAGGATATTACTCTATTGAAGCTGAATTAGTAGGTATTAACGAGGCTCAACGCCTTTACTTTAACGTTTTTGTTCACCCATATACCTTTTACTACAACTGGCACCAAATAAAGTAAAATGGAGTATCTATGGAGTTGTTAGGGTGATTGTGCTCCCCTTTCCCATTGGCAGTTTATTTGTCACGTGCATGGCTTTAATTTTTCACTTCTACTGATAACAAGCGATGCACATCATCATCATCATCATCATCATTATAATCATCATCCTCCTCCTCCCCCTCCTCCTCCTCATCATCATCAAAAAATCATAATCATCATCATCATCCTCCCCTTCCTCCTCCTCCTCATCATCAAAAAATCATAACCATAATCATCATCGATCATCCTCCTCCTCCTCCTCCTCCTCTTCCTCCTTCTCCTTCTCCTCCTCATCATCATCAAAAAATCATAATCATATTCATCATCATAAACATAATAAATAATGATAACGATAATGATAACGAGATAACGATAATAATAATAATAATAATAATAATAATAATAATAATAACAATAATAATAATAATGTTTTTATTAGACAGATCTACCTACTACTCACCATACTTCAATACTTGATCGCTAGAGTACTTAGCACTTGATAATGATAATGTAGTGGATGGCAACAGAGACGGGTCGCTGTTAACTTGAAGTAAAGCCGACTGAATCGCCTTCAAGCTCTGACTATCTTGTAGAACTGGAATAAAAGCTATGAAAAAAAATACAAAACCCATAAGCGTCCAAGCAGGGTTTAAAATAACACCCGGTCAACAGACAATGTCTGGCTAGAATTGGAACTTCCGCGGTCAAATCTTTGTCAAATCAAATCATTTGGACCAGTAACGTTGAGCCAGAAACGGAGTATGACCAAGCTAATTTGGCCTGTCATCATGACCAGCTACTGACCGACCGTTATTTCAAGCCCTGTACAAGAACTACATCACATAAACGTTATGTCTTTGGTACATGTTTGACAAATAAGTTTGATAATTTGTCGGACATTCCATATCTGAATCTTCTTTACAAATGTACTTATGATATCTTTAATTTTGTAATTGTCTACATTATTGAAATAAAATGAAATTATTTGAATGAACTCTAAATATTTATAAAAAAATATTTTGCATTTCTGTCTTACCGATTTTTGCAGATGGCGGCGAAGCTGCAAGGATTACGTTTTTTAACACCATAACACCAAAGAATATGACGAAGACTTTCATGGTCATATACCTTAAAATCAAATAGGAAGGTTAAATAAAGATTTATAAGACTGTGCAGACTTGTTTGAGTAAAGATTGTAAATAAAGATAAATCATACAAACTTTCTGTGAAAAGTTTAAAAAGTTGAAATTTTAATGAATTATGGTTGGCACTTAGCAACAAACGTCCTTCGGGAAACTCAAAAGAATAAACTCAAAACTATTGACAAGAACTGACTTAGCAAAGACTGTCCGCTAGCAACTCAAAAGGGATAATAAAAAAAAAATTTTCTTTTCACGGTACTTTAGTTTTGAGTCTTTTTTATTTAATTTAAAAATACGGTAGTTTAGTTTTAATATTTATCAGGACGAGAAAAGTTCTCAGAAATTCTCGAAATTTCAAACCGGTGTTTCATAATTTCGTATGATCGTAAAAGCTGAATCTTAAAATAAAATGTTTTCGAGTGGAAAGAAATTAATAAAGTTGATAAAATCACAGATATAGCGAAATTGTTTAATATTTGATTCAAAAGGTAAAATATCCGATATGAAGTCAAATTATAACTTAAAGCTAAGAAATTTTGTTTTCCATACCTTGGAAGACAGATGAATATAGAATTAGCCATGGTCTTGAGGAAAACTCGAGATTTTTTTGAGTTTTAGATAGGAAATTATGAGGCCGTTGTTATGTAAAGGATTTTTTGGTTTGTTATGAATTTTGGAGATAAATAAGTTAGGTCACGTGAGCACACCTGAGGTGAAATCCAAGCCGAGCGAAAAATCTCAAGAAGTTTCAGTGTCGATTAAAATTATTTCTTTGCCTTTACTTAAACGTTAAAAAACATAATTTAGAAAAAGTACAATAAATTCATTTGGTTTAATTTGAGTTCCGTTGCTTTGTGGAATAATTCCAGTGACAGTGAATGTGATTTAAATTATTACTGAACTAGGAAACTAAACTGTCGACTATTATAACACGGAAGTTATAAATTTTTATTTGCTTTTCTCTCTCTTTCTCTTTCTCTTTCCCTCTTTATTTCTCTCTTTCTCTAAAATGTTTTTACTATAAAACTAAAATAAATACTATATTAAACATGTCTCAGTAAAGGTATTTAATTTTTTATTCTCAAGTAGCAAAAATTCCATATTTTAATTCCCATTTTTTGAAAAAAATTCAGAAACTGCAAACCTTTAGCATACGTGCAGATTACAAAACCTCGGTTATAAAACTATCCTAACTTGTACTGAAAACCTTTTGAGCTGAATCTGTATTGTCTTTCAATTATTTATCAAAGCTATAATTACATAACTAATTCAACTAAACTTGTCACTGAAAAAAGCCTAAAGTCTATCATTTATCTTTTGTTTACCAACAAACTTCAGTGTAAATATTCCAAAATTGCAGTCAGGATTCATGATTCATTGTAATATATATTAAAGGTTGACTCTTACTCGTGATGTTACATTTTTTTTAAACAGACGTTTCGGTCTAAACAAAGACCTTTATCAGTGTAACTGAAGACTTCACTGTAGGCTATCTAAGAATTGCGAAATATATGTCCAAGTCGTAGAATTTACAAGCATACAGGGAGTTTCTTATTCTCGAAGCTTTAGGCTTAACGCTTTTTTCAGAGACAACGGAAGCGGCAACTTTAATTGAATTAGCTATGTACAGACGCATTAGATTGTATGGAGCACAAGGATACATTCAAACACTGACAGGATGGTTTGTTTATGCAAAGTTTCTTTGAGCAGGAATTGAAAGAAAGATTTCAAGTCGTTAATAATTGATTAAATTCACTTGGTTCTAAAAATATTCATTATTATAATAAAAGCGAATTGCACTACTTTAAAAATTAATATATAAAAACGTGAGGTAGTGTTTGTTTACGAGTAGTATTTTTAAGGAGGTAGTAACAGTGAATTTCTACTGCTGAGAAAACGCTGACGCACTAAGTGACCCACTTCCTTGCACCCTAAATTCGGTTCACTTAAATTTAAACCCATACATAAAAACAGAGACAGACAGACAGAAAGACACAGACAGACAGGCAGAGAGACAGAGACGATTTTGACATGAAATGCGCTGTTAAGTTATTCCAAAACACCGCCCACCCAAATAAACACACTCATTCACATACATGTTCAAATAGCCACCTACAGACATGGAAAAAGGCCGAAAATGGGATTTGACATCATGCTGACATGATTCAAAATTTACATTTTGGGCTCAGGATTTTGATCAAAAAAGCGCTAAAAACTTACTGGCACACTCTGTCTCTGTCCACTGATAAATACCTCAGTAGTCTGCTATTGATTCCAGTGAAAATTGGCCTAAATCTAGAGGGATCCTAAAATAGAATTTGTCCCCCTCAGAGCGCCCAATGAAAACTTCCAGTTGAAAATGTTTTGGAGCTAATAACCTACTGGCAGACTCTCTATCTGTCCACTGATTAATCAGAGTAATGCCTGAGTAGTTTGCTATCAATTCCAGTGAAAATTAGCCCAGATCTAGAGGGATCCCAAAAATGGAGCTTGCCCCCTCCACACGGTCATCTGAAAATTCCCAGTTTGGGCTGACTTTGGTCAAAATTGTTTTGGAGCTAAAAACCCACTGACAGACTCTCTCTGTCAACTGATTAATGCCTGAGTAGTTTGCTATTGATTCCAGTGAAGATTAGCCCAAATCTAGAGGTGATCCCAAAAATAAGTAATTATTTTAGGTTAACAAGATGCACTCTGTCCATGTATTTCCAAATTCTAACAGTTTTGGACTTGCTTGATCTTAACTTTCTTTTAAAAAAAAGGTCAAAATCATGGAAAATATATATTTTTAATGTGCTTTTTTCTCTTCCAAAAATGCCACAAAGTGATGAGTTTTTGGTTAAATTTTTCAATTTGTATCATAAAAGCCATGAAATCTTAGGTAGGTGCAAAAATTCAAAAACAGAGTGCGCCTTGTTGTTGGTTATACAAGGTTCCCTTGAAGAAAAGTGATTCCCAGGATTATAATTACTGAAGATAATTTTACCATAGTTTGAACTGAAGTCAGGTTCAAAATTCAACTTTGGGATGTATTACTGTTCTGGGAATACCACAGGATGTCCTAGCAATGTACCTGTAAAAGAATTACAAAGAATGTTTTTATTACAAATTGCTCTACTTTACCTCATGTTTTCAACTTGTTGTCATTGGGCTCTGTATTTGATTTCAAATCATTTGGCTGCATTTCTTTGCTAATAAATAATAGAAAGATCCAATATGTGCATACATCGATATCCTACATGGTTATACCAGCATACTGTTAATAGAACAATAACAACACTAAGATGACCACACCCATCCAACATATGTATAGATCCTACATGGTTATATCACCAGCATACTGTTAATAGAACAATAACAACACTAAGATGACCACACCCATCCAATATGTGTATAGATCCTACATGGTTATATCACCAGCATACTGTCCATGGAATAATAACAATACTAAGATGACCACACCCATCCAATATGTGTATAGATCCTACATGGTTACATCACCAGCATACTGTCAATGGAGCAATAACAACACTAAGATGACCACACCCATCCAATATGTGTATAGATCCTACATGGTTATATCACCAGCATACTGTTAATAGAACAATAACAACACTAAGATGACCACACCCATCCAATAGGTGTATAGATCCTACATGGTTATATCACCAGCATATTGTCAATGGAACAATAACAACACTAAGATGACCACACCCATCCAATATGTGTATAGATCCTACATGGTTATATCACCAGCATACTGTTAATAGAACAATAACAACACTAAGATGACCACACCCATCCAATATATGTATAGATCCTACATGGTTATATCACCAGCATACTGTTAATAGAACAATAACAACACTAAGATGACCACACCCATCCAATATGTGTATAGATCCTACATGGTTATATCACCAGCATACCATCAATGGAACAATAACAACACTAAGATGACCTCACCCATCCAATATGTGTATAGATCCTACATGGTTATATCACCAGCATACTGTCAATGGAATAATAACAACACTAAGATGACCTCACCCATCCAATATGCATATAGATCCTACACTGGGACACTTCTAGTATTTTGAGTAGGGAGGGTCACAAAATCAAGAAGCTGCTCCTTTTGCTATACTAACCAACTGATTCCAAGCTAGAAAGAGGGGTCACGGGCACCCTGTGACCACCCCATGAATCCACTACTGCGACATGGTTATTTCACCAGTTGTGACTGTCACATGTCACCCTCTCTAAATATAGAATAAATAAAATAAAGTTGCTTTATAGGGATGCTCACTGTCTATAAACATTGACATTAGGAATCTTTTTTCATTTCAATTTGCCAATCATAAAACAAAATATCTCTGGTTGGTACATTAAGGGACCGGTCATTATTTATGTGGGGGGGGGGGGGGGGGATTTTTTTTGTCTGCATTTGTCTGCAAAACATTTTTCCCTGACCCACCTCTTGAAGTATTAAATTTCATTTTTGACCCACCCCATATGGAATTCATTTCAGAGGTATCTTTTCTCGATTCTGTATATATCATACCATTCATTATACAGTCATTAAAAAATTACACATCTCTTAAACAACCACTCTCCCCCTCCCCAACAACCCTTCCTCATTCCATAGCTTGGGTCCAAATACCTGTTTTTGCTTGAATATATTCTTGTACATTTACATTTGCTTGAATATATTCTTGCATTTTTACAACTGAAATTTTATTTTGACCCACCCCCTTTCTTTGAAAAATATAAGCCTGACCCCCCTTGATTCCCCCCCCCCCCCCCCCCCACACATAAACAATGACCGGTTCCTAATATCAATAGGTGATGTCAGCACCAACATTGTTATTACATACCGGTAGAACCTAGTAAAAATGCAAGAATTTAAAGTGTTACAGATGTCTTTTCTAAATCCTTTAAAATCAAATGACAAAAAATGACACCCAGAAGAAGATGGGACAGTGTCTGTGAACAAACTCCCGACCCACTGGGGCACTGCTTAAGATATCAAATCCCCAACCCTTGCCTGAATACCCCCCCCCCTACTTACATTGATAGCTGCATAAATATAAGCTTAACTTAATGTGAATACAGTATTCCAGGAAAAGAGGAATTCTTGATCTCATCCCAAAGGACTTTCTCTTTCTTGTGACATACTTATGATGTACATTTTGTAGGGGATTTTAATAAAAGTAATGTTGACATACAGAGAATAATAAACTCGAATAACCTGCTTGACTGGGTAGACTTTTGTGAACCCAAACACCCTTATTGCTAATAAACTAATCTGGAACAATTAACAATCGATCAGAATCAGTTTTGTCCAGTTTTCACTATACTCAATACTGTATTATTTTCGTTCTCAACCACGCTGTAGTGTAGCTGAAGTATAGCAAAGTTTACAATTAACTTAAGATTAAATATTTGAAGTAGAAATCACGATAAGCTTAAAATTTGAGTTAACTGTTAGTTTCCTTTCGTATTTGTACACTATAGCACTTTTCATTTATTCAAGAAGCCTGAAGTTTTAAGCTTACTATAAAAGTTTTTACAACAACATCAAATCTTCTCCGTCTATCTTCTTTTTTCTTCCTCGTCGAAAAATATGCACTTAGTATCTAACTTATATATTCATAAAATGTTTATAAATACCTTGGATGTATTAGTAAAGTCAAAAGGTCAACATCAAAAGCTCAGAAAGTTTTTTAACGTTTCCTAGATCTGCATCGCTTCTTTCGCTGCCATTTGTGTTCATGTTTCATCGCCAAACTGTCGCCTACAAATCGATTATCACTCGACAAAACCCGACTAACTCCGATTCACAATTTCTTCGTAAAGTGATCAGCCAGTCATCAGCCAGTGAGCAACCGCAAGGGACAATATATAAGGGACTGATTTTTTCATTTTCATTTCTCAGCAGCCGGCGACTTAGAGAAAATAAACTGTTCATTTTTCTCGTGAATACTTTTCGACACATCATTTAAAAATTAAAAACCAAAACATAACTCAAAGCTACACCTCGCGTTCGTTACCATGACGATATCAAAAATCTGATCTAATATAGCTCGTAGGAGAGGACCGGATCAGAAGAAGGGAGGAACGGCTAAAAATATGGGAGAATGGATGGCCGGAGAAACAATTAAGGGGAAAAATAAGGATAGGAAGAAGGGAGAGCAAGGAAAGAGTAAGAGGGAGGAGGGAGAAAACATTAAAAAATAGGGAAAGAGAATATTTAAATGCATGTTCCTTTCGCGCGAATTTCCAGTACACTCAAAATGATTATGATATACTTTATCCCTCTTTATTTCATTCTTAAGTAACAAAAACTGATATCCCGAGTCTGGTCAGCCTGCTTGCTCTTTTCAAGATAAGCGTTTTTACCGACAATCTACCCTACAAACCTCTCTAAAATCCAGTAAAAGCGCTAGGATAAATACAATAAAAGATATAATAAAAATCATTAAAAACAGAAAACCTTGACGAATTCGACTGAAAACAAATTAGAAATTATATTTTTTTATGGATCATGGAAAATCTTTTGGCTTTGCTGTCATCTATATACATCTCCGGCGGCGTCTACGTCTTCATTTGCATGAAAGGAACTGGTGATAAAATTTTATATATAAAACCATTGTAGGAAAGGTTTGTTTAACTTAGAATTTGTATTTAAAGAGGCAGTAACAAGGAAGTTATGCTGCCATGGCAACCGGAGGCGTCATGAAGAACAACTGACACGAAGTGAAGAAGCCCAAGGGGGAGGGGGTGAGGCAAAACCAACTGCTTCAGCTTCGGTCTGTGAAAATAGAGAGAAAAGAAATATCTAGGTTAGTATGACAATGCTGGAAAAAAAAACTGAAGCACTTTATAATCACATTACTTGCTTACAAATAGGTTCACACAAATTAAACCAACCCACGGATGTATGCAGTGTTAAGTCATCCCCTACCTGTTTTTCAAAAGGTTTTTCCAAGATACGCAATATTTTTTGAACCTGAAAATTAAGGGCAAAATATTTAAGTTGTTTTACTCAAAATGAGAGCATTTTATATGGTATAGTATGATCTAACCTCACTGTAATCTCCTTTGTCTGCCTTATCGATGGCTGACTGGGCCATCCAATTACGAAGCACGTAACGTGGATTGACAGCTACAACAAATTAACAGAAAAATACATGGCTTAAAGTGAGCCTAATGCCTCATTCAATACTTTCACTACGGATTCTACATGAAGTGAAATAGTTAACATTGAGAATAGTGCATCAGGAATTAGGTGCACTTTAATGGTTGATAGCCTGCACAGAGTGGGGATCGTCAGTGTCTTCATCCGTGCCAGTTTATAGGCAGAGTAACATAGGTCAACATGCACTGTATTTTAGCACTGCCTACATTCCGCTACCCTAATGAGGTTGAGAAATAGTATCATTCGTAGTTCACGTCACTTAATAAGCAATCATTCCTTTTGAATGTCTATTTTTCATGGCAGCACGTGGCTGAGGGGCTGATCAATCCTTCGTTATGCACAACATTATTCCAAACCTATTAACTTAGAACAAGATACTTACATTGCATTCTCTCAATTCGTTTTTCATCTGTGTCGTCAGCATTATTTCTGTGAGAATAATAGTACAAAAGCATAATAATAATAATAATAATAATAATAATAATAGTAATAATAATAATAATAATAATTTTATTTCGAAGCATCTAAACAAGGTCTCGATGCTTTAACAATATAACAATAAAATAATAATATAGACAAATAATAAAATATAAAACGATAAAAGCATAACGATAAAAGGATATATATATATAGATAATTATTTGCGACCAATCCTAGCAACCACCGCTCCTGACCGACCAGCCCCCCACGCACGCGAAAACGTATTTATGCTTCCACGTGAACACGAGGCTGGCCAGTCAAGAACAACAGCCATCGGTGTATTAAAATCAGAAAACAAATCAATCAAAAAGCGGAAATTAGTATTCAAAATGTAAAAAAGTAATAATATAAATCATGATATTGAGTCAGATATAAGTCAGACAGACAGAAAAATAGATAGATAGAAAAAAAGAGACATAAGACTGACAGAAGGAACAGCACACGAATCAACATACTTAGATAAATAGAGAAAACGGAAATAGTCAAACACAGACACAAAAAGACATAAAGAAAGACAAATGGACAGACAAACACATGACAAAGTCAAATACAGACAGACATTGTCAGGAACAACAAATACCTATGGACATCTAGACCATCATACGATTAGTAAAACCGGTTCATACGAACCTGTCCAAGAGCTCACGGTATCGCAAAAGCCAGTCAAACCAGTTTGGATGCTTTGAAAGACGTTCTAGTGCCCATGTCTCCGCGGGAAGTTTGTTCTGTTCTATTTGCTGTGTTGTGAGGTTACTAAGCTCCCTAAAGGTCATCGTGTAATCCGCATGGGTTACTTCCATCATCTAAAATAAACAAGACCAAACTACCAGTTTTTGATTTTAAAAACCGGTTTTGGACCCTTAAAACCGGTTTGGGATTCTTAAAACCGGTTTTAAACTCGAATAACCGGTTTGGGAATCCATAAACCGGTTTGGGAATCTTAAAACCGGTTTGGGAACCTAAAAACCGGTTTTGGGCTCAAAACCGTTTTTTTGAGTCCAAAACCGGTTTTCAGATTCCCAAACCGGTTTTTAAAGTCAAAAACCGTTTCTAAGATTCCCAAACCGGTTTTGTGAGCCCAAAACCGGTTTTAAGATTCCCAAACCGGTTTTTTGAGCCCAAAACCGGTTTTTTTTGAGTCCCAAACCGGTTTTTTAAGTCCAAAACCGGTTTTTTAAAGTCCCAAACCGGTTTTAAGAATCCCAAACCGGTTTTCAGATTCCCAAACCGGTTTTTTGAGCAAAAAACCGGTTTTAAGGGTCCAAAATCGGTTTTAAGAATTCCAAACCGGTTTTCTAGAATCCAAAACCGGTTTCTAGAATCCCAAACCGGTTTTTTGAGCCCAAAACCGGTTTTTTGAGTCCCAAACCGGTTTTTTAAGTCCTAAACCGGTTTTAAGATTCCCAAACCGGTTTTTTTAAGTCCAAAACCGGTTTTTCGAATTTAAAACCGGTTTTTTAGAATCCCAAACCGGTTTTTTAGAATCCAAAACCAGTTTGTAAAGTCCAAAACCGGTTTTCTAGAATCCCAAACCGGTTTTAAGATTCCCAAACCAAAACCAGTTTTGTAAAGTCCAAAACTGGTTTTTTGAGCCCAAAACCGGTTTTAAGGGTCCAAAACCGGTTTTTAGGGTCGCAAACCGGTTTTAAGAATCCCAAACCGGTTTTTTGAGCCCAAAACCGGTTTTTTGAGTCCAAAACCGGTTTTAGCGTCCCAAACCGGTTTTTCGAGTTTAAAACCGGTTTTAAGAATCCAAAACCTGTTTTTTAGAATCCCAAACCGGTTTTAAGATTCCCAAACAGGTCTTTTGAGCCCAAAACCGGTTTTTTTGAGTCCCATACCGGTTTTTAACGTCCGAAACCGGTTTTTCGAGTTCAAAACCGGTTTTAAGAATCCCAAACCGGTTTTAAGAATTCCAAACCGGTTTTTCGAGTTTAAAACCGGTTTTAAGAATCCGAAACCGGTGTTTAAGAGTGCCAAACCGGATTTAAGGGTCCCAACCGTTTCTAAGACTCCCAAACCGGTTTTTCGAGTTTAAAACCGCTTTTAAGATTCCAAAACCGGTGTTAGGGTCCCAAACCGGTTTTTTGAGTCCCAAACCCGTTTTTGGAGTCCAAAATCGTTTTTTTTTTTAGTTAAAAACCGGCTTTGAGAATTCCAAACTGGGTTTTCAGAGTCCCAAACCGGTTTGAAAAATTGGTTTTGGACTTGAGAAACCGGTTTTTGAGTTTTAAAAAATTCATAAAACCGGTTTAAGTCTTTAAAAACCGGTTTTGGAATCATTAAACTGGTTTTGGTCTTAAAAAACTTGTTTTGGTCTTTAAAACTGGTTTTGAATTCTGAAAACCGGTTTTCGAATTAAAAAACTGGTTATGGATTGATTGTTGATAACTGGTTTCAGATTTTATGCTAACTTTACCAGGGACGTCTTAAAAGGTAAACCATAGTCCTTTCTAACTTACCGAAAGAAGAGATTTGATCAACATATCATCATTCTTAATCTTTCCTTGTAAGCCAAGCTTTTTTCTGAATGCATCATTAAACCTAAAGCAAAAATAAAACTTTGTCAGTCAGCTTGAACATTTAGCACTTAATGACTGGTCCCGAGGGAAACAGTTAGTTTTGTTTCTCGGCCGGAGCCTCGGGAAACATTGAGATTCGAGGGAAACGAAACTAACTGATATCCCGAGGGATCAGTCATTAAGTGTTTTATTATATACTCTAGTCAAACGAAGAAAAAGTTTCTCTCCATTTTGAAATTTTTTTATTTACAAAAAAAAATTATTCCCCTCTCACGCTTTGATCACGTGCATTTATTACCCGCGCGGGAGTTATTGAGATTTATTTCCCTCCACGTGATGTACTCTCGACCAATAAGAAAACGAGTTTGACTAGGATATATAATAAACAGTGTTATTTGGTAGTTTGGTAGTGTGATCGCTTTACATGATAAGCTAATGCGTTTCTTGTAAGCGGCATCAATTGGGGCTAGCAAACCTTGGTGGTCAACATAAATTGCGCCTCATCAACTGATTGACTTTCTTCTAGATTTCTAGATTGTACATACTACAAACAAATTTTTCAGCAGATTTCAGACTCGCAACTTTAAGATCTCCTTCTCCTATAGGCAATGTAAGCTCATGATATTTAGATAGGAGTATCCATGCTGATTTCTTCTAGTAACTATAAGAAATTCGGTGGTATAAACCATACCACTTTAATGCAAAAGGTTAGAAGAGACGCTACTGAACCGGAGTACTAGGTTATCATAGATCCTTTGATGTTGATGTTCCAGACAACATCCATAGCTTGTTTTCCAATATACAGGGAGAACGTGCTTAAAGAAGAAGCAATACATGCTTTCGGCACCTTTTGCAATTGACTTTTTCGGTTTTGCACCTAGTCTATTATGTCTGCACATGCTCTGCTTCACTCACTCCTCAAATTTTCATCATCATCGTCTTTGTCATCATCATCGTCATCATTACCATTGTGATCATCAGCACATCATAATAATAATCATGACCATCATCATCGTCATCATAATTATCATCGTCATCATCATCAACACCATCAACATCTTCATCAACATCATCACCCTCACCAGCATGATCATCAGCACATTATAATCATCATCATCATCATCAATAGAGAATCTGAAGCTGGAGTAAAACCTGGCTGACCTGTCATTGAATATCTCTGCATATACTCGAAGAATCTTGCGCGCTCTGTGAAGCAAATTCAAACAAGATTATTAATTTTTTAACATTATATGTAAGGTGGTTAGAATATGAGGTGTAGGCAGTGAAGGTGGTCAATGCTAAGGTCCCTTCGATATTGGTTAATTGGTTAGTGTGGAGAGATGGGACCGCCATTTAAAGTGGCCACTTGAAAGTCTAACCATTTGTGGATATAATTTCAAAGGCAGCATTTTCTCCTTAGTTATTTTTTAAAAGACCCTGAATGTTGGTCTGGCTAATGATTGAGCCCACGACATCCCACACAACAGTCTGATGCTCAACCGAGTCAACCGAGTCAACCGAGTCAACCGAGTCAACCGAGTCAACCGAGTCAACCGAGTCAACCGAGTCAACCGAGTCAACCGAGTCAACCGAGTCAACCGAGTCAACCGAGTCAACCGAGTCAACCGAGTCAACCGAGTCAACCGAGTCAACCGAGTCAACCGAGTCAACCGAGTCAACCGAGTCAACCGAGTCAACCGAGTCAACCGAGTCAACCGAGTCAACCGAGTCAACCGAGTCAACCGAGTCAACCGAGTCAACCGAGTCAACCGAGTCAACCGAGTCAACCGAGTCAACCGAGTCAACCGAGTCAACCGGGTTGTGTTTGAATTTACATCTAACTCCATTTTACTGACTGGAATTTGCCATTATCCGGCTTATTCTCTATTTTTCCCTCCAACTTTTCAGGAAATTTTTTTTACCTTTTCACATCTAGAAGAGGCGACATGGCTTCTAGTAGTTTTTCTAGATTGTAGAACCCAATACTTGGCTGATTACGAAAACTGTATCGTCCTTCATCGTCAGATGTGTTCGGTATAAAATCTAAGATATGAATAAACAAAAATAATTATATGATTCGCTGTGGCAGCATTTGCACATTTTGGAATTTTGTTTATTTCTCTTTTTCATTCATATTTTTGTTCGTTTGTTCATTCATTCATTCATTCGTTCATTCATTCATCCATTCTTTTGTTAATCCATATACCTGAGTTGTAATCGTCCAGGAATCCAAACGGTCCATAATCAATAGTAATGGACAATAAGCTAAAGTTATCCGTGTTACACACACCTGTCCAAGCGAAGATAAAATAGAGAGTCCATAATCAAGAAAACAAGCTACATATACATGAATGGAAATCTGAATGTCGTCATGGTAAAACATTATCATCAATCAATCAATCAATCAATAGTTTATTTAAACACGTGTCGCCCAGGAGCTCAAAGAGCTTGTTCAAAATACGAACGTGAACAAAGCCTACTGACTGTCACTTCACAACCACCTCTGTTGTTATGGTAACACATTACCATGAGCAAAGCCAACTGACTGCCACTTCACAATCATATCTGCTGTCATAGTAACCACCTTGGAATAAAATTTCTGAAAAAAAATTAATTAACATCAGACATTGAAATAGGCCTTTTGTGTGATGGCATCATTTTACTACCACTACCAAGATGCTTCGCGAATTTTCTTTCTTATTCAAATTTGTATTTCTTCATGAGAATAGTGCTAATGAACTGAACAAAAGAAAGTGTGCAAGGGATTCTGGTATTGTTAGTAAATAACGCCATAATGCAAAAGGCCTATCATAAATCAAATGTGCTCTTTCAGCTAATCAAAGTCAGGGCATCGCTAACTTGCACATCGAAAAATTAGCATGCTGGGTTTTGCGGAGGGAGGATAACTGGAGAACCGAGAGAAAAACCCTTGAATCAAGGGAGAGACCTTACTATTTAAATTGAATTAAAGTACCTCAGAAAAAACCTAGGAAAATTATTTTATGAAAAAGTTAATAATATCTATATGGTAGTTCATACAAAGGAATCCCAAATAAAACAAATTTCGAATTTAAGATAATTTTGTGAAGGCTGACAGAAATTCCCTGACTTCTCACTGACTTTAAATTTGGGTAAATTGCAAAAATTCGCTGACAGATATCAAAATTTCCTTGACAATTCCCAGACCTTGAAGAAACATTCAGAATTTTTGATTTCCCATGACCATGTAAAACCTATGTTTGCAAACGACCCCCTTTTATGGTTCTACCGATATGGGGAACTTTATTCCAGGGATTTTAGCTGGAAAAATCTATGCAAATGACCCTCTTTTATGGTTCTACCGATATGGGGAACTTTTTACCAGGGATTTTAGCTGGAAAAATCTATGCAAATGACCCTCTTTTATGGTTCTACCGATATGGGGAACTTTATTCCAGGGATTTTAGCTGGAAAAATCTATGCAAATGACCCTCTTTTATGGTTCTACCGATATGGGGAACTTTTTACCAGGGATTTTAGCTGGAAAAATCTATGCAAATGACCCTCTTTTATGGTTCTACCAATATGGGGAACTTTTTACCAGGGATTTTAGCTGGAAAAATCTATGCAAATGACCCTCTTTTATGGTTCTACAGATATGGGGAACTTTATTCCAGGGATTTTAGCTGGAAAAATCTATGCAAATGACCCTCTTTTATGGTTCTACAGATATGGGGAACTTTATTCCAGGGATTTTAGCTGGAAAAATCTATGCAAATGACCCTCTTTTATGGTTCTACCGATATGGGGAACTTTTTACCAGGGATTTTAGCTGGAAAAATCTATGCAAATGACCCTCTTTTATGGTTCTACCGATATGGGGAACTTTTTACCAGGGATTTTAGCTGGAAAAATCTATGCAAATGACCCTCTTTTATGGTTCTACCGATATGGGGAACTTTTTACCAGGGATTTTAGCTGGAAAAATCTATGCAAATGACCCTCTTTTATGGTTCTACCGATATGGGGAACTTTTTACCAGGGATTTTAGCTGGAAAAATCTATGCAAATGACCCTCTTTTATGGTTCTACCGATATGGGGAACTTTTTACCAGGGATTTTAGCTGGAAAAATCTATGCAAATGACCCTCTTTTATGGTTCTACCGATATGGGGAACTTTTTACCAGGGATTTTAGCTGGAAAAATCTATGCAAATGACCCTCTTTTATGGTTCTACCGATATGGGGAACTTTTTACCAGGGATTTTAGCTGGAAAAATCTATGCAAATGACCCTCTTTTATGGTTCTACAGATATGGGGAACTTTTTACCAGGGATTTTAGCTGGAAAAATCTATGCAAATGACCCTCTTTTATGGTTCTACCGATATGGGGAACTTTATTCCAGGGATTTTAGCTGGAAAAATCTATGCAAATGACCCTCTTTTATGGTTCTACCGATATGGGGAACTTTTTACCAGGGATTTTAGCTGGAAAAATCTATGCAAATGACCCTCTTTTATGGTTCTACCGATATGGGGAACTTTTTACCAGGGATTTTAGCTGGAAAAATCTATGCAAATGACCCTCTTTTATGGTTCTACCGATATGGGGAACTTTTTACCAGGGATTTTAGCTGGAAAAATCTATGCAAATGACCCTCTTTTATGGTTCTACAGATATGGGGAACTTTTTACCAGGGATTTTAGCTGGAAAAATCTATGCAAATGACCCTCTTTTATGGTTCTACAGATATGGGGAACTTTTTACCAGGAATTTTAGCTGGAAAAATCTATGCAAATGACCCTCTTTTATGGTTCTACCGATATGGGGAACTTTATTCCAGGGATTTTAGCTGGAAAAATCTATGCAAATGACCCTCTTTAATGGTTCTACAGATATGGGGAACTTTTTACCAGGGATTTTAGCTGGAAAAATCTATGCAAATGACCCTCTTTTATGGTTCTACCGATATGGGGAACTTTATTCCAGGGATTTTAGCTGGAAAAATCTATGCAAATGACCCTCTTTTATGGTTCTACCGATATGGGGAACTTTATTCCAGGGATTTTAGCTGGAAAAATCTATGCAAATGACCCTCTTTTATGGTTCTACCGATATGGGGAACTTTTTACCAGGGATTTTAGCTGGAAAAATCTATGCAAATGACCCTCTTTTATGGTTCTACCGATATGGGGAACTTTTTACCAGGGATTTTAGCTGGAAAAATCTATGCAAATGACCCTCTTTTATGGTTCTACCGATATGGGGAACTTTTTACCAGGGATTTTAGCTGGAAAAATCTATGCAAATGACCCTCTTTTATGGTTCTACAGATATGGGGAACTTTTTACCAGGGATTTTAGCTGGAAAAATCTATGCAAATGACCCTCTTTTATGGTTCTACAGATATGGGGAACTTTTTACCAGGGATTTTAGCTGGAAAAATCTATGCAAATGACCCTCTTTTATGGTTCTACCGATATGGGGAACTTTATTCCAGGGATTTTAGCTGGAAAAATCTATGCAAATGACCCTCTTTAATGGTTCTACAGATATGGGGAACTTTTTACCAGGGATTTTAGCTGGAAAAATCTATGCAAATGACCCTCTTTTATGGTTCTACCGATATGGGGAACTTTATTCCAGGGATTTTAGCTGGAAAAATCTATGCAAATGACCCTCTTTTATGGTTCTACCGATATGGGGAACTTTATTCCAGGGATTTTAGCTGGAAAAATCTATGCAAATGACCCTCTTTTATGGTTCTACCGATATGGGGAACTTTTTACCAGGGATTTTAGCTGGAAAAATCTATGCAAATGACCCTCTTTTATGGTTCTACCGATATGGGGAACTTTTTACCAGGGATTTTAGCTGGAAAAATCTATGCAAATGACCCTCTTTTATGGTTCTACCGATATGGGGAACTTTTTACCAGGGATTTTAGCTGGAAAAATCTATGCAAATGACCCTCTTTTATGGTTCTACCGATATGGGGAACTTTTTACCAGGGATTTTAGCTGGAAAAATCTATGCAAATGACCCTCTTTTATGGTTCTACAGATATGGGGAACTTTTTACCAGGGATTTTAGCTGGAAAAATCTATGCAAATGACCCTCTTTTATGGTTCTACCGATATGGGGAACTTTTTACCAGGGATTTTAGCTGGAAAAATCTATGCAAATGACCCTCTTTTATGGTTCTACCGATATGGGGAACTTTTTACCAGGGATTTTAGCTGGAAAAATCTATGCAAATGACCCTCTTTTATGGTTCTACCGATATGGGGAACTTTTTACCAGGGATTTTAGCTGGAAAAATCTATGCAAATGACCCTCTTTTATGGTTCTACAGATATGGGGAACTTTTTACCAGGGATTTTAGCTGGAAAAATCTATGCAAATGACCCTCTTTTATGGTTCTACAGATATGGGGAACTTTTTACCAGGGATTTTAGCTGGAAAAATCTATGCAAATGACCCTCTTTTATGGTTCTACAGATATGGGGAACTTTTTACCAGGGATTTTAGCTGGAAAAATCTATGCAAATGACCCTCTTTTATGGTTCTACCGATATGGGGAACTTTTGACCAGGGTTTTCAGCTGGAAAAATCTATTCAAACGCCCTTTTGCATGGTTCTACTGATGATGATGATGATGATGGTGGTGGTGGTGGTGGTGATAATGAATTCGTCTCATGGTTGCATCTACTGATCAAGTGCTGTACTCACAAGATACTTGTCTTCATCTTCATATTGGATGTTAGGAAAGTGATGATCAATTACGAAGTCTACAACCTTCCTGATAACAGGTAATAACATCAAAATATTATCAATAGGCTTTCTTTATAAAACTTTTGGTGTCAAGGAAAACAGGTTTATTTGCCAGAAGTGACGTAACCATGACATTTGACATATGGCTTCTGGGCATTTGCAACATAGTCAAAATAAAGTTTGTTTAATTTGTTCTATTTTCCAATTCATTCATTCATTTAATATCCATCTTTCCACCAATGTCAGTCATTCAACTTTTTATTCATCCATCCATTTATTCTTACTTACATTCATCAATCCATTTTTTCATCCATTTTTTCATCCATCCATTCATTTATCCATCCACCAATGTCAGTCATTTAGCCTTTCATTTATCCATCCACCAATGTCAGTCATTTAGCCTTTCATTTATCCATCCATCCATCCATCCATCCATCCATCCATCCATCCATCCATCCATCCATCCATCCATCCATCCATCCATCCATCCATCCATCCATCCATCCATCCATCCATCCATCCATCCATCCATCCATCCATCCATCCATCCATCCATCCATCCATCCATCCATCCATCCATCCATCCATCCATCCATCCATCCATCCATCCATCCATCCATCCATCCATCCATCCATCCATCCATCCATCCATCCATCCATCCATCCATCCATCCATCCATCCATCCATCCATCCATCCATCCATCCATCCATCCATCCATCCATCCATCCATCCATCCATCCATCCATCCATCCATCCATCCATCCATCCATCCATCCATCCATCCATCCATCCATCCATCCATCCATCCATCCATCCATCCATCCATCCATCCATCCATCCATCCATCCATCCATCCATCCATCCATCCATCCATCCATCCATCCATCCATCCATCCACCCACCCACCCACCCACCAACCCACCAATGTCAGTCATCCATCTTTTCATTTATTTATCCATCCATTTATTCATTCATATAATTTGCCCTTATTTTTTGTATGTCTTTTTATGATTTCATTTTTTACCTCAATAAATCTGTTTCTCTCTGGCTGGTAAGAATTTCCAGAGATCCAATCCTAAACCATGACTTAGCAAGACGAAGCACTACAGCAGCTAAAATTTAGTGGGGTCACAAAAACATACACAAAGTCATTAGTATTGCCAACAAGAAGTCAAAAGAAACATCTAAAAAGAGACCCATTGGGCGATTTGTAATACTATGGATTTTTTATGACATTTTTTTACACTTCTTTGTGCTTTCAGTGCTTCCTAAGTGCTGTATTACTGGAAGGAGAACAGAAAAAGCTATATAATTTTATTTTCACCTGAGTCCAGGTATTGTGGCATATACTCATTATACACTAATGAACCCCCCCTCCCCACATACTGTACACACCAATCACCACAAGGAAAAAGAAACGTTTTATGTACCTTTTTCTTGTTTAGGGTGTCCATCATAAAACATGTCCCTCCACACTGGATCTTTGCTTACAACTATGCTGAATTGCAAAGGAAATACAAACATACAAACAGATCTCATTAGCTTGGGCATAAGGTTTTCCCATTTCAGACCATGTGTCATTCAATATTCTCTTGAGAATAAGGTTCTTTGTTTGAGTTGTATCCATATTCATGTGTCTTCTTATGATGATACTCTAGGGAATGACATGTGGTTTGAAATGGGAAAACTCTATGCCCAAGCTTAAAATAAGAAGGTCTGTTCATTTGGAAAAGGATTGATGAATTTTGCAGATCGAGAGAACAAAACCAGAAAATGATAAAAGGAGATCTTTAAAATCACAAGACAAAACCATGAAAATCAAATCAGGAACCTGAATTGAAGGCGGTCAACAATTATAATTACAATATATATAATGTGAAATCTTATAATGAAAAAGAAATGGATGTGCAACTGATTTTGCATGCTCATATGCGATATGATGATGACAAAAATTGTTTTTTAAAAACGTTTTTTCAAACTTTTTTTCAAACTCGCTTCCAGAACTCAAAGCACTTTTTTGATTATGTATGCATTGTGCCACTCTCTCACTTCTTTTGTTCTTAGCATCCTTCTTCATAGGCCGAGAACTGGACATGCTATAAAGTATTGAACATTCCTTTATTGCTGCTATTTTCATAAACATGTGAACTCTGTAGAACTTTGGGAGTTGCCCATTGGAATTTGGTTTTTCACTGCCATCATTCAAAAATATAAAAGGTACTGACTGATTATTTTTGATTGACGGCAGTGAAAAACCAAATTTCAGCAGGCAGCTCGCAGCTACCGAGTTTGCATGTTTATGAAAATAGTAGTAATGAAATGTTGCTCCATGAAAGGTTCATCAATGATTAGTCACTACCACATACTACATACCTGACAGCTCGGCTGGTTGGAATACCAAGATGATGCATGGCTTCACTTGCAAGAAACTCCCTGATTGATGATCTTAATACTGCCCTACCATCACCATGTCTGTCAGAAATAAAAACAATGTAAAGATCATACAAGGATAGTGGCGACTTTCATATTTTACAACCAGAAGTCAATTTGCATAAAGGCTCTTCCATGAGGTTAAAATATTTCTCCATATGCACTAGCACTACATCCACTATTTACAACACACAGCACTCAACTCACATGTTGATTTTTACAGAAGGAGGACAGAGAAAAACCCTTATGGAAAGGGAGAGAACAATACATCAACCAAACTCAACTCACATATATATGGCTTAGTCATGAATTGAATCTGTGACCCCATGGCCAGGCATGAACTACTCAGCGGTGAGAGACAGTGCCATACTAGTGTATGCCACCCATGCCACTATAACTATATTAAATTAAGCCTAATTAACAAATTCATGAAATAGAATTTATAGTTCAACTTACCTTGAGTATGGTGTTTTTCCTGACCCTTTCAGCTGTAATTCCCACCGCTCTCCTTTACTGTGGAATAAGATTACAAATAATGGATTAATCTTTGAAGATCTTCTCCTCCATAAATGGCATAAAAAGACCTCTGCAAGCAGGCTACTGTCTAGGTTGATTTACAACTTTCGCTTACAACTGTGCCATGCGATCTGCTTATGTCATGCTTACAACACAAATTGTTTCAACAGTTGTGAGCAAGTTGTAGCACTGCTGATTTACACAAAGCAATTGGTGTTGTAAGCTTGGCATATAAGCAGATTGCATGTGACAGTTGTAAGACAAATTTGAACCATGTAAATCGGCCTCTAGTCTTCCTTTGGCATAGATTGGGCATTGTTTGGCTTTTCTTTAACACAGGAATCCCAAAGTCTGAGAGGTTCCTACAGAGGAGGCCATGTCTGGGGGATCGTTGAAGCACCATTATAATCTCCCAAAGGAAGTATAGATCAATATTTTTTGAAACTATTATCAATAAAAATAAGTTAAATTTAACCTGTTGACATAATCTCCTAGGAGAACAGCTCTTCCATCTCCTAACTGACCAGACCAGTCACCAAACTAAAAGAAAAACAAACATTTTGAAATACGATTTTTCTTAGGTCATAAAAAAAATGAGCACCTTTTTGAGTAAAAAACAAGTTTGAGTAAAAGACTGAGTTTTAATTGATAAGAAAAATTGTAAAAATAAAATTAGTGATCAAGAAATGGATTGTGCATGCTTGTGCTGGTGGTTGTGCACAATCTTGCACTGACATCATAGCCATGATATAACGCTCACTCTGATTGGCTGGATATCCTTGAACAAGATATCTCAGCTATGCCTTGTGCAACTGGTACGCTTCTTTCATGCTTAAGCAGCCTTCTGCATGCATCCAGAACTGGATATATGCATGCTAAGCATTGACCATTCCCTTATTTCCTAACAAATTTAATTTGGTGCACAATTTGCCCATGCCCCCCCCCCCCCCATCATTATGCCCAATTGCCCCCCATGCAAACATAGATAAACAGATTTACTAGGATACCTGGTGTCCACCATAGCGATGAGCAAGAGGAACTGAATGATTAATCAGAGTACTACCAGACGCAAAGTCCAGAAACAAATCAGACTTCTTGACAGAATTAAAGTCAATGTCCAAAATATTTTCCAAAACGTCCTGAGAGATAGCAACAATGCTAGGTCTTGTCCTTAAAGAAGTCGAGTCAACAAATGAAAATACAGCCCTTCTAACTTGCCTTACGTAGTTCCGTGTTTCTAAATCAATTGGAAAAGATTCTAACAGTAAACTTGTTTCGTGAAATTTCCAACTTTCAAAGTTTACAAGTTTTCTTTCGAAGCAGATGTTTTCGTTTCTCAATTGCTCTAAAATTGACCTAATATTTTTACAGGATTTAGGTAAATGATGAATATCGTCGGAGAAGACTGTGTTTATATTAAATATCTGGTTAAGCAAGAAAAGCGTTCCTAATTTACGAAGAATGTTTCTTTTTCGCCAAGTTTTTCTTTCTTCGTCCGCCATGTTGTGATAAAGCAACCAGGCCTTGATTTATTTACACAGGAACCCCACAAACAAAAGCGAAGAAAAATTGCGGAAATGAAAAAAAACAACAGGAAGACAAGAACGGACACAAGGGAATCACGGAAAAGGATTTCTAAATTCTAGTAATTTTTTCCAGGGTTAGAAGCAGAAAATTTTCATGCTAAGACTAAGATTGATGGATTTTTTCAAACACTAAAACAGGCCAAAATAAATATAGTATTAGCCAAAAATGTTCCTCAAAATCTATTCTTTGCCAACTTAAAAAATGCTGTTACTAAGATAATTTTTTTTGATTAAAACAGATCTTTATTATTTACCCAGAAATTTCTTTTTTATTGCTAGTGGCAGTTCAAATGCTAGCTCGAAGGTTGAACACACAATTTTCAACTTTTGGGTTAGCTTATCCGGCAACCTCCCTTTCCTAATAATATTTATACAAAAGTCCATATCTGTATTCATACCAAAGAACATTCTCTCATCATTTCTTAAAACACCTTTCTGCGTCGTTAAAAAGCATTCGAGACGTCAAAAACTACCTGGCCCTTTTTATCTTTTCACTTTATAGGGACAAAAGTCCCCTTTTTTCCCGCCTCCCTCGACATTATTTCTACCTTTCTTGCTTGAAATGTTACCACATTTTACCTTTGCTCAGTGAAGGCTGGGATTGGAGATTTTCCACTTAGACGTGAAAAAAACAAGAGTCAAAACACTTAAGATGAAACGAAACAAATTAACTGGTCCAATCAGTTACGAGAAGTTCGGCAGCTTCATTGCAGAGTGTCCTTTACTGAAAAGTGGAACGGCTCCAAGATGGTTTTACACCAAGAAAAAACACTCAAAGCTGTAACAAGAAGTCTAGAGTCCTAATGAGCTACAATAGCACATTGTCAATTTATCCCAATTTTCCAGAAAGGTGTAGCGTATAAGACCTTTAACTGCCTCTTATCACATGCCGAGTAAAGGGTTAATTGATGCTCGCATCGTGCTGGTAATGGCTTTTTGATATGAACTTCAAAGGCCCGAAAGCACTTAAGCAACCGGTTATTGAGTTATATAGAAGGGCAATGAGCCACATAGGACGATAGTTTAGAGCTCTTTCTGATAGTTTCACAGCGGGAATATGCTATCTAACTATTGTTTGCTATTACATGCAGTTCATTTTAGAGATAGCTATAAAAGCTCTTTGTGATAAATAGATTAGAACTTCACTCGCAATAATACATACATACGTATACCTACGTAGGCCTTTCTACTATTAGTGAGCTCTTATTTAACAGTTACCCATTCACAAACCAAGACAAATACTTTAAATATTGAGCAAATTTGAAGACAAAGGGTCTAATCTTATAATACTTGCCTTTAATAGATAATGTTTTAGAGAGCAAAAAGGCTTTTAAATATAACTAAATCGACAGGAATTGATTTTTGTTTCAATCAACAACCAAGTCGAAAAATTAGTCACCCAGTGAAGTTAACATTTTAAAATTTTAATTTCAAAACTAGTAAAAATATATAATTGAAAACTTTTTTTTACTGAAATTTGAATATAAATTAAACAAACACCTTCAATTTTGGCATTATTAAAGTGAAAACATATTCCCGCCAAAACCCAAATCGATTAACTTGACGACATGACACCACGCCACAAAGCTGCCAAGAAAAATTTTCAATTTTTGTTATTCAAAGTCAGAATGATTAATTTTCGTTTCGGTATTTTTAAGAGATACTAGTGATTCAAGCCAATAAAAATGTCGACTTTCTTAACACCTGCATCTTACTGAAAGTCACTTCTTGTAAACTCCATGAACTGCTTTCTGGTTCCTAACTGTAGCTAACGTTGCTAACGTTCATAGCGTTAATAACCGGTGTTGTGTTCTGTCTTTTTTTTAGTAATCTTTAAATCGAAAGAATAGTTATTTTAGTTCGTTGATCGTCTGGTTGTGAATGAGCCATGAAGTTCAATTTGAATCCAAACAGACAAAATAACATTAGGGGACGCCCTCTTTATACGTCAAACAGCCTGGTTAATCTATCGAACACGTATACGACAGCATAGATGGCAACTGATATATATGTGTTTATTCACATTGATATACTAGAAATATGAAGGAGAAAGCGGAACGGATGGGAAGATGTATTTGTATCTTGATTGTTGATGAATAGTATAAGATAGATTAGCGGTATAAACATGCAGATCAGTGTTGGAAGTTGGTAGGGGTTGGTAGGTTGGTAGGAGGATAGACAAAGGGGTCTTTGGAAGAAGAAGGAAGGTGACTGAATGGAAAGAAAACAAGAAGGAAGGAAAAAAGGAAAGAAGGAAATGGATAAAGAGCGAAAAAAGGAAAGATAGAAGATGAGAAGAAAGAAGGGGGAAAATCAGAGCAAATAAGGAAGAAATGAAAGAAAGAAAGAAAAAAAGAAAAAAAAAAGGTAGAACGAATTGGAGAAGAAAAGAAAAGGAAATATAGATGACGAGAAGAAAGAAGGGGGAAAAGAAAGAGAGAGAGAGAGAGAGAGAGAGAGAGAGAGAGAGAATAAAAAACTAGAGATTAAAGAATCTCTACTTTTAGGGAATGTTCATATAGCTGCAAGCGAGCGTGTATCAACTACCCTGCAATGCGTTGGTGCAAATAAACACTGACGACCAAGGAAGTAAGTAAAGCTTGTTCACGTTAATAACAAACAAGTAAAAATATAACTGACTGGCGTGATTTTGAACATAAATTCTTGTAACGAGAGTAGGGCGCGATAGCTGAAAGCACAAGAATGGTTGTTTTCCCTTTGAAAATTAAACCTTGATTTACAATCTCTTCAAAATCAAGTTTGGATGCGCGCGCAGCGATGAGAACAATATCAAAAGGCAATTTGAATCCCAGATGAACGAATACTTCGGGAAATAGAAAAAGTGGTTGTAACTCAGTAGAGCTGGTCGCTAACAAGAATGGGCTTCCATAACATGTTATATGCGGCAATGCAAACGTGGTCGTCACTAGAGCTGGTCGCTTACGAGAGTGGTCGCTTACGAGAGTGGTCGCTCACGAGAGTGGTCGGAAGGAGATCTTCTACTGTACTTGCTTAAAAACCTCATGAGTGCATCTAATAGAGGAATTCTTAGGTTACTCATGGTACGATGCTATTTGATGCTCTACGAGTCAATTAATAACTACTCCTTGTAATAATTGACATCTATATGTCGAGAGAGTGGCGTTTGTGCTGTAAATGATTTCTTAAGAAGTCGACAATATGTCAAAACTAAGGCTTAATTATAAACTCCTGCAACTTTAATCCTAAATTGGGAATATCAAGTTAAATGAGTCGGAGATATTAGAACCGCATTAATTTTGTTGTAAACAGCGGGGTCCCCGTGCATTACTCTACCCAGTAAGCAGCTCTCAGGTCATGGGAAGTTGTTCGTTCCAGGCAGATGGTTATTGTGTCCCCAAAGGACATGCGCCTGCGCTCATTAAAGCCAAATGCGCGCGACAAGCTCATTAGCACAGGCTATAAAGGCGTGAGTGTTTAGGGTAATCTAAGCACAGCTCACAGAGAACAAAGTTAGAGACAAGTGGACTGAAGACTACAATAGACATGAGTGAAGGTGGGTCAACATTCCGTAACTCTCTTGACTTTACTAGTACTATTTCTTGACTTCGCCAAACTCTAGGTTTTGAACGTAACCTGGAAGGTTTTTGTACATAGTTGATCAACGCGCATGTTATTTTAGTTGGGTAGAACAAGAGAGTAGCTTTAACCAGTCCTTTGAACATACAGATCAATGCACGCCATGTCATTTATCGGGCTCGAATGTCTATCTGAACCTCAATCAAGATTATCCCAGTCATTTAATATTTAACATCGGCATAATCCTTTCTTAGCGTTCTGTTTCGATAAGCTAGCTAGCGGCTTGTTTTTATATCTTCTTTCAAGCTTAGTAATTCAACAAAAGACCTAGTAACATAACAAGGTTAATCTTGATACCTCCATCAATGCTGAAGGGTAGAATAACAATTTCTGCTGTTTACTCATATTAAACACTGCAAGCTAAAATTGCCGGCTTACGTTGTCTTTACATAAAAATGCGGGAATTCGTGGTAGACGGTGTCCTAACTTTAAGTTCTCTCAAAGCATGAGGAATAATGCAAATTTTCTCCAAATAACAGCATACAAAAATCTTAACACCTTTATGTGATGCGCAAAGCAAGCCCTTCAAGAAAGTTGAACTTTACGATTTTTATTTTAAATATTTTGTTAATTCTGTTGTTTTTTTTAGCGGAAGGAAGAAATATCCCAACAGCAAAGACACCATCGCCTCGTAATGCAGAGCAACCTCATAGAAAGACCACATGGGAGTTCACGAGTCAGGATTTGGTATCTTCACTCTACGGATATTTTACAGTCCAAGACGATTCGCTGACTTTACACAAGGAAGTAAGCCACACAGGTAAGGACGGTGGATTCGTGTGTGTTTGTCAAGGAGAAAATTTCTACTTTTTGGGGGGATTCTAATCCAAAAAACTCCAGATTTGTTTACAGATATCGCCAAAACAGCTTGATTTATTGATTTAAGTCATTGTGTAGCAGAAAGAACTATACATTCACCAATTGGTTTTTGTTCTTTATGTTGTAATTACAACCAATACAGGCTTCGCTGACATCGAACAATAGCGTCGACAAGAACACTAAGCCGAGACATCCGATTCAAAAGGGCCTAACGAACCTGACTAGAAATTATATAAGCAGTTTTCACGCGAGACTTAGATCCCTCGGGAAACGTTCAAAAGCCACGAAGAAAGCATTCCATGTAAATTTTTGCCGTTGTTTTGGAAATAGTAAAGCATTGTACTTGCTTCTAAAAGCATAAACCAACAGAATTATATCTCCAAAAAAATCAGTCATTTCGTAAACTATGGCGCGGGCGCTTTGCCCAAATCAGAAACACTAGGATGGCTTCTTTACTATTCTCGTTGATGGTATACAAAGAAAGAAGTATTGTAGCATGAAGCTTGCATTTTTGAAGAGTCCCGCGGAGTTGATTTACTGAACACACAATTTACTGATAAATTTAAGTGTCCTTTGTTCGCGTTATGAATAAAGTAATACAGAACCTGAACCTTTAATTAGGGACATTTTAAAAATCGCGATAACTATTGAAGGATTCAAAAAATATCTTCTTAAAAAAAAACTCCATCAAGTCCAGCTCTTTCGCCAGTTTTTGAGCTCTTTTTCGCCGGAAAAAAGTCAAGTTACGCAGTGTTTGAGTCTAGTTGGATTGCACGTAGTTTTCGTTCTTACAATACATCTTTGTTCCTTCAACAAGTAAGTGTTAAAAGCGAACGATCTTGGAATTTTAAAGGACAAAAGTGTCATCTCAATGAAGGAGATTTCACAACTAGTTGAAAGGAATAAAAGTGAGAATATTTGAAGGGATTTGACTGGCTGTAGCTAAAGGATTGGAAGGACGGATCTGTAAATTAACACTATATCTATGCTCTAAAAGTTACTTAAATTTTTTCACAATATCGCTGCTAAAAAAAACCGTCAAAATAGCTCACCACAGAACTTTCCCAAATGTCTCTCGAATGAACTGCGGTTTTCTTTTCACTTACATTCTGACGTCTAAGACATACTCGTATTTTCAACATTTAATTGCTTTAAGATATTCATTATCTTCAGTCTTTGAAGACTAAATTAAGAAGGGATTTGAATTGGCCAAAGAAAACGGCTAAACAAAACTTGGTGGTTTTGGATTTCGTCGGAATGTCCCAGCAAATCCGTTTTCTAAAGCAATCATTTTTGTTATCATTCAGTAATGTCTTCACAATCGATCGTCTCTAAAACACTTCAAATTAACGAGCTGTTCTCCTTCAATTGGTTTTAATCAATCCAAATGACCCCCCTCTAAGAAAAGCTTGAAATAAGCGAGGTGGTTCGTGACGAGTTGATCAACCCAGCAAGCCAAAGACACCAGTGCATAACAACCTTTATTTCTTAGGTTAATCGGAACTATTGAAGATGAAGCCAATGGCATTGTTAGCAGTAATAACACTTACTATTATCTCAAAGTCGAAGTCCTTAGATTACACTAAGCCACTTGTGGTACTCCTGAAGACTTAGAGCTATCTCCTCGCTAACTCTAGATCTTTCGTCAAATTATTTAGTAGTTAGAGCAAAGGAAAGGTTTGGGCGTTTCCTTTAAGGAAAAGCGAGTTTAGGGAGTGGTCTTCCTATGCCCTCTTCACACTTCTATTTCAATTTCTATCCACCAAAAATCAAAAATTCTCCAAAACTTGGAATAAAACCAAACGCTGTATTTTCTAACTTAGCTGCACAGACTGCTATTTCCATATTTAGTTTCTTTTGAAACCAGCTTTCCTTTTATAACCGAAATACCTTTCTTCATTGTTATGTAAATGGCGCAATTGAGGTCATTTAGCTGAGTTGATGGCTCCCCCGGTCTGTGTTAGGAACCCGACTGTGCGACGAGGCGTACGAGCCTACCGAGCGACGGCTACTGGTAATACTTACTTCATGCTTAAACTAAGGCGACACGCCGAGATATGCCCTAATAACTGAAACAAAAACCAACTATTTTTTATGCAAAAACAAGCCTAAAACGATGTATAAATAAGATATTTGCGACGGCATTCAAAGAAAATTATCAGCAACTAAGATATTTCTTTTGAATGTTTGACTCGTAATTTCGATATTAAATTGGCATTTGATCGACATCGTGCATCTTGCCTTCATCTAACCAGTCAAGATAATTACAATTTCTTTATATCGTTTTTGCTAGATATTATCTGAAACATCGATGGCGGGTATTTAGGTTATTTAATGTACTTTGTTAGAGCTCTGTGTGTTTATCTATTCGTTTATAGTAGTTTTAAACCCAGAAATTACGTGTCTTGCACGAAATAACTTCTTTATTTGAAGTTTGAGAGCACGCGTCCACAACACTATATATGACAAGAAATTGAAACAAACATTTATCAAAATCTAGATCCTAAGCGTATTAGATCTCTCTTGCTCCCTCTGTCTCTATCTCTCCTACCAAAGAAGTTTTCTGTTCTTTCAAAAAAATGAAAAAAAATCTTCGAATGATGCCCCGAAAAAAGTAACGAAATGGACGGCCACAGGAAAAAAGTTAACGGAAACTGGTTTCCTACGAAAAGAGTGAAATAAGAGGAAAAAAATACCTCTTATAATCTTATCGTCATACATTATCATATATCTTATCGTCATACATTAATAGCAGAGCATAATTTTTGCATTTTTTAATCATTATATCGATAAAACTTCAGTGAAAGTACAAACATGAAAACCTAAATCTTACTTCAATCGATCGATGTCTTTCATCTTTTCTGATTCGAAGAAAAATTGACATTGCATGAGAATAGATTGAATTGACAGGACGAGTTTGTCAGAGCAGATGCAGGCGTTCAATTCTTTAATTCAATTTCGTCCAATTTCTTTGCTAAACATTTGTCTATTATACTCAATTAAACTTTGCCCATTCTCAATATCTGGCTGGCAATCAGATGAATGGGCTCTAACACTTCAAATAAACAGTGCTCTAGAATTATCTTAGTAAGTTGTTCTATCTATGCGAAGTCTAGCTAGGATTCTAGATTTATACTCTAAATGATTCGCGAGACATTTTCACCTAATGTAAAAAAGGCGGGAAAATATTGGTCGCGTTTGAACTAAAGTGCCAAATTCTAGTCGCCAAATAAAACCTCTTCAAACTTAATTTCTCATTCCATCGAGTATTTTTATTTTCTTATTTTTTCCGTTCGGAATCACAAGTTTTAACGATTTCCAAACCTTTATTTCCTGAGTTTTACTGATAATTAAAAGCATTTTTTTCGTAAAATGTTTGTGAATTTTTTACAGGAAGAAAAGGTTGATAATCGAAAAATTAATATTTCCTAAAACATTATAATCAGAAAACTTGTGATGTTCGATCCTTCGTACTAAGTGTTGTTTTGGTTTTTCTTCTTAATCAAAGTACCAAAAAATATTTAAACGGTTTCCGCTAAATCCCAGCAAAAGCATAGTTAAAAACGCTTTTGGTCTAAGTATGTCGTTTAGGAGCGATAAAACTCCACGAAATGAAAATTTTAGCCGCATGTAATAACAATTTCTCCGCATTTTTTGAAAATTTTATGACCTTAAAAATATAAAATATTTGTAATTGAAAACTGCACAAGAATGTTTTACAATTTGCTCGATAAAACGGATATTATTCGTTATAAAAAACCTAAGACCTTAATGATAATGATTTTTTACTGCTCGTGAGAAAAAAATGGCTGCTACGTCAAAAATTGGCACAGATATGAGAAAAATTTATAGTTTTTCAAATTAGCTTCGTAGCAATATTGTTACTTGATATACTTCAATGCAGTACGACTAAGATAGTTTATTTGTTAACTTTGCAATTGTTTTCTAAATTAGAAGCGAGTCTGTTCAAAAAGACCTGACCTAGTTTCGTTCAGGAAGCTTCTGTACAAGATGCTACTTAAGTTTTTTATTACTTCTCATTTCTGTCACTGTCTAGTCCGTAGAAGCCCGATTTTAGCCAGAATTAAGGTGATTTGTAAATAGATTAATATATATTTAGCCTAAATACAATTGATAAACTTGCAAGTAATGGTCTGAATTCGCCGAAAATCATGAATGACACATAGCTAAAGCATGGTATTGCTATCTTATCTACGCATCTCTGTAGTTAACTTTGGTCGCCATTTTGTTTCTCCTAACTCCTTTTTTATATGAACTTTTAATGAAAATTTCATCAGATATCAAAGTGGGACTTGACTAATTATGAGAGGTTTTTGATAGTAATGACGAAAAGTAAGAAAATACCAGACTAACGAGTTCAGGCAGGAAATTGTGAAAACTTGTTTTTAGGCCTTTTTGTACCAAAATCTGCTTTTATTGTTTTTCCTTTTTTTTTTTTTTGCAGGTCTAGCTTTTTCTTTCTTTGTTTGCTTTGAAAGTTATTCTACTTCGTGGTTTTCGCTGAATTTTAAGTAAGTTCAGTGATTATATCAGGCCAAAGTTATTGAAATCGAAAATTATTGAAAAAAAGGTGAAAAAAAAGAATATGTGCTGAAACTGGCGCCTTTGTACTTCGTAAGCAATCAAAAAATACTTCGTGTCAAAAAATACATCATTTCGAAATTATACAGTTCACAAATACTCGTTATTTGATAGTCGGTAGAGATAAGTTTACATAGTTAGTATACAATATCAATTTACGTTTCGGTGCAGTTCTGAATGCTTATTTGATCGATTTCAATGAAGGTAATTTAGATAAAATTTTGTCAGTTATCAGATCGTGAAGAAGTTATGAAGCCAAACTTTCTTCGGTACATATCATGATATCATCTCTAAGAATAAGGTATATTGAAATGGCGGCAAATAGGGCACGTGTCTGCAGAGAATAATCAAATGTAATTTGTTATTGTTAAATTATTTTGTGAATGAAAATCACCAGGATGGAGTCGTAATAATGCCCGCCCTTCGCCGGCTATGATAAACCATTCCCATTGAAGCCAGACTTACATTGTAAACTTCAAACCATCCCAGCTGGCAAGAGCGCCAATTTTTGAGCCTTTGAAAACTAGTGTATTTTGTTTATCAATTAGGTAAATTTTCGAAAGTAATTATGATAATTTATCCTATTATACGAATTAGACTTGGTATCAATTTTGATTAAGGTACTCTCTTGTATTTCTTAAGAACCCTATGGTTTCATTGTATCTCTTTTAAATTGATTAAAATTGTATTCTAAATTTTTATTACTTCGAAATTCATTGACTTCAAAAGTCTAATTGTATTAATTTGGAGTTCAATGAAAAAAAACCTTTGTACAGTACTTGAGAAGGTATGTCTATTTTTTTGAGTCAGTAGTAACTCTACTTCATAAGTAAAGCTGGATTAATCTTTTAGTTTGTCTGGCTTTCTATTAAGCAGCCTAAAAGTGAGAAACATCTTCAAGTAAAGTTATTGGAATTAAGTAATAAGAAATACCGAGAATCCAGGTAATCTAAACATGGTTAAAATTGAGTTTACCGAAAATATTAACTTGGTTTTAATACCCACTGAAGGGTTATTTGAATCAATCTCCAATATTCCAGTCGGGATATTCTAGCAGAAATAGTTTTATATAATTTCTATTTATCGGAAATGATCGAAGAACAAAAGAAGGGAGTGCTCGCAAGGTGAACTGTCTTGTAATTTAGCGTTAAACTAACACAACTATAGATTTGAATAACTGTTTCTTCTACAAACCATTTTACATGCTTCGTGCATTCAAAATAAGATGATCTTACCGCTACTTTTTATAGCAAATTTATTAAACTGAAAAATTGTCTTAGAATTTTGGCGTTCAGTATAAGAATTTTTCGCCAAGAAGGGTTTTGTTTTTCATATTTTTTCCCGTTTTTTTTCTTCCAGCACGTGGGATACCCTTTGAGTGCTTCTTAACCACACGCAGGGTTGATTGTATATATAGGAAGCCATTTAAAAGTCGCATAAAGCCACTATGAAGCTATTTTCAAAACTGTGTCAGAAAAGAGAAAATAATACGAAATTTTGTAAGACTATTTGTAAGTGCTTTCTAACTTGTAACTAATTTTTTTCTATTTTTCTAAAAAACATGGTTCGCACTTACTGCGTACGATAGCCGGTTTTCAAGATATTCATATTCGCACGCACATGCAACTATAACTTGGCCAGAGCTACTTCGTTTACCTTCAAAGTTCCTTTTAGTTAAAACTTAAAGTTCTAAATATGTTTACAGTCTACTCTATTACGTAATATTTAATTGTTAAAAAGTATTTTTTTTGAGGAAATGGCGGATGCGACCTTTTTTCCCCATTGTATAATACATAGTGCAAAAATGAGATGAAATCATATGATCGATTTTTTAGCCAAGGACGCGCTTGATTTCAAATCAGTGTACAACGTTTGAAAATAAATTCAGTACTTCTGTAATATCAAAATTTTCCCTTCCTTTTCAGATAAAATGTCTTCTCCCAAATCAAGCTCAGACCTAATCTTCTCAAAATTCAGTTACGGACGAATATTCGAGACACACTCGCCGCTGACCAAACCACCCAGTGCACTGCCAGACGGATTTCGCTTGATTACTGCTACCATGGGAACAGGGATTCATTATGCTATTTTTTGCAGTCAGAAAGTGATTATAAAGGGAACACGCTTTGGCCCTTACACAGGTCGTCTGGTGAAGCCGGATGATGTGAATATTGGGGAGGATAACCCGCAGATGTGGGAGGTAAGTTTTGATATCGCTCAGGTTTGCTCTCTTCTCTATTCTTTTTCCAGTCAGTCGTGTGGCAAGGGAGAGAACAGCACATGAAACTCAACTCATACATACGTAGTTTAGGCGCGACCGTAACCGTGCGCCTTACGCTTTCACAACCATAAGTAATCTACTACCCCGCTTTCAGTTTTATCTTGAGTCAAAATATTGATGAAATCTCTCTTCCAATTTCTCTAACGATAAAGGTATTCAAGGACAATCTATTATGTTACTACATCGATGGCACCACAGACAATGACAACTGGCTCAAGTTTGTTAACTGCGCGCGTCAGAGTACAGAACAAAACCTCGCTGTAGTCCAAGAGAGCGATAATATATATTATCAAGCGAGTAGGGATATCTACTGTGGAGAAGAACTGTTGGTCTGGTATGGTAAGACCTATGAGATGTACATGGGCATTCCAGTAGGGGTTGTACACACGGGAAACAAAATTACCGACGACAAGCAGGAAATCCAGAAAGGTAAGCTGCGTCCATGGTTATTTTCTGTGACACTGAATTTCTCGAGTCCGTCCTCGAGGTCTGCCTATGGTCGGCTCTAAAATCTCATTGGGCAAATTATAGATACAGCTATTTCAAATTTAAATGTTTAACTATAGTTGTACTAGATCAGATAATGCAAAAAAAGCAGTTGCTCTAAACAATTGGCTATTCCATAATACTACATTAGGGAGCAGATATACTGCAAATTTGTAGCCGTAGTCTGCGCATTTTCCGCAAAGCGCAGTAACATTATTGGATAAATCATACCGAAATGTCTTAGCGTGTAGGCGCTGCACGTAACTGATTAGCAAGGGCATTTACCACATTAAAAAACCCCTGTATCTCGCGCTTAAAAACTGCGCACACCAAGCGTGGCCTCGCTTCCTTATTCGATGTATGAGGAGATTTTAAATAACTCGTTTTTCTGGTCATTTCTCAGGCACAAGTGGTAACTATTACTGCGATCGTTGTAATAAAGTCTTTGCATACAAGTACTACCGTGACAGACACCTCAAGTACACCAGATGCGTCGATCAAGGTGACCGTCGATTCCCGTGCTCGTTGTGTGACAGATCGTTCGACAAGCGTGACCGACTACGCATTCACGTTCTTCATGTACACGAGAAGCACAGACCTCATCAGTGCACGGTGTGTGACAAACGCTTCTCCCAGTCTTCCAGCCTCAATAAACACATGCGCGTACACAGTGGAGAGCGACCGTACAGATGTCCTCACTGCGAGAAGGCATTCACGGCGTCTTCTATCCTGCGCACGCATATCAGACAACACAGTGGAGAGAAACCATTCAAGTGCAAGCACTGCGGGCGTGCATTTGCGTCACACGCCGCGCATGACAGTCACGTGCGTCGCACGCATACCAAAGAAAAGCCATGTGTGTGTGAATATTGTGGAAAAGCATTTGCGCAATCATACGAGCTGAAGTTTCACATCAACATGCACACTGGAGCTAAACCATACACTTGCGAGAAATGTGGTCGAGGATTCTCAAGCCCGTCGTCTCGTGATCGTCACCGAGCGAACTTCGATTGCACCACGAGGAAAAATCGAGCTCCAAAGGTTATGAGAAAAAGTAACCAGCTGGTTGGACAAACGCAAAACACAATCATCAAAGAGCAAATTTCATAGATATAAAAATGAATAGGCCATATAAATTTATCATGCTTTCAGAAGCTGTATCTCATTATAATTTTCCCTAATGTACGCAAACCAGGCGAAATGTATAAAATAATTCGAAAATAGAATCCAGAATTACCCAATAGAGGATTCAGAAATGATCGACTCGATCGAGGACGAGTTCAGAAATTAATGTATATTCTTGCATTTTGTCATAATAAAATGTTTAAATTCAAGATCCCTGTCCGTTTTAATCAGTATTTTTGCTTTGTTATTCATTTGGACGCAGACAAAAACCCTTTGCGCATGCTCGTACTGTTCTAAATAATTTTTTAATTTGCCTTTTTTCAAAATGAGCAAGGAACTGGGTCCAAGTTATAAAACCACCAGGCCATCACATAAAAGAACAACATACAGAAAGCTTACTGACCAAGTTTCAGGATGTTTGGCCTCATAGAAACAATGTTATGAGCATTAAAACACTGCCAAAATTACAAAATGTATGGTGCCTGCAAAACCGTCCATCCACACATATGCTTACATTCCATTTTAGACATTTTAAAAACATCGTAATTTCGTTACAATGTGTTCAAACTAGATCAAATATTGAATTCATACTTTTCTTTATGTGACCTTTCTTGTGGTGGGGTTTGTTTTTAAATTAAAATAAATATGAAAAAATTTGCTTGTGGTTAACTTCCTTCAACTTACCTGAAGTCTTACAACTGGGCTACAAAATGCCAAAACTTGAACCTGTTTCTTGAAACTTGAAAGCAATTTTTACGCATCAGTGTCTTTGCTAATACAACGTCTTCAGCCCACAGAAGTATACTCTTGAAATGTTTCGTATATTCAGCTCAAGAAGCATTTCTTTTCATACCAAACACTGTCGAATCTACGGAGTACGTAATGAATACTCGCGCATGCTCATTTGTCTCTCTCGCTTCGGTACAGCTAGACCACAGGCAGCCCAAAAATGAACTCCACTTCTTTTGTGTATGAATTGAAGCTTTGCAACGTTTTGTAATACGATACGTACTAGTTTCTTTCCTCATGCTTGTCTCATGTACTTAACTAACATCTCGTGAGTTGGAAGAATGCGATTTAGTGTGCAGACCCTGTGAAACTCTCAATCTGTCCTGGATAAATATACAAATGTACATTTATCGAAGGATTACACGCTGGACATCGAACCGGCAAATGCTTTATAAGGCAAAAGTAATAGATGAATAAAAGTTTATTGACACGAGTTCCTAAATGACGATCTAATCTGCCTGGTTCTAACGTTTAGCACTGATTCACGATTAATAGCATTCTACTATATACAGCATGAAAAACAATAACTTAATCTAATACCATCAAAGAAAACGAAAAAATGAAAAAAGAAGAAATCAGGGAACGAAAGGGAAGAGGAAACAAGAAATGCATTTAGTTGGAAAAGTAAAGCAATGTGCTACCAATAAACTAGAGTAGCCAATCAGAAAGTAGGATCTGTGATAGATTTCATTTGTATTAGCCATTCTGAGGCCGAGGAAAAAACTAGGTCATGTTGGTATTGCACTGCACTATGGGCCTGTTTAAGGGGACGAAATAGACGCCATCTGGAGGAATATGTTCCCAAAACAGTCCTATAATACACTGCTATGCCAACTCGACCCATTTTTTCCTTAACCTCGGAACGGCTAAAAGGAATGATTGCGCGAACCATTCTGACGGCAAGGTACACACGATGCCCCCGGCCCTCCCTTCAAAAGGAAAACCATTGGGTTTCATTAGAGATAAGACAATGGACCTGATAACTATAATAAAAGGCCTGTGTTCATATTAGTGCAAGTTTATCGAGCACCGTAAGTGTTACATTATATTATCGTAGTTCTGTTCTTTAAGAAGATTAGTTTTTAAAATTAATTCTTTTTTTTATGTCTAGTTTTTTTTCTAAATTGCAGTAAGCAAGGCTCTAAAATTTGTTCTCCCCACCACATGCCGTACGCCTTCTGTCGTTTCTGTCATCTCACTAGCGTCCTTTCTCCTAAGTTGGAAAAAAGATCTGGTCCTAACTCTAGTTTCTCATCGAATCGTGGGTCAAATCTCAAGCCATAATTCCACACGGGTACCATTCCTTCCTCGAACTTCGTAAGAGAAGTGGTTGCCGTTGTTCTAAAACATATCTGTGTCTTCAGGTGCATCAAGGTCTCTGTATTGGACGATCTGTCTGGGATCCCTGTGGTGCCCCCTGCAGGAAAAGGACGAAATTATGACGTCAACCGGTATTTCCTACGCATCAACAAACAGTTTTAGCTAACAGTTTTATGGCGCGATTACACGGAGCAATTTTCTCTGCAACTTGTCTCGCAACGGCGTTAACACAGGTTGCATGGAGCATTACGGCATGTAACCTACAGTGCAATTTGAAAACATTTGCAAGACAAGTTGCAGCAATCGTTACGAAAAGTAAAATTTGTTTCTACTTTTCGCAACGATTGCGTCTCTGTTGCACCGTGTAAACCCTCTTGCAACTCGTGAAGCAACCCCGTTGCGAGACAAGATGGAGAGAAAATTGCTTCGTGTCATCGTGCCTTTAGTTCAGAGAATATTTATGTCTGAACGTAAAACGGAACATGACTTTGAATGACTAAATACTTTAAACCAATCACAGCGCGAGCTCATACACTGGTTATCAAATTATACTCATAAGAAATCTGCTATATATCAAAGCATTAAAGAATAATTTTTCCAATTCTACGATGAAGGCTCTGCCAAGAAACTCTACGTTCAAAAAAACCAATGAAACTGATGGTTCGAAGTTTTTGAAATGCCAGATTTTCCTCATCGCCGGACTTAGTCACGGCGTTGACGGCAAACATTAAAGATATATCGCTACGAGGGCGCGAGCAGAGACGAATTTCAATCTTTAGATGACAAAATGTCTAATTAGTCAATGACGGAGCTCAGATATATTTTTCACAGTTATTAGGTCCAATCCAGACCTATCCCTTCAGAATTGTAGAGATACCTTTGTATGAAACTCTTTAGGTAAATTTACAAACTAAATATTAGGGCTGATGAGTGCACTGAAATTCACTTGATTTTCTCTCTCACACTTTTTCTCGCTTTCTTTCTCCCACTCTCTCTCATCCATTCATTCATTCATTCTATCCCTCTGAGGAACAGACTTTCTTTTCAAATAAAACTAACCTTTCTTGTTGCCTGAATCGTCCGGCAGCGTCTCCAAATCTATAACATTAAATATTGCTATTAAATCGGGTACAAATCAAATTACTGTGCTTGTTTTGTTTGATAGGATCCCTGTGTCGGTCTTCTTCAACAAGGTACATTTGACGTTTAAAAAAGAAGGAAATGGCGAGGATTTCTTTATATAATCACCAAAATTACTTTCTATTTTTGTTGATGGATAGTGATTCTATTGGCCTTTAATCCGAGGTTGCGCGGAAAACTGGTAACGAGTAGGACGCGCGCTGCATCATGGGGCTGTTTGAGGGGACGCCATTTTGAATGTGCGGAAAGCTTAGCAAACTCTCTTGAAAAATAGACCGAAAAACCAAAGTAAATGTTACTCGATTCAAAAACTAAAACCTGTAAAATGAAAAAGATAAATGGCATCCCCTAAAACAGCCCCATGATTCAGCGCGCGTCGTACACGTTACCAGTTTCCTCCGCACCCTCGGCAAGGCCAATAGATCTACTGATATACGTACCTTCTTGGTTTTGGCGGGAAAGTGTGCCCGCCACCTCCTCGTCCGTATCCCTCAGGGCCGAACCCTCCTCCAAAGGATGGCGGTGTGTAAGGAGCACGGGGACCTGCGATGTAAGTGAAAAATCATTGTAACATTTAGCGAAGTGAGAGAGTTGTCATGTCCATCCAAATGGGTCATAATAAGTTAACGAACAAAGTACGCGTGGGTTGATGGGATACACTGGGTGCCACGTTGAGGCAAACGGAAGGTCGTACCGTGTGTCCATCCCTGCAATGTAATGTCGCAGAGAGCAGAAACGACTTCACACGGTGTGATATTCCCTAATCTCATGCAAAAAGGCATCTTTGCCCGCGCCTTTAAAACGCCAAGAACAATGCTGAAAACAAAGGAGATTGGGGAACGAGTATCACTTTTCGAAATTAGGTATGTGACTTACCATACATCATTATGTGGGGCCTGGGACCCCATCCCATCATGCCTTGCCCTCCATCATGTTGCTGTCCAAACATTTGTCCTCCCATAGGTCCCTGGGGACCGGTTTGCTTCGGCATCAACTCGAGGTTCTGAGGTCTTCTAGGGTCTGATAAATAACGGTTAAAAAACTCTGCCTAGAAAGATAAAGAATATAGACCATTAAAATAACCGCAGATTTAAAAGCACATCGTGCAAAAATTGCCTACATAAAAAGCTACTCAGTAAAGAAAGAAATAATACTCAAGGAAATTACAGATTTTTCTACGATGAAAAAGAAACAAATAAAAATGGAAAACAAAAAAAAAACAATTAAGGAAAGAGAAAGAGAGATCGAGAGAACACACAAAACGTCTTACCTCCAGCCTTACAGCTTCGACTTTCTCTGCATGTTTGTTAAATATGTGTTTCCTGACAAAGTCTGGTCCTCTGAATTTCTTTCCACTCAACGGACACAGCCACTTGTCTTTCGCCAGCTCTTGGGTATTGGCTTCAACGAACTTTTCAATTTCAGTGAAAACAGTCAAGAAAAACAAAAACTCTTTTTTCAAGATAACAAAGTACTAATAGATGGAACTGAAATACGTTCTTGGAGAAGGCAAGTTTAGATTATCGAAAATGCAGTACATAAGTACTGTATTAGATTTAATGCCCTATATAAGTACAGCGATACCTCTGTTAAGAGGACAACTTATTAACAAACAACGCAGGGGTGGGTTCGCAGGGGTGGATTTAGGGGTGGGCCGAAGCCCCTCCTTTTAAAAGATGTTTTTTCTTTAAACTTGGCAAAATTTGCATACGGTCATGAAGGTTTTCTCTCAGGACGAAGTCTATCGGCCCACCATTTCTTTGATTCCTGGATCCGCCCCTGGTTCGGGCCCTAAAATTTTCTTCCAATTTATTTACAGTTGGAAGAACCTCTATTTAGTGAACAGAAGGTAATGCCACTAATATACCACTGTATTAGATTGGTTAGTGCGGTGCCTGGAAACCTGAAGAGGTCAATAAATTGATCCTCAGTAACCTCACACACTCTTGGTTCTATTTCTCTCAAGTCCTTGTAACTTTAACTTTAAGTATAACTAAGTATAACTGAATGAAAGGATATGCTTCAGGGTCCTTCTTGCCGAGTTTAGAGACCTCATCATCACCGATAGATCCTTTCTCTTGCATGTAGGGTTCAAGTTTTTGTTTTAATGTCTTCTGCCATTCTTGAACTAGTACACAAAAGATACTTGTTATTTTAGAATGCCTTTTACAATTGTCAGATTAGCATATGAACCTTGAATAGAAGTTGTCGTAAAATGCAATGTGGCATGTTGTTGTGATTCATGTTCATGTAATTCGCTTTAATCACACGGCGGCCATATTGGTTGAAACAATAGGTTTCAAATACCTTGGGTCCCCTTGCCCTCGCTTTGCGGCGTTTCAGAACGTTCTGGCAAACAAAGGTTTTTACTCTCCTGGGAATAGACATGGCTGCCGTGTGATTAAAAGCCATTAGTTGTGGCCTGATGTGAAGTAATGTAATGTTTTTAGTGTGGATGGCGTTAAGTAGGATGTCAAACCGTAGATAATACAGGGGAAATTCCCCTCTATTAACTATGGTCAAACAAAGTAATTGCAGGCGTTTCTGAAGCATTTTACGGCTCAAAGATTTGATATGGAAAGAATTTGATACCAATTTTACTTCATACACCCCAGGATATCATTGCAGCATGTGTTAGAAACATACCTTCATTCTGAGTAGCCTTCTCAGGAGCAGGTCCTCTGACATGTACAATCCCACATCTGTTAGGCATCTCATCCTCATGTGGGTAGTCACCACCATTATAGTAATCCAGAGAATGTACTATCCTTAAATACAGAACCAGCCTGTCCAAAACTTTAAGTAAATTCTCATCTATAGTCAGATCAACCTCTGACTTTGTTACAGCAGCATCTTGTGTTGCAGAAGATGTCCCCAAAAGCTCCATTTCTTCCCCTTCTTCTTCTTCGGTCGCATCTTCTGAGAGGGATGCGAGGATGGGGTTCTCGTCTGGGAGGTTGAGATTGGTCTCTTTTTCTTCTGCCCTTTCTTCTCCTTCTTCTGTTTCTTCTTTTTTCTTCGGAAAGAAATTTTTTTTTTTGAAATTCAATGACAGTTTTTGATAAAAACAAAACTTGTCTAGTTTGAGTAATTTTACTGTGGTTTTTCAATGAAATGTCCCCACTAAATAGTAACTCAATCAAAACCAAGACATGAATGAGAGTTGCAAAGTGAGTATTACTGTAGCACAGGGTTTGAATATTAAACAAGTGGTTGGTAATGATGGACCAATACTTGTGCCGACTGTGCAATACTGCTAAGTATTATACAACTATATAACACTGGTTAATAAAATTAGATTTTTATAGTGCAACGCGCCTAACCGTGGCCACCCAATTAAATTTTTTAGAAGTATTTTTATAAGTACAATGAGAATTTGTACATTCTCACATGAGATCAAAGTCATGTCAGCAAAGATTTTATTTATTTTTGCGACCGAAAGGACCAAAAACATGCCAAGTTGAAATAATTGAGTGAGTTTAAAAATTAATTGGGCGGCCACAGTTAGGGGCGTCGCACTGTAAATGGATATATCAGAACTAAGCTAATAAATACTAATTCAATAGCTCGCACAGATTCTTTAAGTCAATACCTCAGAATCCTTGTCTTTTCCATTTGTTTCTTCCACTTTTTTCTCTTTTTCATAAACACAAGATTTCTTGTCTAGTATCCTGATAAGCTGTGCGGCAAGCTTGATATCCTCACGTATGACCTGCTTGGCAAAGGTCAGACCACTGACTGTACGTACACGACGAGAGAGGTCACGGTTCACCACAGGGTTTAGCTCGGCATCTTTTATCTGAAACAAGAAAAAATACCCTTTGAATCATGTTCTCAATTCAGTTTAATTTGGAAGACAAAACAATAGAGTTTTGGTCTCATGAGAATTGAAATTCAGTGTACTGTTCTCCAAATAGCTGTATGCATGCAGCTGAGATATCATTTTGTTTTAAGAATCTTACGAGAGAGGCTATTGGGTCAGTACAATGCTTGTTGTCTCATTTGCATCTCATAATTTGCATGCATCTGTAATAACAGCTATTGAGCTGCAGCCATGTACCATTGTAATAAATATGAAATACAATGTTTGGAAATAATATCAGACTGGCCATACCCTTATGTTATTGAGGTCCCAGCAGATTTCCTTGATGTTTACACTTCTTTCGAAGGTTATCCAGCCTCTTCGATAAAATCTATCAAAGAGAAATTGAAATATTGGTCATCTGGGCTTCAAACGTCTGGGAAACCACTACACTAATTCATGAATTCTAATACTAAAATTTGACCATGTTGGCCATCATCAAGGCTGCAATCATGAAAACAAAAACCCACATAATTTGTAATTTGTTTTTACATCTAACATGCTGAGAGTGATTGCTTGGTCTCCTGAGCCAGAGGTTTATGATTAAAGCACTCGACACCAGATCGAATTGGAATTTAAGAGTTGGTTTTTGCGGAGGGAGGAAAACTGGAGAACCCAGAGAAACAACCCTCAAAGCCTGGAGAGACCCAACAAGCAACTCTACTCACATACAAACACTGAGCCCAGGAAACGGACCCAGGTGGCATTGGAGAGGTGGCATATTAGTGCCCATATTATTCCCATATCATTTATGTTTATTATTTGTACATTAGATTTTTAAATATTTGCAATGAGCCCTATGTACAAGAATACCATTGGTTAAACAATTTTAAGAGCAATTCTCTTTCTGTACCTTCTATCAGGACTGGGATCTGAGAGGGCAACTCTTAGAAAACCAGTAAATCTTTTACAAATCTACAAAGAGAGAAATAATAAATATTAAGAAATGTTACGGTAATGATTATTTTACAGGTTACTTACTAGTAAGACAGAGAAAGTTAAAAGCTGATGTCCCCACTAAATAGTAACTCAATCAAAACCAAGGCATGAATGAGAGTTGCAAAGTGAGTATTACTGTAGCACAGGGTTTGTATATTAAACAAGTGGTTGGTAATGATGGACCAATACTTGTGCCGACTGTGCAATAATTTGATTAAATTGTACTTATGACTAATAGGCTAACAAGGACACTGTCTGAAAAAAGGCCTTTTGCAGAACATAATCACATGACCATTACTGATGGGCAAAAACAATGGACTTCCCTTATTTTTGATGGATTACTAATGTCATATCCAACACATTTTATCAAAATGCTATTTTCCACTTGTAACATGCTTTCAATTTCAAGACACGAAGCAATTCAAAGTTTGTTTGCCAACCAGCAGAGATCCTTCCCCAAAAGATCTTTGGCTGAAATGATGTGTTATTGATGTGATGTATCAGCATGTGACTGTTACAGCCATGTTAGATGGGACATTCTTTTGGAAACAATACAATTGTTTTACATGAGAAAGAATTCAATTCAAGAGTAAAGGGATTTTATTATCTGCCATCTAACATGGCCGCAAGCATGTGATGGCACAAAACCACTATTAATCTTCCCATTCATTCATCCATCCTATTTTTCTACTTACAGCAGCAATGTCTCCCTTGGATATACTGGGTGGAATGTTCCTCATAAACAGAGAATATGTCTTGTGTAATGGTTTTGGTTCTGGTGATAGTGCCACCATTTCTTTGCTTTCTTTTGGTGCCTTGTCTTTTTCCTCTTCTCCATCTTCAGCAGAATCCTTCTCTTTTTCTTCAACAGCATTTTCTTTAGATTCTTTGGCAGGAGAGGGTTTGACAGGACTCTCTTCCTCCTTCACTTCCTTCTTCTCTGCCAGTCTGTTGGAATCCATCTCTTCTTGGTTCTACAAGGAAACAAAAACATTACTATGATATGCTTACTGGGAGTTTGATTTTATAACTGGCATACCTTATTTTGAGGAGTGACAGGAGTTGAAGGCATTTCTACATCAGTATTTGACTCAGCTTCACCATCAACAGAGATCTTCCTCACAACATCACTAGATGATTCAGGTGCCATGTCTACATCTTCATTGTCCTTCACAGCAGAGCTGACTGCTGCATCTGAGCTGACTGTACTACTACCGACTTGTGGGTCCCCTGTTTGCCTCTTGATACTCTCTTCGGATTGGTCGGGGCTGTCTGACTGTGGTTTGGTGTCAGGACTTTGTGTTGAGTCTATTACAGAATCATCTGTTGATGACAACCAAATATATGTTTATAGGCAGGGGTTTCAATAAGTTTTGAAATAATAGGAGAAGATCATGAACTAGCTTGAGAGTCCATAGTGTACCATAGTGTACATTTTACAAATTACTAAGCTTTTAATGGTAGTTTAAGCCAGAGAATTGTGCTCAGTCATGGAAGATTCTGCCATCTAATATGGCTGTCAGCACAGATAATGAAAACCTCTATTGCTTTGCTGCTGTTCAGAGTTTGCAAATACACTAACATTGGACTGTTTGATGCAAAAGTTAATAGTATGCCTCCACCAAGGTGAGCAAGGGGTCAACTTGACTCCAAGAATTTGACCAGATTTTGTAAGAATAAAACTTTCTTTCTTACCATGAAACCACTTTCAAATTTCAAAAATGACTCCATATTTTGAGGAGCACAAGTCAAAATAACAATAGCCAATAAAGGAAATTTTAGATCTCTGGTTTATGTTGATGGGAATAGACCTCTTAACCTTGGGTGTACCAGTAATGCTTTCCCATTTCAGACCATGTGATTCTTTGTTTCAGTTGTATCCATATTCATGTGTCTTCTCATGTGCAACTGTTAAACAAAGAAATGATACCCTAGGGAATGACACATCGGGTCTGAAATGGGAAAACATTCTGCCCAAACTACAAAGGTCTACAGTATAATAATTGATGATGTTTCTTTAAATATGCTACCTGAGTTGCCTGGGACTGGTTTAGGTGGTTTTGCTGTTGCTGTGTCTTGACTGCTGACTGTTTCAGGTTCACTGGAACCAACAGCAGCATCTTCACCTGAATCTGCAGGGGAAAAATACATGTTGCACAGGTCAGGATTGTTATTTTGTTATAATATTTTGTGGCCAAGCCCTACAAGCCTTATTTTTGTGAACACTTGACAATACCCCTGCACCCCTCCCCTGGGTCTGCCCCTGCTTGTTAACCAACACCCAAAGAGCCTAAAAGACTTTAGATTCTTTAGAATGGAGTATCTAAAGTAGAAAACTGTTCTATATTTCTTAATTTGATCTCACCTGGTTTATCATCTTTTTCCACACCTGATGAACTAGTTGGCAGTTGTATGGTGGCATCAGCTGCAGAAGAATCATCAACTCCTAGTTTTACAAAATAAAAAGGTTATTTTTTCTGTTCCATTGTAAAGAAAATTGTTCTCTACTGTTTCTAACCCTGGATATTCTATAGATCTACAATGCTGAGGGTTTTTCTCTGGGTTTTTCCAGTTTTCCTCCCTCAGTAAAAAAACGTGCAAGTTGAAAGTTGTATGTATAAAATATTTGAATTTAGTAAAGAGTGTGTATGGAGGATACACGGCCCAACAGGCTTCTAGCTGTACAACCCTTTTCACATGATGTCAAAGCAGTTCAATTTGGAGGACAAAAGAAAAGAATCTTAATCTCCAGAGAATTGGAACCAATTGTTTTGTCCTCCAAATTGAGCTGCATTCTGACATGCTGCAAGGGGTCTATAAAGTCTATGGTGTATAAAGGTAAAAAGGTTTATTTATTAATTTATAATATGTATAGACCATGACATGGACAACATTTCTCACCTGGCGGCTTGATATCCTCATCAGCTGCTGGTGCTGCCTCAGCCTCCACCCCTGGGGGCAACAGTTCCTCTTCTACTTTTGCTTCACTGGATGACATTTCTTCCCCAGGGGGAGCAGGCTCAGAATCAGACTCTGAATCAGATTCACTCTCACTTTCATCTTCGATTGCATCATAGTAGTATGGTTCCCTATGCCGATGTTTGCGCTTCTTTTTACCTGCTTCATCCTTCAGTAAAAGACATTTGAAGTAGTTTATTATTGGTTACTCATCTTTACTATCTTCTAGATTATTCAAATGGAAAAGACAGTTACTTTGGTTTATAAGAAATACAGTGTACATAGTTTATTATTATAACATACAACTGATTTCACCGAGGTGGGTTTTCACACCAGAAAAAGCCAAGTCATGGTCACCCTCTCAAATGTCTATGACTGTGTACAAACATCAACGTTTTAGTCTGCATTCCTTTCTACATGTGTTAGCATCCTCTTGATAAATAAATATTGTTGGGAGGAAATTATCAAGAGGATACTGACATGCTGACACATGTTTAAGAGGTCTATTACCTTTCCTTCACTTGGTTTTTGTTCTTGTTTTTGTTGTTGCCCTGACTTATCTGCCATCTGCTGCTTCATTAAACAAAAGGTATATCTTAACAAAAATTCGTAATATCGGGATTGTTTGATCTTTGGATCAGTTGTGCTCTCCCATCCATTGGCTGATTCAACGTCACATGGCAGTATCTCAATTCAAATGTTAACATAAGCCCTGGCATCAGTGTCAGAATATAACATCAATTTATGAACAAGATGGTCGTTGATATGCTAATGTTCGTGCCTGACACAGGGCTCAAATTTGGCATTAGTCAACTTAAATACTAGTTAGAAAATTTTTTGTAATGCAGTGAGACTTGCTTATTTAACAGCCATAATTTGTTTGGAATAGTTCTTTTCAATTATATAATTATATCTTTTCTATAACTAATTTTTGCAAAACCATATATGGCTAGTTTAATAGCCATAAGATCTAGGGAATTGTAAGATTCAAGCCCTGTAACAGAAAGGAAAAAATCATTTATATTGCCACAGTTTCCTCACCTGTTGTTGATAGTGTTGACTCTGTTGATGGTAAAACTGTGCTTGTTCTTGTAGTTTCTTCTGTTCAGGGGTAGGGTCAGGCATGGTTATTGGTTTAGGATCAGTCTGTGTACTAGGGGCTGATGATGGTGGTGGGGCATCAGGTAGTGGAACTGATGATGGTGATACTGGGTTGATCTCAGCATCTATGAAATTAATGAAAAAGACAGCAATGAAATGTGTTCTAAAGTCAGACCAGGTTTGCTTAAACTATGCGAATCTGATCACAAATGTATAAAGAACCTTGAATCTATTATTATGTACCTTTGCTATCTTTGGACTTGTTTGGTGATGGTGACCGTGACCGTGACCGTGACCGTGACCGTGATCTTCCCTTTCTCCTGTCTCTCTTTGAATCAGAAGAGGCAGCTTCTTTTTCTTCATTGATCTTTCTTTCAGGGGAAGGCGCTCGGTCTAGAATGGTTAGGTCGAAATCTGTTCCTCCCTCCAGTTTTATAACCACTGTACATAAGAAAAAAAACTATTTTAGTATACAAATTTAAACTTTAGATTCACAGTATACAAAGTTCTTTGTTACACACACTTTTGTAAACCTTAAGATCACATGACTGCAAAAGAGATCAAGTGCGACTGCATGACGTGATCAAGATTCTAGTTGGAATAGAATGTTGTGCTACCCTTGTGAAACAAGGATGACTGTTTTTGCAATATAACTAAGTTACATAATCCTAAGTGGGCTGATGAAGGTGATGAGAGTATCATTCTAAACCAATGGAGTTGACAAATTTATACTTCCTCTCCCCCCACCCCTAAAGAAAACTACAATCCCTCACCAACATACCTGCATCTAAGAGTTTTACTATATCATTTGAATGATCCATGTCAAGGAGAAGAGAGTCAGCACGGCCTGACTTCATCAGCTCTAGAAAAACTGCAACCCTTTTTTTCACTGCCTTTTGCATCTCTTTGTTTCGGACTGCAGCATCTTTAGGATGGTACCTTCCTCTAAACCTATAATATTCAGGGAAAAAATTCTTACTACTGTAGTAATGTGAAATTAACATCTATTGTTTATTATGAACTGTATATACAAAGGTTACCTGACTGGGTGCAACCCCTAGGCATGACCTATGCGATTCCGATGGGGAGTGTCCTTATGCCCTCGCAATGTTACTCAACAACACAACCATCACATTCGAAAGAACATATATTTCTTGTTAACATTTAGTATAAAGCCTTGTGGCTTTGTCAAAAAAGCTCAAATTTTGAGCAAAAAAATCTAAGCCTAAAGAACCAACTGCATTGTGCGCAGAGGTATCAAACTAAAAGTGATTTTAGCTCTTGTGTTTGGTTAGCCAGCTCTGTGTTTGATGAATTATGGGGCGCTTTGTGCCCTTCATGCAGTAGTTGCCTAAACCAGCATAAAAAGACTGATAGTACTATGCTCCACCAAGTGTTCTTGTTTAGATAATACACACAGTTGGCTGTAAAGGCAATGGGGTGAGTTAGCAACAAACACAAACTAAAAACTAATAAGGGCAATACGACACAAATTTAAAACTCCTTTTTAGCTTATTGGTGGCTTTTCTTCTTTTGCTACCATTTTCTAGCTACCTGGCCATAGAAAACACAGTATCAAGGCTTTGCACCATCACACGGTGGCAGCCATGACAGGAGGCAGAAACAATAACATCTTTCCCCCTGGGAAACTGAATTCTTTCTCAAGTAAATCAGATTAGACCAGATTTAATTGTTCCTGCCTCCTGTCATGGCTGCCATCACGTGATGGTACAAAGCCTCTATTCTCAGAAATGTTGGATAAATCAAATTTATGTGTAAATTCTTAGGCTTGTCCTCACTCCCAATACATGTAAAAGCATAAGCAACATTTAAAGACTCATTGTTGGTGTGAGGAAAAACAATTGCAATTCACTGTTCCTCCTATTATGTCTTGATACCACTACTATCAGAATCCTTTTCACAGTTCCTTTTGTTAGCCTAATTAACACCATTATCTTGCAACTCCCAAAGGAGTTCAAAGATTTGAATAAGAAAAAGAATTTGAAGAGGATTCTGGTGGTAGAAGTATCAAGACAAAAAAAGAGGAACAGAGAATTAACGTCAGAGAAATTCAGGTCTGAATCTATATTTAATATTGTAGATGCTTAAAACATGCTATAATTTCATTATCCAATTAATATCATAAAATTGGTAGCAATGAAAAAGCACCCAACAGGACAAAACTAGGACAACAAAGCAACATTATTAAACAAGTGGAATACAATGTGGAATAATGTTATTGAAAAAATTACCAACTGAAAAATGCACACCTAAAAACAGCATTAGGTTTTCCAATGTTGATTGTGGAGTATTTAGGTTGTGATAGCTTAATTCCCAAATATTTTGAAATGGAAGCATTGAGGTACATGATGATAAAGTTATAGCCCTGAGTTAGTGAGGTTAGGCCTCTTCATCCAACTCTAGTCTGTGATCCCTACCCTATATATTAATCACAAGCTGTGTTGACACAATGCCTTATGAATATAAGCACTATGTACCCTTACAGGACACTGGTTATCTATTCTGCTACTGTGATTGCAATACCTCCTGGCTGTTAGATGTTTTGGCTTCACTCAATCAAGAATTTATTACATAAACTCTATTGAAAACTTATGAATAGATCCTGAATCATGTATACTGACAGTTGGGAGTTCTAGCATTTGATTGATCCAGGAAAATTCATTGATTGCAGGTTATGTTATCATGGCCATGTTGGCAGTCATTGAACAAAAGACTTATTGAACTCCTTAGCATCCATTGACACACTTGGGAATGTGTGCAACCCATCAATATATCATTTTTTTGGCCACAATCTAAAGCAGAAGGTTCTGCTTATTTATGACATTGTTAACTGTTAGCAAGCAACAACTTACAGTATTTCTCCCTAAATTTTCACGAGCAAAAATAACATACCATTCTTCTTCTTTGTGCTGTTGAAAGAAGTCCCCAAGCTGAGTCTTGCGGAATTCTAGTTTATATTCCTGGTACTTCTTGACTGCTTCCATGTCTTCAATGTCATCTTCTTGGGCATTTAAGAACTGCTTGAATGACAACATGGAAGGACCAGAGGAAGCATCAGGTGGAGGGCCATCAGGTCTAACAAAAAAGTGTAAGATATGTAAGATAGGCCAAGTTTGATGTAGGAAATTTAAATTCTAGCATAAACATGGCTTTCTTAGGGCTAGAAAAAGATAATGGGATTTTATTTAAATTTCAAGTAGGCAGATGGTTTACTTATACAGGTGGTGGTATCAATTAAGGGGCTGTACAATAATTATTGGGATGTGAAATGGCAAAAGTAGGTGGTACAGATATGGAAAGTAGATACTGGAGTTTGCTAGTTGCCAGCTTCTAATTAAATCCCTGATAACAGCTACTCAATAGTCAGACAAGATGACAAGCCACATCAGACTGAACAACATGTGGCCAGTCAAGAGGAATGGCCTTAGAGACACTTGGCTGGACATTGCCTGTTTTGGCCACTACTTTTTGCACTTCTTTCTTGAATAAACAAATAAAAATCCCACTACATTTTAAGAGAATAAGCAGGTATAGTACTGTAGATTCCATCATATCTTGTTGTCAATCATCAACAGACATAGCTGGTGGACGGACATAAAAACGGGGGGGGGGGGGGGCTGTAATTGCCAAAAAAAGAAAAAAAATCGCCGAAGCAAAAAAAACCTCAAAATTGCCAAAAAAAAATGTCAAAGCACAAAATTAACATTATAAAAGGCCCATACAGCCAGGTAAAATGTGTAACCAAACTAAACCAAATATAGAGTAACAAGATCTAATTATTTACAAGTGCTTGAATAAGCAAATTGCAATTGGGGAGATTCGGAATTACCCTAAAAAAGTTGGGGGGCTCAGACCCCTAAAATCTCAAGTGGGGGTGCTCTAGCCCCCCCTAGTCCCCCACCTATGACATAATGATTTCTCATGTCGTTGCCTACATGTATATGTACTACTAGCAGGCACTAGCATTTTCAACTCGTATATCATAAAATGAAGAAATATATTCATGTTCACACCTCATCGGTCTTGCATCTTGTCCACCCATTTGCATTGGTTGTTGTACATCACCTGGGTGATTCCATGCACCATGATGCATCCCACCACCAGCACTGTTAGCACCTCCACCATAAGGAAAGTTACCCTCTGTGTGGAATGGGTCATCCCTGGTAAGAAATACAAACACATCGTCAAATAGATCAAGATTAGTCCAGGATTAGAAGTAAATAATAAAATAATTAAATGGAATTAGCATTAGAATCTCTACAGAGTAGCTATTCATCCACTGAAATTCCAATTGGGATTTAGAAGTTGATTTTTGTGGAGGGAGAAAGACTGGAGAAAAACTTTTGAAGCACAAGAAAGAACCAACACGCAACTCTACTATAAGCAAATGACAATATCCAATTCACTATATCAAAGTACACTTGGATATCATCAAATGCTAAATCAGAGATCAAAATAACGCCTGGTCCACAGACAATGTCCAGCCAAAATTGGCACTTGCCAGCTAAACATCCTCTTAGGCCAATCCTCTCAACCACTCACATGTTTGTCAGTCTAATGTGGCTGGTTGCATGACTGGTCACTGAGCAGCTATTTTTTCTTTGCCCAGTGAATATTGACAAAGGTGAGTAAAACTATACAAGACAGAAAGGTCTCCAAATGACTTCTACAACAGAACTTTGGTTCTCTGTAGAATTGATTGTCCCCAGTGACCAATTGAATGTTGAATTAAAATGGAGAAATACTGATTCTGATCCATCCAAGAAAAAGTCTGTTGCTTTGTTATGGTGTATCTAGTAGAACTAGTTTTGCCACTCCGTTTTCTGTGGATCCAACTGATGTGAACTCAGGGGAAAAAGTTTGGGGATATCAAAGTCATTATAAGTTGTCTCGTTGGGCATGATCAAGAACAATGGGTGAATTTCCGAGTTCTCAATATAACCAGATTAGGAAGCCATTTTGGGACTGACACGAAAAGGAACAAACAAAAACCATTTTTATTACCAATCTCTTCTCATTCGCTTAGGCATAGGAGGGCTTAGTTCATGATGTCTCCCAGAACTATCCCTCCTGCCCCTTTCGAACTCTCTGTAGTCTCCCCTTCGCCGGTTCTGATCCCAAGATCCTTGATCGCGTCTCCTGTCAGACCAATCTTCACGCCTCGACCCACCGCGATCATCTCTCTCGCGCCTTCTGTCGTTGTAATCACTTCTTTCTCTCCGGAATTTATCTCGGGCTCTCCTTCGGTCGTATTCCTCGTCACTGTCGCCCATTTTGTTGGTGGAATTATGTGTAAAACCGGTGTATTTGATGCAACAATGAAATAGAGATTGAGAACAAAATGGCGCACATGGGCGGAATATCCCAGCATGCACCTTGGGCTGAACCATTTGTTATCAGACCATGCACAGGAAGCCCAATATTATTTTATTTGAAGGTACTGTTGTCAAACCAATACGAGATCATTGGTCATGTATATTTTATGAGTAACATTTATTTTTGTTAGAAATTTTGAACCTAAATGTATTGAGTTCTGAAGGCCTTACAAAATATGATTATTAATCCGGGGGGGGGGGGTGGAGGGGTACTCCTATATATAGCCTATACGGGGATGTTCAGCTGGTATAGGGTAGGGTTTTTCAGGATTTTGTTCTTAGACCTGTTAGAAAAGATATACGATTTCCATAATATTGTCTTGAATAGGGTTATCAGTCTTGCAAAGCTAGGTTAGGGTACTAGCGTTTTCAAGTCTTATTAAGATAGGGTGCAGCAGCTATATAATACCCCGCAAGACGAAAATAACCTTTTTCCGTTTCGGGGATACGAGGCTTGGACACTACGGGGCTACGTGGCTACGAGGGCTACGGGGCTACGGCACTACGGGGCTATGAGGGCTACGAGGGCTACGACACTACGGAGCTACGGGCTACGACGCAATTGGGCTATGGGGCTACGGGGCTGCTTCCTTTCTTTTTATATTGTTAACTTGTCCTTCTGATAATGATGCAATGCACTAAAAAATAATAAAATTATTATTCAATTAATGTTTTCACTTATGTGAACCCTACCCCTACCCCTAAGCTCTAATCCCTATGTACACGTAGCCCGCAGCGCTTTATCAACCATGGGTTATCTATAGTTGTTCTTCCAACTGTGCCGGCGTATTCAGGTTAAATAATTTTTCTTGGGTCATATATAGTAGGGTTATAAGTTACATTATTGTGTCTTGAACAGGGAATGTTTTTTCAAGATATCTTTGTCTTAGATAGGGTCATGGTCTTCCGATCCCAGCGGATCATCCCTATCACTGAACAAACCCTAGTGTTGCGTTGTATTCAGAGACAGTATCGTAGCCACAAATCGTATAACTTTATTCAGTACTTAGATTAGCTATTCGATCTAGAATAAGTACAAATGTACGATTACTTACAATTGTTATGAACTAAACGTTCTAATACTAATTCTTTCACTTACTTCTGTGGCGGGTATACGTCTTAAACAGTTTACATATGTAGTACAACAAAAAACAGGTTAGCAATCTTGAACTTCGGGTTAGCTTTACTTGTGACTTCACTTATTGACCTCCTGGTTAGCAATACTTTTATATCTGGTCAATCACATGCGTAACACGAGTTTACTTACTATCATCTGTAACACGATATTTACTTAGTAAGTGTCAATCACAGTACTTAAATCAACAGAGTTCATCAATTATTAATTAACGTAATAAACTAAACGAAACACCTAGTACTCCCCCCCCCCCCCGGCAATTAATGCGCTTATAAAAATATTAGTCAAAGTTAATCAAAAGTAAGCCCGATCAATTGATATACAAACTAAGTTTTAATTTTTATCCAGCCAAATGAATCTTTTTCTCTGAAAAACAAATTTTATTATAAAAGAAGCAGGTTTTGGGCTACCTGTGGTTTAGGGGCCTGGTTGGTTTCTTTACAGGAAGTAACGCCTAGCCAAAACTGACTTCATAGCAATGGCGAACATTGCACGTGTAGTTTGCTGGGCGAACAGGGATGAATGGACAGAGATTTACCAGTGTCTTTACAGTTTTGATGATGTGAACCTACAAAGAAAAGGTGTAGATCGAATAATGGCCTGGAAAAGTCGTAGTGGAGGGAAGTTACCTCTGGCTATTGAATGTACTCTTGATCTCGTCTTAGCACATTTGGCTGATTCACAGGCGTTTACTCCAGAAGTACAACTCATTCTTTCGATGGCGCTTGTAAGGTTTGTTAACGGCATGGTAGACTTGAACCAGAAGGGTCTCTATGCACGTTCTGTCCAGGCTATTGCAGAAGAAATAGGCCTTCCTGACTGGCTGGTTGATTTGAGACACGAAGCAACTCACGCAAAACTTCCTTCCCAGCATACAATGCGTGCTGGGATACAGGTGGCGTTGTCTTGGTTACGGGAAGAGTACTGGGAGGCTCAGATCAAGATGCACAAGGATTCCGAGGACAAGCTTTGTGAGATGATTGACAGCTACCAGGCTCTTTGTGCGAAGAAAAAGAAGAAGAAAAATATTGAAAAACGAGAACAAAAAGTTAAGGTTGTGGCTCGGGAAATAACTGACTTTGTTTCAAATAATAATCTCTGGTGAGTTGGCTGAATTTCAAATTTCATGCCAAAAAAATAGACCTCTTGTTTCCTTGGGTGTATTGTTTTCACAATTCTGACCACATGCGGGGACAGTTGAGCCAGGGGGGGGGGGGGGGGGGGGTGGAGAGGCTTTAGCCCCCCACTTATTTGCCTTTTGCATACAAGTCTTTTATATTTTCTAATCTTAGTATTACCCCCCACCCACACTTTTAAATGTGCTCCACCTTCCCTGGCATGTCGTTCCCTAGGGTATATTAACTCCTAATTCTCATTTCTTAATGTTTTCTAAGTGTTTGAGTTTTATTCCCTTTTCAGGTCATACCTTCAAACATCACTTCTAAAGAATGGTTTAAAAACGGAAACCCAAGATGAAGATCTTAACAGCAGTACACAGGATCAAGCAGCAGCACCTTCATCACAACTCTCAGATGAAGAAATAAAGATATGGAAGCCACTCTTTGAAGCACTTGATAAAGAATCTCCTGATTTTATACCATTCTTCTTGGTGTCTATTTTAGACCCACAGTCTGTCAATATGGAAAATGATATTAGAATAAATCACTTGATGTCATGGGTGTTATGGGTTCTGCAAAGATGCTCTACATTTACAGCCAAATTTCCATGGCTATCTCTGCTTGAAATATGTATGAAGAATCCAAATCCGTTCACTAGAGAGTTTGTTACTTTGATCTTAAAAGAAATGCCTTCTGTACAAGATACTTTAAAACAAAACATACTTTCATTGATAAACATTAACCTAGTTGAAGATTCTCTTAAGAAGTGTCCTGATGAAGCCTATGAATTTAGATCACTTGAGCAGATATTGGAAAGTAATGGATCAGAAAGTGTAAAGCAACCAGTTCAGGAGAATGGTGCTTTTTTATCCTCTGGTTGGTCAGAGAGCAGAGGAGATACCAAGTGGGATTTGATTTCATTTGGTGAAGTTTTAGGCTGTGAATACCAGAGTGTAAATCTTCTTGAACTGCCAGAGCTTTCCACTAATCTAAGTCAAATTAAAAATGGCAATTCAGATGTTGTAGGAGATGCTGATTTTACAGAGGAAGACACTGAAATGGTCAATGGAAATGATGAAAGTGAAGTTATTAATAGAATAACATCAAAGAATGATGCCACTTTTACTGATAATGCAATTGAGGTTGAGGTAGCCACTAGAGCATCAGAATCTTTTGATAAAGAAGAACTTGAGGCAGAAATTTGTTTATTTTAGGATTTGTATTCGAAAACAGAAAATATCTATTAGAAAGTATGTGTAAAAAATAGCAATAAATATTTTTGTTAATTGCAAACGTTTCGTAGTTCTGCATTTTTGATTTGCACATCAAAAGCTATTGGGCAATGATAACAGATGATATAATTTCATGCAAGACGTAATAGGCCATAGTACCCAAGTTCATCCCTATAAAAAAAACAAAATTTCAACAAGATGCTGTCATCATAAACCTCGATATTGGGTTGCCTGTGGTAGAATTATCAAACCTTGTGGGATCCCTGTGTTATTACTTGTCAGACGCCATATTTGATTTCCACAGAAGGAAGAGTTCTTCGAAATTATTCTGCCTTCCTCAAATTTATTGACTTTTTTATTCAATCATGGACACCAGTCAACAGGCTCAAGGCCAAAGTACTCGACAACATGCTATGATTTATATTTGTGGGGGTAAGTTTTTTATATTTCTGATACCACGTGTCGAAGTGATGAATCGTCACTTCGTCGTCCTGAATAATTATTGCGTTTACGAGTTTATAAGCCTGTTTAAACGACATAAATACCAAAATGTTCCTTTTAGTGTTAAAATTAGCAAACAGATTTTGTATTTCTTACTCAAGATACCCGAATAACCCGTTGCATTTGAAGATATTGATACAAACTAAGTTCAAAGTTTGTCGTTTCTTTCAGAATGTCATACAGAAAACGAGATCAAATCTAGGGACCCTATTCGTTGCAGAGAATGCGGCTACAGAATAATGTACAAGAAGAGAACTAAAAGAAGTATCCTTTTTCTATTTTTTTTCACAAAAAAATTGTGAAGATGTTATATCTCACTTACCTTGTCACTCTTCCTAATCTTTATTTGCACGTAACGTCATGGCCGCCATGTTGGAAGAATTTGACAAAAGATGTTTCAGTAAATTCTTTTGCTATATTTTCCAACATGGCGACCATGACTTTTGTTATTTTACTACCTTTGGAATGACTGCAAACCAAGAATAACCAACCAAAAAGTTGTTCAGTACCTTTACATACTCTAATTAACAATTAGAAGACGAACTCGAGATTTCTATCGGCTGATAGTTGACGAGGGGCTCCGGCCCCAAGTCAACTATCAAAGCCGATAGAAATCGAGAGTGAGTCTTCTAATTGTTTTAGTAAAAATCTCAACTAAACTATACTATACTAAACTAAACTAAACTTCACAAAAGCGCGAAGGAAAAGCCGCCATTTTTTCAAAACAAGTCCGGCTTTCTCTACCCACTATCTATCGGCTGATAGATAGTGAGTACGTTAGCCAATCAGAATGCAGGATTTGCAATAGTATAATTGTAGAATTTTACTAATAATTGATAGCAGTGTATTGCTCAATTTCCCTGTCACGACTGTTGTCTCGGGGGCGGCGCAGACAGGGGGCTAGAGCCCCCCTAGCTTTTTCAAAAAGTTGTGAGGTTTTGGTAGATATATTAAACTGGAGCCCCCCCAGCTTTTTCAAAAAGTTGTAAGCCCCCCTCCCCCCCCACTTTAAAAAACGCTGCGCCATCCCTGTGTCTTGATCAGCGCATAGTGAAAACAGTGGTAATAGAGGTTTGCCTTATCATGTGCGGGCTTCCACATTAGATGACAGAACAATAGAATTCCTTTACTCCAGGGAATTGAATTCCTTCTCGTGTAAAGGATCATCTCTATTACTATCACTCAGGGATCGTGCTACACCTCTAAAACAAGATTCAAGGACTTTTTAAGAACTTTTCAAGGTCCAAAATGACGATTTTCAAGGATCAATTTTGTTTGGGAATTTTTTCTTAAAAATCAATAAAAACAGCAAAGTCATTATTATAAGGTATTTAAGCTTGATGACATCGATGAAAATGATGGAAAGTAGCATACCAACCATGTTGTTCTTGGAACAAAGTTACAATAGAAATAGCAAGTGAATTGTGAACAAAAATTAGGTTTTTGATAATCAATAATTATATACTAGATAGACTTTCCAAGGGCTATTCCAGGAGTTTTCAACAACTTTTCTATTTTTAAGAGCTTTCCAAGTGCACTTAAAAATGGGTTTTGAATTCCAGGGCTTTTTAAGGATTTCAAGGAGTAGCATGAACCCTGATCACTACTGCTTACTACTCACCCTCTTCTTGCTACTTAGCCACACTGTCTCTTCTTTAATCTCTAGTTAATTTGTTAGCATATGCTTCCTTAACCAATATCTTAACAGTGGTTGTATTTGATGCAAGATGAGGCTGGACATTCACAAGACAGAAGGATAACTACAGCATTAATGGCCAATATCCATGCTTCATCTCTTGCGACTCCACTACTTGAACATATAATCATCATTTTAGGGGATTTATTTCCTATGAGACTACAAAAGATGCTTTGTCTTTTTTATAGTGATTGCAGTAGTTGGTCATGTACTACACTATAAACAGTCTCTCATCGCACATGCCTTGGAATGGCTGTTGAAAATGTATTTTTATTTATGAAACTAAGGGGTGCTATCCATTATTCGGAACTGGCCGGCCAGACTAGTCCATTCATAAAGCGTATTCCATTATTAATCAGAACTGTCTAGCCAGATCAAGCAATTCCTAAATAATTTAGATACAATTATTGTATCTACTATTCTGATGGAATGTATATAAAAAAGTTAGGTAAAACTCTCGAGAAAAGGCCTTCTCCCTTGTAAATTGACCGGTCTGGCCGGTCAGTTTGACTAATGGAAAGTGCCCTAATTGTAAGATTTCACAAGAAAAATTAGCAAAACAATGTGATATCATACTTCTTTCACTTATTTTTCTTCTGAAAAAATAAAGATGTTTGCTTAATTCAGTTTCGTATGGGATCCACCGATGCCTAGCAGAAGAATTTTTCATGCACCTTCCAAAAGTAGAAGTGAGTTCTACTTTTGCAATGTTGCTTGCAAAGAATCTCACCATGCTCAAGTAACATCATTATGTGCATTCACATGGTGCATCTAGGTTTTGCAACGTTGCATGGTGTTTCTACACTTTAAGGAGGTCAAGTTAATGTCACTACAGAGATAGGGTCACCTATGGAGGCCAGGGGAATAACCTTTATATGTGCAATATTTTCTTTCAGTGCCTATTGTTTCAAAAATCGCACTATGACAAAAATTTGAAGCATTTTTACACTTGGCAATTTTAATGCAACAAACAATTTTCACTGAAGTTTTATTGACTACATTAAACTGATAAAGAATGACTTTGTCTTAGCATCAGTTATTTTAACAATTTAGTCTAAACTCATGTGTTCATCTTCATCATCCTTTTTGTCAACCTTCCCTGGGGGTTTCTCTTCTCCAGAAGTTGGTGGCCTTGTAGTGCTTGTACTGCTGGCAGTACCAGGTCTGGATGATGACTGAAGGGCATTGACAAATTCAACCATGTCTGAAACATGAAAGCAGTAAACTGTCAATTTTCCCCTATTATAGCTTGCAGCTAAAAGCCAATGTCTGGCCAGAATCTGAACTTGTCCAGTCAAATCTTTGCCTTGCCAGTCATTTTGACCAGTAACATTGAGCCAGAAACAAGGTAGGACTTAGCTAAAATTAATTTGCTTGGTCATCATGACTGGTGACTGACCAGCCATGTCTGTCTGTCATGGCTGCCATACAGTGATGGTGCAAAGCCTCTATATAACTTCAATTGAGCCTTGCCCCATATTCTTATTAGGTGATGAATCCTAGCCTGCAATACTTGTCTGAAAGGCTGCATGAATGGTGTGACTTACCCCCTTTTGCAGCAGCATCAACAACCTCTTGGTCAAACCCAAATTGACTCATCAAAGGTCCAAGCTGACCAGACTGCAAGGCACTACTGAACATTCCAACAGCCTATAACAAGATTGAACATGGAAATTGTCACAATTAACCCTTGTTACAGTGCGGACATTCGAACCATGAACACCTTGAGTTTTTTTGGGACATTTTTTCATAACTATCGAATCAGCGCTTTCCATATAAACAAAGGAATTAAACATTTTTTAGGTGCCATCCAATCACAACAAACAATGGAATATCGTTAGAAGTTTATTTTTGACTTCCTCATGTGAACTTATGAACTGCTAAATCTCATAACTTATGCCATTTGTTGTGATTGGATGACGCCTAAAAATGTTTGATCCCTTTTTCTATGAGAGCGCTGATTGGATAGTTATGAAAAATGTCAAAAGAAACCTTGAAACCATCTCCTCCAGATGATGATTATAGCATCTGGGAGATAAAATCTTTACTATAATTATAACGTTTTGGACACCCTGCCGATACCTGCTTAATACCCACTAGTACTAACACCTTAAACCCTACCAACCAAGATTTCGGGGTCACATTATTTACTATTCCTGATCTGAGCATTGTTATGCGATGGTATGTGAGAGAAACATTTAGAAATACAGGGCTAAAAATAATGGATGGACATGATGACCAGCCGCATCGGACTCATCAACATGTTTACAGTCCTGAGGACCAGTCTAAGAGGGATTTAGCTGGACAAGTGCCAATCTTGGCTGGACAATGTCAGTTGACCAGTCATTAATTTTAGCCCTAATATACATCACTATACAAACCTGTTGAAATTGTGGTGACCATAGATTAGAGGATACATCACTGGGGAGCTGAGGTAGTTCTCCCCCAGATGGAAGGAAGGGTGTCAGCCTCTCTCGGAATTCAGGATTACTCAGCAATGGGCCAAGAGCCTCTGGTGTCAGAACACGAGACAGATCAATCACTGGAGATAAACAGGCACAATAACTCCTCAGTCATGAGAAATTACTGTCAGTATCTCTTTTATGATATTTCTATTTTATAGAGTGCTTTAGCTCCAATATATTTTGCTGAAACTTGTGTGCAATGGCACAAACTTCTTACTGCGGTTCTCAATTCACGCTACATGACATAAGATATTTGATTTATCGGAAAAAGGAGTTTACTATCACATGGATAATAATAAATTTTCATAAAGATTGCCCATAAAGTGACTAAGTGAATGCTTAGTTTCAAAAATTCCTATCTTCATCAGTTTAAGAGCAATATTTACAAAACTTTGCATTTTTACTATTATCAATGTGACAAATTTGATAGTAAATTTCTTTTTACTTATGCGAATTGGGTAGTTGTGAGTTGCCCATTGGAATGTGGTTTGGTTTTCACTGCCACCAGTCAAAAATATATAAGTACCAACTGATTAGTTTTGGTTGATGGCAGTGAAAAACCAATTTCACAACAAGCCATTGAAATGTCTGAGTTTCAGAATATTGAGCATTGCAGTAAGGGGTGCCACATGGTAGAATTACTTGTGTAACCCTGCCATCTTGTGACACAAGTTTCATTTGCAAGAACTGAAAGTAACTGAACTTTCATAAAACTTTATTGTCCAGAATATATATGTTTAGATGATTGGGATAAATCAAAGTACCTTCTCCTCTCTGAACACTGGATGACTGTTCATTTTCTACAGGAACTAAGAATAAAAAAAGAAGAATTAGAATATTGTATAATTATAAGTTTTTCCCTGTACTTTGCATTAAGTGAATGTGGTGAAATTTCAGGAAAAAAAATGGTGAACAAAGAATGAAAAACAAAAGAAAGCTGGTCTTGAAAAATATTTTTAATGACTTTGAAAACTTACAGTACCAATAATTATTTATTATTAATTATTATTTATTTATTTATTAATTATTATTCATTAGTGTGATTCTCAATATTGTGCAAACTTGGTAGTTGCAACTTGTCCATTGGAATTTCATTTTTCACTGTCGCCATTCAAAAATGTAAAAGGTACCATTGGACTGGTTAGTTTTGATTGACAGCAGCAAAAAACAATTTCACAACAAGCTGTTGAAATATCCCAGTTCATAGAATATTGAGAATCACAGTAAGTTGTAATCAGTTGTCATGGATCAGCAGTGATGTTATACAATATGATTGGTTCAAAGGATTTTATCAATTCCATGTCACATTGACTGTAACATACCTTGAATATTGGACAATATATTCTGTAGATCACTAAGCTGGACTGCCTGTCTTGGAGGTGGGGTCTGTGGAGGCACTGAAGGGGCAGCAGTCGCAGGGCGGGGGGTTGGAGTCTCAGATGGAGTGGTTGATGCTGTGTTCCTTGGCCCTGGAGAGGACTGCACCCTGGATGGACTAAATTGAAACAAAGAAACAGATGATCAACTTTAACATTTGGCACTAACCATACCTACTTTCTGGATCGGCATCTGTTTAACCAGACTAAATTAAGCCATGAATTCAATGTGCTGTATTCTAGTTAGTGAACCACTTCGATGACATCGATGTCAGCCATCTTGAATCGCAAGGCATTATGGGGTGTCCAGGCGACAAAACAAAACACAGAGATGACCAATAATATATAAAGTTTCATTTCTTTGTCTTTCTTTCGTGTCCATCTTCTATTGTAAAATTGTCTTGCGGTGAATTGTTAATGTTAACTGATGCCATTACTATAACAAAGCTTTGTAAATCCCCTCCCCCCCCCCTACAAAGATGCCAACAGCATCGTCAAAGTAGTCCATTTATTACATTTTCAAAGACAGAAAATTTAGCAGATAGATTGATCAATAGTCAGTCGTTCACCAAGAATGAAGAGAAAGAGAATATATTAAATTGATTGGCAGTTATCTACCATACTTACGTGGGCGAAGCAGCAGGTGGAGTTGCACTTGCTCCAGTCAAACCACTCATTCCACCAAGACCACTCCATAGCTGTAACAGCTGCTGTTGGTCCATGTTTCCTAATAAACCTTGCAACTGACTATCACCTACAAAACAGACGGCAAATCTTAAAGCGTGAAAATATTAGCAATAAAATTGTGCAACTTGTTGCTCAACATTGTTCTTGCAAGTTGTGGTATATTGCTTGTATTAACTGCCTATACCACAACAAAGTTTTGATGCACAAATTTGTTGCAGAATTAGCTATTTCTACTCTCTGCAAGAATAAAAATTTGTTGCACACAGGGTGGTAATATGAGCAACATTTGCTCTGCAACTTGCAATGTAATAATGTTGTGCAACAAGTGCTCACATTTCCACACTTTTAGACCATCAGATACTTGTACTTGCTGCAATAACACCCTTTTAGATTAAGCATAATGTTTTCCATTTCAGACCACATAATATTCCCTAGAGTTAAGGAATATAAAACAGTTTTCCATTTTAGATATTCTGATCTAAACATGTGAGATGCTGAGAGAACATGAGAGAAGCAAAACCATATTTTATAATATCATTTCTTTGTTTAACCATTGTCCATGAAAAAACATGAATATAGATACAACTCAAACAAAGAATCTTATTCTCAAGAGAACGACACATAGTCTGAAATGGGAAAACATAACGTGCAAGCTAAACAGGTCTATTATCGATCATCCTCCCTGAGTAGTGTCCACTATCTAGACTTTTTAACTAACCTATATGTTCTTCTAATGCTGATGCAAGTCCACTAGGCATTCCAGTTCCCCCAGCACTATTCCCACCAGATCCTGGTGTTGGTGGGTTGTTAAGGAGGCTGTTAACCTTATTACAGTGCTCCTCGTCTTTATCAGTCTTGGGTTCTTGCATCCAGAAAAAGAACTTTCTGGAAGAGGACTTGAACTTGAGGATAAAGGCTCGTCCAGTGGTGCATTGTTTGACACGTTTGTATTCGATGTCGTCAGGGAAAATGATCAAATCCTAGCCAAAAAAAAAACACAGGATTTGATGATGAATGATGAAAATTTTTTGGATGTTACCCAAAATATTTCTTCACAGAAGAGTCAAAGAATAAAAAGATACACTTTTGTAAGTGATTGACTTGTGAAAAGTACTCATGAGATGTCGTTGAAGCGCATAGATTAAAAGAAAAATTTGACATTTTTTCGTAAAAATCTTACACGAAAAAATTCTTTGTTCAGGCTCTGGTTCTCCCAAAGGTTTTCTTTGTTCAAATGAATTAGACGTAGAAATGCCAAAAAATAATTATTTTTGCTTAAATATATGGTTTCGTATCTATCAATACACTTATAATAGAAAATAAAATATGGTTAAATCAAAAATATTAACGGTAATATCGTGACGATATCTTTTCGCCTCGTCATGGTTTGGGCAGGAACTCACATCTTCGACTTTTGAAGTGTTTCTATCCTTCCAACAGAAGTGCATAAGGGAGTCTTCACTTTGGTAAATATACACTAAGCCTTTCCTCTTGTCGGCAGTAACTGTTGTACCCTTCAAATTCATTTTTCCTGCGCGGAATTCGAGTAAATTCTTGGAGGCCGAGCGCCCGGCATGACCAAACAGGGAAGTCGCCATCTTTGAACGAACTACTGATTGATGGAGCGAAAGGTATTGTGGGACCTTGGTAATGAGGGAGGGGTGGTTGGGGAAGTTTGATCGACCTTCAACACAGGGAGCCCGACCAAAACTTCACCTCAAACAATATAAGGTGGCTAGTAGTTATTTTCTGACAATACTTCTGATCCTAAATCGGCAATTTACGACCTACTTTCGAGATATTAGGTTACTAGAATCAGGGAAAATGTGGACAGCAACTGGGCTCCAGGGGAAACAAAAGAAAATTATGTTAACCTCATAATTTGTTTTTGGGATGGATACTCAATTTTGATATTTGTGTGCAATCCCTTTAGCAGGAGATTAAAAGGGGCCCATAAGTGCTATTTCATCAGGATGAATTGTTTGAGAAATGCATGTCATAGCTAGTTTTTTTACATTCCTATAGAGGCTTACTCACCTCCTCCTTAAGCTACGAACACAGGTGCAGCATTGCGCACAATGTTGCAGGCAATTGATGTTGCAAGATATATCATGCTGCATGCAATGTTGCTGAAGTAGAAAATTATCCCACTTCAGCAACATTGCCTGCAATAATGTGCAGATTGTTGCATCGTGTCTGCGCCATTAGGTTTTGGCCAATTTTCTTGATCAGTCTGTAATTTCTTTCAGGATAATATTAGGGCCAAAATCTCCAGCATAGTGAGCATAGCCATTAAGGTAATTCCCTTGTTTTGCACTGCGCATCTTCCTGTGCGCATACGACTAAAAGCACAGAACTTACACAGCTTAGGCATTTTACTTTTATATTCTAGGTAAAAATTCTATTCAAAACTAAATTTCAATTTTTTCTCTTTTTTGAACGGAACAATTGCGATTTTTTAAAACTCGCCCCAGTCTCCTCTCGGAAAAGTGTGAGTTTTCGACCATTTTGTGATGTTTTTCACAAAATATCTCGAAAACAAGCATGGTGACCCCCTTTTTTTGCAGTTTTTAATTTTCCATTACATCATTAATGTCCATGCAAAGTTTCAGAACAAAGTTATTGGCAAAATTTCTTTCGAGGGAATCACCTTAATGCTTTGTGCTGCCATATGGAATTTAAGCAAATTCATGTTTGGAAATATGATGCAATCAAAGCGCACTAAAACATCAGATATTATAATTATGATGCATATTAAAATCAAAAATAATGTCAAACAGTAGCAGGTATATGGTAGTATATTTTCTGACTCTACAGTTAAGGTGAAATACATTTTTCATAAAAGTAAAGCATGTAAGTCCTAAACATATAGATAGAGTGCAAACACTATATCCACGAAACAGTACAATATGGTACTAAATACTACTGATGAAACAATAGATACACATTGCACTAAAGTGATTTTACTTCGCCCGTGAAAAAATTGGCAAATTACAGTGTGAATCTAAAAACCGTGGGCACCTAGAAATATTACAAGAATGTTTCTTAACCAATCAGAAACGTTATTCTTATCTTTCCATCATCTTGTGGTTAGAGAGACATTTCTGATTGGCCAAAGAACAATAGAACATTCCTGGAATATTTCTAGGTGCACACGGTTTTTCGATTCGCACTGTAATAGTTAGTAGGTAGATACCAACTACGACATGTGTTGGACGGCATAATACATTTATGTGTCCCTAGGGCCCATGAAGGCAATAAAGTGTGACTTCAACTTATCATTAATTTATGATCAAGGCTCCAGCAAGAGCCAAAAGCTTAATAAAAAAGCTTTGTATATTACAAAAGTTTATAACATCGTATTATAGTTTTCTAATGTGTAGCTTCATCAAAAGACTCTAAAGCCATAACATTTTCTTTTGTTCTTCATCAACTAGTACTCACTAAATACTCATTTTTCTCTCACAGGCTAAATAAAATCACTCTATAATGTACTATTTAGTGCAAAATATATTCTTTCTGTTTCACAGATTAAGTATGATCACCCTAGTACTCTAAAGTGTCAGAACCAAAAATGTTAAAACATTAAGGGAATTCAAAACTTTAGATTTAAAGTTTAATAATTGGTTTGTATAGTCTAGTGGTGGAAAGTTTCAATAAGTGAAACTAGCCCTATTCAGTCTTGTTGTTATTAGTAATATTGTCATTTCTTACCGTATTACATACTAATTAATAAATTCCTTCCAACAGTTTAAGTTAGTTTACTTTAAAATCACTTACAATTATTAAAAGAATGTTACAATGCGGACAATCAAACCGTGAACACTTCAAGTTTTTTTGATATTTTTTATCCAAAACTAAATTCATAACAAGGCTCTGGAAGTATGTTTAGTTAGCTAACCTAAGCATAATGTTAGAGCCTTGTTATGAATCTGGCTTATGATTGGACGATTAAAAAATGTCAAAAAAATGTCAAAATATTCACGGTTCAAGTGCCCACACTGTAATCATATCAACAGAGGAAATAAGGTGAAGTAACATAATATACAAAATCAAGCAGCAAGTTGCACAACATTGTTGACAGTGTTGTTTGAATTCATGGTTCCAAAACCCCTTAGCTACCATTGTTATGTCCCACAAGCTCAACAAATTAGCTAGAATATCTCAGAATTAAAAACTCTGATCACGGAAAATTAATTATAAATTGTTTCAATTGTTTACTGTCCTGTGAAAATAAAATAAAATTGCCTCATAATCCTTGTATTACTCTTTAAAACAGATACTGTGTAGTTGTTTGTGGGACAAACTTTTAACTCCACTGGGAAAACTACTGCAACAGTGATTGGTTCGCTATTGTGAGTCGGAACCATGAATTATCACCCTAACTGCAACACATTTTCTTTTCTGCATGCGAAGTTCTCTTAGATACTTTTGCAAATGCATTCATGGGGTAATATAAGCAACACAGGTCTGCAACTTGGAATGCTACAATTTGGTAGGACAAGTTGCACAATGCTGTAGCCATATTACCTCACCTTTATGCTCAAAGCAATAAAATATAATTAATTTTAAACAGGCATTTGAGGAAGAAAGGATAATTTACTATCCTCATTTTAAATACACTACAACTGCATAACAATAAAATGTATAATAAGACCTATGTTAGTGTTTTAAGAGTTCTTGAAAGACCTGGGTCTAGCTGATTTCACAAGCTTTTAAGCATGATTCTCTGTGAATATGTAGTGACTGGGTTATGGGTTAGTAAGTATGGTATAATTACAGCGCAACGCACAAAGGTATGACCACATTTAATGTACTCACAACTTCCAGGACCAGGCTTTTTGCTAGCACACAAGCTACATGCTTAATTTGGTAAAACCAGCCAGCTTTGGATCGAAAAGCCTGTGCATGGAAGTATGTAGATAAATTTAATGTGGTCTCATTGTACATCATCTGTAACACTATTGTTATTTTGAGTATGACAGTAATTTGAAAAGCAACAATCCTAATACATCTCTTGTAAGTCTGACCATCAACCATGCATTCAAGGTCAATAAGGTAGGGCTAGGCATGATGCAAGATTATTGCACCTTTTTGCCTTCCCTTCTAGTCACAACCTTCTCTTCAGCAAGTTCTTCCTCACTTTCTTCTTCATCTTCGTCATCAATGATCTTCTTTTTTGGCTGCTCCTTTTTGGCCTTCTTGCGCTGTTCCTTCTTCTTGGGTGATGTAGCTGCACTATGTTCACGCCAAAGCCTGATCTGGTAAGTGATGAAGTTCCAAGCCAGCCAAGATTGCATGAGCACCACAGCAGCCATCGCTGTTGCCCTATAAGAGCAAACAAAAAAAGAGGACTTAAAAAAAATTGCACATCCCAAACTCTTTCCTAGCATGATTTTCTTTTGACCCTTTAGCCTCACACTGGTCTGAAAAGGTCTGAAAAGGTCTGAAAAGCCTTCACAATTTCCAAATCTGTACCCAAAGGTTTTTATTAATGTTTGCATCTTCCACTCTACTCTCCAAGAGGCTCTCTTGCTCCAGAGTAAGAAAAAAATACAGATTTCAATACAAATAATTAGTCTAGTAGTAATGGAAAATGATGATTACATTTTTTAAATGGACTTATCAAAGTAAGGTGTACAGTTACCTGATAAAAGGGCTATTGAAGTTTCCAATGTCCACATTGAGGGCAGCATTTTCAAGACGAGGAAGGCCATACCTTGGAAAATCAATAATCATCTTCATCAGTCGTCATCATCAATGTCATCATCATCACTGTCATCATCATCACTGTCATCATTATCACTGTCATTATCATCATCATCATCATCACCATCAATATCACTGTCATCATCATTATCATCACTATCATCATTATCACTGTCATCATAACCATCAATATCACTGTCATCATTATTACTATCATTAACATCTATCACTGTCATCATCACAATCAATATCACTGTCATCATCATTACTGTCATTATCATCATCACCGTCACCTTTATTGATACTGACACTTACCAGAAAGTCATAACAGTCAGGGCTATGATAGCAAAACGAGCTAACACAAACAATCCAGACCAGACCATAAAACTGCAGAAAACCAGAAACACAGCTGTTAAAAGGAAGCCCTGCCCATGATTAATACACGATATGTGAACTAAAATAAACTTGAAAAATTTTGAGTTCAAAATTGATATTTTAAAAGAAAGACACTTGAGTATTGTAAATGTTGCCAAATGATAGATTGATCAATGGCTATTGCTCTAGTGGCATATCCTTATCATAGACAAGGGTTCTCCATAAGGGCACTCAAATACTGCAGTATACCCTCAAAACAACCTTAATCCCTTGGGAATATTATCTATTGAAAGGAAACAAATTTCTCCATAAGAGCACTAGTGAATATATCACCCCTCAAAAATCATCCTAATTTCCTGAAGCTATTTTCTCATCCTAAAATTATTGCCGGTTGGATGAACAACATTTTTGAATAACAATGGGAAATCAGATGATATTTTTTCTTGGATTTATTCCCAGCAACTTACACATTCCTAGCTATATCATATTTTCCACTGATTTGCAGCAGTCTCATGGCATGGAAGACAAACTCCACAGTATAGTGGATTGTTAGGCAGCACAATGCAAGATGGGTGAAACTGAAAGGGAAGTAAAAATTAAATGGGAGGAAAGTTGAAGGGAAAGAAATATGGCATAAATAGAATAATAACTGAAGGAAAATGGGAAGTAATGGTATTGCAGGGATGAAAGACTATGATTATTTCCCCAGAAACATTTTGAGTAAAACAATATATAAAACAGGTTTTGACATTCCACAATTTTTTATATTTGTAAAAATCAATTAACTTGCCAAGGCAGTTTTCATTTTGAGGAACCAATTCTATTGTTTATCAAAATTAAAACCTCAAACTCATTTTCATTATTTCTGTTCAAAATTAAATGTTTCATTATTTTGATTTTTCTTTGTTGGAATGGTATTTTTAAAGATAAAAATTAATTCTAAACCTTATGTGGCAAATTAAGGAAATATTGGATCACTAGACATAAAGGAGATTCTGAATTTCTAATCATCCTTCCTCATAAAAATATCACCTGGTGCAAGTTGGGCAGGTGCTTCTTATACTGATTTAACACACTACCAGACAAAATTTTAACCATACAAAACTTTGACCACCATATTTAGATGGCACCAGGTCCCAAATTTGCATGGCTAGAAGTTTGAATTTTTATTCTGATAGCACAGTTCCATGTAATGCCTAAACATACAACTTTTTGAATGGTTAAAATATTTGTCCTGTACTGTGTAAACCCAGCCTTAGTATTATCATTGGTTTAAGAATGTGGTGATGGTATACATGGAGTAACCAACAGCATCATATGACAAATGCTTTCTCATTATGCAAACAGACAGTCTTTTTGGATTGAAATAAGAGATCTTATTTTTCAGTCTGGTATCCAAGAAAATATGCATTCTGATTGGCTGTTGGAGCAGGCAGTATTTTCTTTCTCTGCCCATGGTCCAGTATCCCAACATCATCAGTGCATGCAAGGGATGACAGATTATTAATTAAACAACAAAAAACGTTGTTAAAAGTAAATGGGGAAAAAGATCATCATTATGTTATGAACTATACCAACAGTCAGTCTGAATAGGAAAAAAACTGTGCCCTTGGCCTTAATAAGGGACATCACTCTAACAGCCTCAGTCATTATATTCAAGACCTGAGGCACAGTGTTAAGTTATCCAGACCTCCTGGTCGGTAAATGATTAGGGATTATAATTGGTGCAAGCTGCTGTGGTCACCCTGCCCTTCTCCTTTTCCTTTAAATAAATTTTCTTCTTTTTTTAAAAATATTTTTCCCCTAATGGGCAAAGCTAATAAAATAGAATAAAATAAAATAAAAAATATAATATTTGTAAGAAAAAAATTTCTCCCTCAACAAAGTCTACCCTATGTTCAACACATGATTATGTCAAAATCATGACAATTATAACATACGTTAGTACCACTTTCATTATAAGGGTTACTTACTTGAGCATATAGGCAGCCCAGATGAAGAGCAGGTATTCAATGTACAAGTGGATCTTGGCTGAGATCTCTTCCTAAACAACAAATTATGATGAACTGAACTTCAGCTACAAGTCCAATATTTCTATAGAACAAATCCATTTGGGCACAAAGTGTTCCCATTTCAGACCATGTGCAGAGGCGAATTCAAATACCGGTAAGTGACAATATAGTGACATCATCAAAAATCCTGATCTGAATTTTTGTACTTTTTTATTTGGGGATGTAACAATGGACACCCCCCTTGAGATCCCACCCCCCCCCCCCCCCCCCCCCCCCCGATGTGTCATTCTCTTTGTCAACTGATTTTTTGTTTGAGTTTCACCCTAATCATAGTATCTACCCTAGCATTACTTTATAATTTATTGAGGCCTTGCATGATCAGGTGTTGACAATCATGTTAGAGGACAGACCTTAGAATCCCTTTACTCATGTAAAACAATTGTATTGTTCCTGCCATCCAACAGGTTGGGGTCTGTGATCATGAAAATGATGGATCAGGTGTATTAATTTTGGTTGGTTGATCAAACTAAATTTTATTGATCCTTGATCCTAAGCCACTCCTAGCTAGCATAATATCAATCAATGGACTATTTCGACGATGCGGCGGCCATTTTGGTAGGGGCAAATATACAAATCTTTGTTACACTTATGGCATCGATTAAAATTAACGTTTCACCCTTAGACAACTTGACAAGAGATGAATTAAGAAGTCGGACATGAAAGAAAGACAAATAAACGAAATGCTCTATTTTATCCGTCATTTTTGTTTTGTTTTGCCCCCTGGATGCCCCATAATGCATTGCGATTCAAGATGTGAAAATAATGACTGATACTACATAGAAAAATGAAATGCTTGTCACTTAACCAGCATGATAGGGCCAGAGAAACCCAGGATTTGTTTTTTCTTCATCAGATCCTACATATACCCCAGGCATCTCGTAAAAAGTCCTTTTCATTAATTCAGATTCAAGATGGCCACCGCATTGTCGAAGTAGTCCATTATATAAGGTATATCCAAGTGATTAGCTAGAGCTAGTTAGTTGCCCACCTTCTTGGCTTTCATGAAGTACAACTCTGGAAAGCAGTGTACCCAGTGAGCAATTTGAAGAATGAAGTAGAATTTTAACACAAACCTAATAATTAAAAAAAAAAACAGTCAATAAATACTGAACATTAAACAATGCATGGGAAGCACAGGCGGTGTCTGCAGTGGTCTATATCATTTTTATGAAATAGTTTTTGGTGATGTTTGCATTAATAATATTTGCCTTGCTCTCTATTAAAATACACAGAAACCTGCCAATCAGAATGTCAACTACATTTAAAAAATAGTTTATAATAATATTGAATTAATATTGATGATACAAATCTTAATTCAATTATGCATACTTACGACATTTCATTGTGCGGATATCCCTCCCACAATTTCGTAATGCTGGGGAAAAATTTCTGCTGAAATAAATATGGACCGAAACAAATTAGTAAAAATGTATAAAAATAAGATTGAGCACTGGATCAATCAATAGTGGCTATGGAAACGGAATCACTGTCTGTGAAGATTGACCAGGATGGACCTTCTGTATCAAACGAAATGAAATGGGTCTTAAGCATATTGCCTAAACTAGCCTATGAATGGTGTCATATGATAAGGATGTACAAGCAATCAAGAAGAAAAGTAGGAGTTGGAGTTTTCTGGATGGACATGAAACCATTGTTAATTATATATACCTTAATTATAATGTCTGCTCCCCAAGCTGCCGACGCAAAGTAAAATGGAAGAAGTTCACCAGAATCATTGAATTTGGAATTCTTGGTCTTGGAGAGATGAAGTTTGCGAATTACTCTCTGAAATATAATAATTGAACTCCATATCAGTAAAAATTCTAGGGTTTAATAGTCGAATAGACAGTTGATGGGAACATCAGTGGACCAGGCAAAGAGATTGACACAGTCCAAAAAGGAGTTCAGCAGAGTGATCCACCAGCGATTCACTCTGGCTCTTCGTTGACTAGGTCAACAACAGAGAAATAAACTGTACTGTACTGTTCTAAGAAATCACTACTTCAACCTGTGTTTAAATTTATATTTTATCAAGCTTTCGACCTACAGCCGACCTATGAGTCACAATGAAGCAAATTTTTGTTGATTAGATAATAAATGATTAAGCAATTTCTTAGAAAATATTTCACTTTTTGATTTTATTTTAGTAGGGAAAAAAGACAACAAAAAATTAATGAATGGGTGAATAGATGGGGTGGGTGGGCAGAAACCATTGGAAAGCATGCAAAATGGATGAATGAAAGTATTGAATAAATAGAATGGATGGATGGAAGTAAAAGGGTCAATGGGATAGGTAGATAGATGAATAGATGAACAAATAATCAAATAAGACACTCACATCCAGAATATATTCTTGTATAATAGCATGAACTACAATCCATGCTAGACTGTAAAAGAAAATAGTACAGAAATCTTTGGGACCATTGCTGTAAGTCGTAACAACCTCATCAGTTCCTACAAAAAACGAAAAAAATCAAATGAGCAGTCATATTCTTTCAAGATAAAAACTAAATTCACATAAAATTAAAACTAAATTATATAATAAACCCTTATTCTACAATAAGAATAATTTGGTATAAATAGTTTGATATAAAAAATGAGAACTAAATTATTGACACAGTTGCACAATTTTTTCCAGTTCTTGAACAAACATAAAAAAATCAGCCCTGCAGCTGGTGTGGCACAGGGTGGACCATTCATATCAATCAAATTACACCACAAAAAAACATAAATATACCTTATACCAAGAAAATTATTAAATATTGTTTTTAAAATTATTTTAGCTGTATCAAAGGTGAAGAAATCATATGTTTTTACAAAAAAAGAAAACGGTAAAGAAGAGAGTATTGTGTGAAAACCAATCCAGCCAATCCTGATTCAACACGATAATTTACGGTCTCGCAGTAAAAACTACCCCCCAAAAAAAGCTATTTTAGAAGACGAAAAAATAACCACTACTAACAAAATCTAAAATATACAACAACAGGATAATTCTTTTTAATAATTGCCAAACAAAGTCAAAAATCGAGCAATTTTATAAATAACTTTTGAATTCATTGAAAAGAGTTTTCGCACAGATTCATCACGTGTACAAATCATCTTGAGTTGAAAAGAAAGAAAAAAGGCGACAGGAAAAAATATATTTTTAAAAAAGGAAATAGGAAATATTTACCATTGATGTCTCGGGTAATATTGTGTTGAGGAGCAATAAATACAGCAGCTACTTTGGTAGTTACCTGGAGAATATCAAAAAGAAACGAAAATATGTCCGGTGAAAATATCCCAAATTAACCACCTTTGGCTTCGGAAAACCCCTTGAATTCCTCACCTGAAACATCAAGCCTATCATAAAAACCATGCAAATACAAGAGACTATGTCTCCATGGTTGGTTATGATAAACTCATGGCTAAAAATTGAGGCATTTTTGCCTGCTTTTCGTCTACCCGGCATTTTGATCTTCTTTTTGTAAGTAAAAGGACTCAAATGAAAGAATAGACTAGACTTTTCCACAGTCCCCCAGTGCAGCGGCCGAGCGGGGGACTGTGAAAGAGTCTAGTATTATCATCATCACCCTTATCACCCCCACACGTCCCCCCACACATCAAAACATCAGCATCACATCAGAGCGTTTTGTTGATATGACAGAGTGTGCATTCCGGAAAATTTCAATCCGAACTTCAACATGGCGGATTGGAATTCTTCTTTAGACGAACAGCTAAAATCTTTTGTAAATAATGAATTTAAAAATCATATCTCTGTCCCATCTTTGGCAGAATCTTCTGATTTCGGTATTCTTTACTTTTGCTCTCCTAAGCCGGTTGATCAGTCTTTTATGGGTAAGATAAAGAAGGCAGTTTCGTGGCCAAGTAATTTGGGTCAGGCTGCTAATACGGAAAGTTCCGCAAACTTAATCAGCCTGGGTTGGCTTTTTGACTATTGTTTAGACAACTCGGGCAAAGTGAAGTTGAAAGAAGTGCCAGTCTGTATTCAAGATTTGGCATCTGCTTCCCAGGTGAGTGGAGGTATGGAATTCTCGCCAGACACTGGATGCGGTGGTTCATTTAAGAACAAAAAAGTTCTAGACTTGGGGAAGATAGTCAAAATATCTGTGCCATACAAGGAAGTAAGCTGTTGGCTGAAGGGAGTGACGACTCAGAGTTCACCAGAATTATTCAAAGAAGCAAAAAGAAACCATCTGTATGTTATCTATGAGGTTCTAACAGCGGAGCATCTCAAAATTGTAGCAGAAGAGGATTCCAACTTTGAAGGGAACATGAGTGGAAAAGGGTCTGGAAGTTGGAAACGTAAAAAAGATTCTCGGTTAGCACGTCCCAAGTCAATGGGGAGATACACCTTTGCATACAAATGTGGCCGAGTTAGAGTCAAGAAGAAGAAAAGCCATTTGGAGTTGGTTGGGCCCAAGGAGTTTTATCAACCATTTCAGGTCAGAGACCAAAATGAGTTACCACCTACAAGTCAAAGCCGTAAGTATTGAAAGTTGTTACAGTAAAATCAAGATTAGCTGCAGTCCAAATGGTGGGGGTCATTTGATGCAAATATGTAGTAACTCGAATAAAGGTTTGGTGACGATGCTGACCCCAAACAAACAAACACAAAAATCCAGTTGGTGGTGGGGTTGCAGTAGTACCCATCGAATCCCCGGTGCCTGACACACGCAGACTGCAAACTGGACTATAAAAGACTACAAGATATATATTTAACAAATAAAACAGCTTTTTCCATGCTCCGTTCAGTAATAAAGCACACAGGAAGTGGCATAAGTACAAAAGAAGTGTCACACAGAAGTTTCTTAGTCAGTAGAAACGTGTACCCAACTGTGTTTTCCAGTAAAATTTAGTTGTTATTTTTAAAACTTATACAATCTTATCTCAAGAAAACAAATTATAAAACATTGCAAATATATTTTGTGCTATTATATTATTATATGTATATACACCTGATTGCAAAAATGTTGTCATAGGAAAATAAACTTTAAAAAAAATAAAAATAACAAATAGGAATTAATTAAAGATGGCGAATTAATTTAACCTGTTAATGTTTTTGATAAAGTCCATGAGATGGAGTTTCACGTAGAGGAGCTTTCTAGTCGAGAACAAGAAACTTCCTGTTTCGTAAACGTAGTTTAGAAGACAGTCTAGTATTAACGTGTAACACCTCTTTTGAAATGTTTGCCTCACAACGGGAATAGACACCAGTTCCAGAAATAAGTTTCAGTATGTAACATTGCCTTTGTAATGGAAGAAAATATCATTAATGGCTATGAGTTAATCAATTAAATAAAATGAAAAATGCTTTTGTGTTTGTCTTGAATCTTAAGAAAACTCCATTAAATTTGCTATTTCTAATTAATTCCTATTTGTTATTAATTTTATATTTTTATAAAGTTTATTTTTCTATGACAATATTTTTGCAATCAGGTGTGTATATATCTTATACTCTTTTATATAGTCCAGTTTGCAGTCTGCTTGTGTCAATTTAACACTGTCAAATCCCTCCCAGCCCCAAAACAAGAATCTGCATTAAATGTAGCTTGGTTTTAGATGTGGAGGCGAGGCTATTGAATAGGTCTAATATCCCAAACATGCAAAACTATTCTAAATAATATTGTAATTTTTTTGCACTTTTTAGAAACTTCTTCGCTAGAGGAAGATATATCAAATGACGAGTTCATCTATATAAAGACTGAAGATGATAAGGATTAGTTGTAATGAGATTACAGTGCAATGCATGGTATTGTGAAGGCTGTAGAAAGTTTTTGACATCTTTTTGACAAATATATTGTATAATCTTGCCGACTGATCAATGAGAGCAGATAATTTCGTAAGGTGGAAATGGTTCTTCTTATGGAAGCAATTGTAACTGAAACCAGAGCACTTGACTTTCACACCTGCAGGTGTAAACCTCATTGAAATTTCTCAAAAGAGAAAAGTCCATTAAATTGAAATATGAAATGTTCTAATAGTATTTATAAGCATTAGAAAAATGAGAATTCAGCATGATTGTAGTTGTTTGTAAATCCTAACAACCAAAGAACACAAAGATGTCAAAAACCTTGTGCTGCGCTTTAAATACCGGTAATAATAATTAGTGATATTAGGCAGTTTTTACATTAGAAAGATGTATTGTAATTTGCTAGTGGTTTATATATAGTTCTAATTACAACCAAATAGTTATAGTTTAATTGAATGAAAATAGACCTTTTTCCGAAAAATTTTCTATTCACAGCAAAAAGACAAATACGAATGATATTCGGCATCACTAAATCACGGAACCAACGGAACCAACGGAACCTACGGAACCACCAGAAAATTTCCAATCTATAAAATAAATGCATGAAAAAACTTTTTTTTGTCTTACTTGATGTCATTAAGCTTATCAATCAACAGAATAATCAACACACTCGCTGAATAGATGCGATTGTCGGACTCCTACTGCTGAAGTTCATGTCAAGATTAAATTATGTGTGGTTTAACATATCTCATCGATTAATTAGAAAAAATATTAAATCAGGTTTGTCTTAGCACGATTAGCGAAAGATTTGAAGTCATAACATCCATGTATAGTCATCAATGTATGGCAGCCATTTTGAAACACAGGAAACCCAATATGACACAGGAAACCCATCATTACGTCATGAGCATGCGTCATGTGGTTTCCAAGAAAGAAAGCTGGCATGGTGAAGAAAAGTAAGACAGAAGATCGACCACGTTCATGACGTACATGATGTTAATTAACACGTACAGAATCGCTGTATAGACTGAACTTGCTTTCTTGTTAAAATATATTTATCTTTTGCCTTTCATTTTTTTTGGTATGTAAAATAAGATTTGATTGATTAATGATGGGTTTCCTGTGTCATATTGGGTTTCCTGTGTTTCAAAATGGTTCAAAAAAAGTTTTTTAATGCATGTATTTTATAGATTGGAAATTTTCTGGTGGTTCCGTAGGTTCCGCCGGTTCCGTTGGTTCCGTGATTTAGTGATGCCGAATGATATTAATCTTTTAATTTAAAGAATCAGTAGTCTTAATAGGAATCTGGTGTCTTTAATTTATTCGAATATTCCCATTCATAATAAGTTTTAATAGGTCGTTTTCATGGCATGTATGATTAGTTAACTTTGAAGAGGTTTGTACAAATAGATAGCTATTTATAAGTTTTAATAGGTCATTTTTATGGCATGTATGATTATGTATGTACTTTCAAGAAGTTTGTAGATAGATTGTAGATAGACAGCTATTTAAGGTGATTCCCTCGAAAGAAATTTTGCCAATAACTTTGTTCTGAAACTTTGCATGGACATTAATGATGTAATGGACAATTAAAAACTGCAATAAAAAGAGGGGGTCACCATGCTTGTTTTTGTGCTAGATGCTCTTCAAATATAGCAATTTATAGGTTTTTGGCGAAATGTGGTTGCAACCAGAAGTCGGTTGATATTTTGATATATGATGCACAGCAGCAATTTTATTAAAAATATCAAATAAAAAATGGGGATCACCATGCTTTTTTTCGGAATATTTCGTGAAACACATCACAAAATGGTCGAAAACTCACACTTTCCCAAGAGGAGACTGGGGCGAGTTTTAAAAAATCGCATTTTTTCTGCTCAAAAAAGAGAAAAAAATAGAAATTTAGTTTTGAATAGAATTTTTACCTAGAATATAAAAATAAAATGCCTAAGCTGTGTAAGTTCCGTGCTTTTAGTCGTATGTGCAGAAAGATGCGCAGTGCAAAACAAGGGAATTACCTTAATAATTTAGGAAAACACATTTTATTGTTAATAATAATTTTTTTGCATTTTTTATCTTGGTGTAAAAATGACAAGTCCAGTGCTATGGGCATGACACATGTAATACATAATATCAATAAAATCATTCAAACCAATAATTATTATTTATTGTTTTGCCTTAATTTATAAGAATAAGTAGTTTTGAAAGGTTAGGAAAGACAACATTTTTACTCTCAATTGTTCTTTGCTGCATAGAGAAATATAGACCCCTTTTAAAATTATCTGGCATGCAAGGCTTAGAAGAAAATACAAAAGAAATGATAAAAATTCCACAAAGAAAAAGTGTGATTTCTTTCGTCCTGTTAGTCTCACTTTTAGAACAGGATTGAGAGTGGTCTATGGAAAACTCAAATTATTTTTGTTTCCGTCACTGAGTTTAGGATAGAAAAATTTAGAATCATTGCATCAAAAAATATCATGACCCTCTTATTAAATCTAATGACCCCCCACAAAAACATAAAGACTCTTGAGGGAGCATTCATTTTTTAGGAGGGGGGGGGGGCCGGAGGAATTAGAGGAATCAAATAGAAAAAAAATGCTAGCCCCCATGGTAAGGAATTGAATATTTCGATAACCCCCCCCCCTACTTCCAAATATAAAAATTTTCTAGCCCCCCCCTCCAGAAAAAGAATAAAAAAAAAAAAAAACACTGTATTTTTATTCATGACCCCCCCTGGTTCAACATTCAAAAAAAATGTGACCCCCCCTTTTTATCTAGTAATTTTTTAATGACCCCCCCTCCTCCTAAAAAATGAATGCTCCCTGAACAGAAAAATTTGATCCTGTTGGCTTTAAAAAAGTTAAATTTTTACTGAATAAATGTATAAATATATATAGCCCCATAGCCCCTTCTCACCTAAGTGAAGGGTATATTTTTGATTTGACATGTATCTTTTCAAAATTGGCCATGTCTGGAATGGTGAAAAATGTCTGGTGAAGTTCTTGCATTGAGGGAGGTTGGGAACTCATCCCAAGATCAATGACCTGTATGAAAATATTAAATGTGTATGTACTAAATGTTCTATTGTGTTACCCAAGCTTGATTAGCTTCTTAACTACTCTAGGTAACCAATACCCTTAGTTAAATTTTAGGGGCAGAGTTAGGGAGTAAACAGGGAGGCAAAAATCCCCAAAATCGCTGAAGCAAAAAAAGGATGGGGGAAATTTGCTTATAAAGTTGTTTTTTCTTTGGGGGGGGGGGGGGTAGTTCTAGCTAGAAATTTGCACACTTGCCAACTCATGTAGGGAACAAAAGAATTTTGTAGGGGGGGGGGCAGGCCACCTTATCTAAATAATTTGGGAGGGGCAGTGACCCCCCACTTCCACCACCCCTGATTTTATCTAATTAATGTTATTTAATATAAATTTTTTGTGGTATGAATAAACTATTATTACAGTATTATTCTATCGAAAAATTTACATTATTTCATTAAAATGACTTACTCAAAAATTCTTGGACTTTATTGACATTTTGACCCCAGAATTAATACAAAAAGAACTTTGTTTTACTTTGTTTTTCTTGTCTTTTAAATGCATTGTAATAGAAAATGTTATTCTAATTTTATTGTAATGAGGTGAGATTTACCAGATAATAAAAGATGATAAAATGATAACAATTTCTATTATTGAAAGAAGATTTTTCTCTATATCAAATATACAGCTTGACAAAGAAATCCTAAAATATTCCATTTTATGCATAATTTTTCAGGCACACCAGCTGAAAAAATCTAAAATATTGTGAAATCCTGGAAATCTCCAAAAATTACTTTTGTCCAGGACAGTGATCACAAAATGATATAGAAACCTTGGGCTGGGGTAGGGGGCAATAAACCAGCCCTAATATCAAATATTTAATCCAAACATTCGCATTTCGTATTTTTCTCGAAAATGCGACTCATTCTTAATTGCAATTTCCTCTTTTTCATTCACGATTTTTGTGCATTTACCAGCTGTCCATTTTAATCGATTCAGCGATGGTTAAATTACGTTCATCTTATCGACCAATCAGCGTGCAGAAGAGTCATGCCAATTGTTTCCCAGAGTTACATATGGCGATGGAAGGTTCCTAATGTTTACAGTTTTACAGCCGTAAGTTCATCGGGAATCGTCATTCCTTTAAGGGCAAGATGCCGGAGAAAGAAGCCACATTGCCTCTAGAGTTATGGAGACTTGTTCTTTCGTACTTATCTGTAGCTGATCTTTGCCGATGTTCGCAAGTTTGCAAAGAATGGAGAGAGTTGGTCAAAAGTCTTGATAGTACAAGATGGAAGACACTGTTTCTCGCGGCAAAAAAGTGGAGACATCCGAATTGGCCTAACACTACTGAAAAAGAACCCTCTTCGTGGAAAAGCACTTATAAAGCTCACCATATAGCATCACAACAATGGATCAACCGAAGCATCGACGTAAGATGCTCTCCATTTTTTATCGCTTTGCGAAGAAGGCCCGAAAAGGTTACTCTACACGTCGGCCCCGGGAAGAAGTACTCAAGTATTCGTGATGCTATGAGCGCTGCTTCTCCTTTCGATCGAATCGTCCTACATCCCGGGATTTACGACGAACAGCACTTTTTAGTCTTGAAATTTCCAATAGAGATTTACGGAGAAGGAGAGATCGGAGATGTAGTGATTCAGATGACCATTGAACAGCAATGTTCGACGGCACGTTTGGTCAATGTCGTAGTTCAACCTGGTACTGGGATGTTAGTTCAAAATTCTCCAGTAATAATGAAGGTAGGGCAGTTTTCCTTTACCATTTATCGTATAAAATTGCTAATTTTGTCTAGTTCGTTCCCTAATCCCCTTATAGAACACTAAATGCAAAGATCTTCTTCAAGATTATTCGTATTTTTTTATGAGTTAATCGAGGTCATCACGTTAGGTCTTTTTCGAATTCAACTTTATTTCACGAGCAAGACAAGTTGATAAAATTATTTTCTTGGAACTATAAAAAAAGCCCTTAAGATTTTTTTCATAACAATCCTCCAATAAGCTTAAAAACTTTATGACAAAGATATGTAAAATATATGTACATCTTTTTGGAGAAAAACTGTCTCAAAAATTAATTATATTACCGGTTTCTTAAGGGTATTCTTCTCTTTTTTTTTAGTCACGACACGAGTTTTATTAGATGGTAACACTGTTATTTATTTCTGCTTCGCTACAAGTCGGTAAAAAATTCTTTAGCAAAAAAATCTTAAAAAATATTATAATTTTTTTTTTTCCAAAAACATTTTGAGCAGTCAATTTTTCGCCCTTCGACATTTGCATTCAGAGACTTTCTTTTTTTCAATGCAGCTTAGTAACTACATGAATTCGAACATTCATTGATTGTTTGCTATCGTCACTTCACATCCGTCATTCCTGACAGTTTAATCAATGGTATTTCAAAATTAGTCTATGCTTTCCAATGGATTTTTACAAAACAAAAACCTTGTGCCAAGACGGAGTTCTTGCTTCTAAAAAATCGTACTAAATTCGATAATATACTTCGCAGGTCTTGACAAATTAGTTGGAATGATATATCAACTCCAAATTCGAAAGATTTTTAATTGATCGTATATAAAAAAAATTGCCGCTATTATAAGTTCGTTACCGACTAAAAGAAACTCACTATAGATAAGACATAATTCCAAGCTTAAAAAACAATCAATACTGATTAAAATTATTCAAGTTGTTATGGAAAAAAACAGCGAAAATTCATAGCTGAAAAAGAGCATCTTCAATTTTATAAAACAAAAATTTTCTCTTAGAAAAAAAAAGACTTCGAACCATAATATTTAAAAAGTTACTAGTAACTTCTGTACATATTTAGAATTAGTCAAAGAAGCTCAGGGCGTTAATCCCGATGGTGATTTTTTTGGGGTCTTCAACTAGCATTGAAAAAAGCCGTTTTTCGAAAGTGTCGTTTATAATATTTAAACACCATTCTGAAATTCAATTCTGCTTTTGGCCAAGCATCTTGCTTATAATTTTCTTTCCTCGGTGATATATACCTTTTTGTGTAAATACGATTTTAATTAAAAAGAAGTCTGCATTAGGTTTCTTTTGTTCTGGCTTGGATTGGAATCCATGGAAGTGTATGGGTGCTTGACAGACTCCTGAAATGACCGACTGATGTCAAGGATTAAGATAATAAAAATGCCAAAAGTAAATGGATTTTCAAATATGTTAAATTTCCTACCCTCTGAGTAATCTAGAAACGACCGTAGAGGGATACTGATGAATATAACTGTAGTCTAACTTAACCAAGGATGCAAGTACATCGATGTACATCTTGCCCAAGATAAACCATCTTGTAGGTTAATAGGCGACCTGTCATAGCGATGTATTTTTGTCTTCTTATCTGATGTAAACTTGAGACTCTGCACCACAGCAACAATACGACTTAGCTTTCCCTTTTTCTTTTCTCCGAATTTTTTTCTTTCAAATTTCTTTTTTGTTGTCTCATATTCTATTCCCATCCTAGACGATTCATAAGTCGTAGTTTTCGCTCCTCATATGATTCTTGAGCGAACTGTAACCGACTTATAGAATCAGTCTATTCCCACCCATTTACCAGGAATTTTTCTTTTCATTGTTTTGCTTCATTCACTATTCTTTCCTCGATTAATTTTTCTTCTTAGTTTTGAATATTTTTACCGTAACGCGGTTGTTAGTGAAGATTTTATTTGGAACTAAGATATGATTCATTATTTACGTGCTTTGAACCAATACCGTTTGAAGATTAATATTCTTCAAACACATAGACTTGGCGCTAGTTCATTTGCTAAGCACTTTAAACAGTTTTTGGACAACGTTACGTAACATCAAAAATTCGAACAATAACATCCAAAAGTCTTAGCCAGAAAATTACAGGATATTGAAATTACGGCTTAATAAAAACAAACAAAACCGAAACAGTGTAAAAATCAACCGCAACAGTACGAGATGTAGTCTGATAAGCAAGCAAACATTTCGGCATTTCCGTGATCCAAGAACAGCGAAAATACAGAACAATTACGAAGACTTGCAGTACATCTCAAAGTGGGTGTTTCAGTGTTTTAAAAGCAAACACTTGATAGTTTGTTCCGATTTATCATTTTATGTTTCTTGGTATGAGCTCGAATACTTTGTTCTAAATTAAAGGTCCTAAAAGGTGGAAAAATGTATGACACTGGCGCACGCCCGTGAAATGCAGAGGTGAATCTAGGGGAGGGGGTGGATGTCGATGGTCCTTCCAAGCCCCCTACTGCAAGTTAAATCCCCTAAATGCCAACTAAACTACCTACCCTTAATTACAACATAGCCAGTAGATATTTTTTTGGGGTTTTACTCCGTATGCTTTCATTTTGAACATCAATAGTTGCCAAAATTCTTTTCTGCCCCTTCGCGAAAAACAAATTAAAGTTGTTCCTTTAAAAACACCTGAACTTTGATTGTTCGGTTTAACAGAGAGAAATAACAGCCGAAAGAACTGACTCTCAGCGAGCGAGCTGGAGAATGAACAATCATTGGTGAAAAACTTGAAGTCTAATGACACTGAAAATTGCCAGCTGAACTCTCTCATGAAAATGACTTTAATTTCCTTTAACGACTCCCCGTTGTAGATATTGTTCAGTTTAGGAGTCTTCAAAAAAGCTTTCAATCCGTTACAAGGTGTGAAAATTTGCCGGAAAAAAAGCTAAAATATACTTTGCAAAAACCATAATATCGCCTAATAGACGATAACAATTGTTTATTCTGTAGTAACCACATTGTACAGTCAAGGGGGTCTAAATTGATCTTTAAGTTCAGATCAGTTTTGAGCGAAACAAATTGACACTATGACGGACCAGCTGTCATATTTTGACTGCAATTTATTCTCGAAAATCTCCCTTAGATTGAGCACTTGAGCTTAGTAAGATTAATGTTGTCTCTTGTCACGGACATGAGAAGTATTTTGTTTCAGTTTTTTCCAGTTTTCGTTCGTCCAAATGAACAGAACCACTGAGTGAGTGTATAATTAGTGTACTTGATGTTACTGACTTCAGTAATCCCTTAAAACTAAACCTTATACTATAGTATTTAGAAAGATATATAACACTCCCAAGAAAAAAACAATCTTGTCTGGGTAATAATAGTAAACTATCGATTTGTTGCTCATTTTGATTCGGTTTGGTGATGTGCACTCAAATCTAGAGTTGGCGAATGTTGTAGATTATGAAGAAATTGAAAGGAGAAAGGCTTGGGAAAAACAAAGGAAAAAACGGGAGGGGGATTTGGTTAGGGAGAAGAGGAAAGGAAAGAGAATTTTGCTGAGAAGAAATGAAGAGAAGAAACCGAATAAATAGAACTAGACGAAAGATAAGGAAAGGAAGCGACGAGAGGAAAGGAGAGGAAACGAGAGGAGAGAAGAGGAGAGGAGAGGAGAGAAGAGGAGAAGAAACGAGACTAAGAATAGGAGGAAAAAGCAAGAAAAATGAAAAGAAGGGAATGAAAAAAGTGAAGAGTGGAAAAAGGAAGTCGATTCATAGCTGATTTTCATGAAGTTTCGCCAATATTTAGGCAGCTGTCCCAAAGATAACACTGCAATATGATAACAAAGTTCACCTTTAAACGTGTGCGTAGACACGTCAGGTGGAAGAGACGACGTGTGCCTGGCCGCGATTAAAATTTACACAAGCTGTCTTACGATATTGTTTCGAGGAAAAATATACCGCTTCTTATATCAAACTTTAGTTGTGTTTCATCATTCTGTCAAATAATTTTTGAACGGATGGCATTCTTGATTACATTTTGGAAGAGATATCAGTGATGGAAATAACGAGTGAAGTCAGTGGGTGTAATTGCTACAACGTAATAAAAAACCCGTCCGACTCTGTTGCACCAAAGCGAAATGAAAACAGAAGAGTAATATTCAAAGACTAATAATAAAATACTAAAATAAAATAGATGCTACTATAGGATTTTTTAGTTGTGCTTCACCTAGAACAGTTACGTGAGGTATTGGTTCCCTGTATGAAAATTAAATGAGATTATCCGGATAATAACTGAAGAACTCCTTGGCCGGGAAAACGCGGAGGTCAGAGCTGACGTAGCCCCCAAACCAAACCAAACAATTTGATCAAACCCTGGACAACCTCTTGGCTAATCTATATGTAGCGATATACGAGAAACATTGTGCAAAAAAAAATGTCCCTCCTTTTTGTTAACGTTTTTATAAAAATGGAGTGAAATTTAAAGGGATAATTCTATTTTACTCTAGAATCAAGGATAGAGTATAAACGAGAGAGATAATAACGAGAGATAAAAACCAAGCGTAGCCGACAAGACAACAAAGTCAATAACAGGAGCCGGATTTTCCAGTAGTAAATTAATCAAGGTGTCAGTACTGGAGTTTTGTATTTGTATTGAAATCAGGTTCGCATAAGTACGCAATAACCGGCCAATGATGGGATAAAACACACGATACAAGTGACCTTTAAGGAGGCCGGACATTGAAGAAAAAGCCTTCTAGTTTTCCTGTCATGAAGTATAGATAGGCCGTACAACTAACACTCTTATGTCAGTAGCAATTGTAATAAAAGTTGACCTATAGTTGGAGGAGAATAAATCGTAAAACGTGCTTGAAGAATTGAGGAGAGTCGAGACAAACTGCACGAAATATACTTCGTGTAACGGAAGATGGAATATTTAGTTCGGATAATCCGATATGTGATAAAGAGGTTCGTTCTACTTAGTGTCGTATATTTTTTTTTTCCTGAGTAAGATTTTGAGTAGATTTGATTTCATTCACTTTGCTTAAGCCTGAGTTTATTTTTTATTTCTTTAGAAAACATAACACTAAAAAAAACGCTACAACTTTTGAAAAATCCAAAAACTGCAACACTCCTTTTTTGCCACTTCGTTTTTTTATCGTGCGTTATCGACTTGAAATGAAGTAACAAAATAATATTAAAATATTTTATGCCTTTTATTATAGTTTTGGGCGTAAGTGTCCTCCATTTCAGTCCACCTGTTATTCCCTTGAGTATTATGCTTTGTTTATATTTGCCCTTTTACCGATAACAGCCGAGCAAACCTGACATTGATGTAAATTTTCTCCCTAACTTAGCTCATAAAATGAACTGTTTCTGTTTGTTTGTTTGTTTTGTTTGTTTGTTTGTTTGTTTGTTTGTTTGTTTGTTTGTTTGTTTGTTTTGTTTGTTTGTTTGTTTGTTTTGTTTGTTTTGTTTGTTTGTTTGTTTGTTTGTTTGTTTGTTTGTTTGTTTTGTTTGTTTGTTTTGTTTGTTTGTTTGTTTGTTTGTTTTGTTTGTTTGTTTTGTTTGTTTGTTTGTTTGTTTGTTTGTTTGTTTGTTTTGTTTGTTTTGTTTGTTTGTTTTGTTTGTTTGTTTGTTTGTTTGTTTGTTTGTTTTGTTTGTTTGTTTTGTTTGTTTGTTTTGTTTGTTTGTTTTGTTTGTTTGTTTTGTTTGTTTGTTTGTTTGTTTGTTTGTTTGTTTGTTTGTTTGACTTTGCTTTTTTTTGTCCGTCTTGATTGACTGTCCTGTATCTTGCTCTAAACACTGACTAACATCTCCTTTTCGTTTCATTTCATTCATGTCCAGGTCGCCACGGGTCATATTCAGGTCGATAACTGTATCTTCGAACAAGGACACGTCCAAGTCTCATCACCTGGCAGCGTTAGCATTCGTTATTGTAGTTTCAATCATTCATTTATCATCCTACGATCTGTAGGCTTCAGTCGTGTGGAAAATTGCGAATTCGTCACTGACGACACTTCCGCTGTCATCATTGAAGGTATTCCACCAATCACGAGACAGAGACCTGTCTCTCGACCGGTCGAAAGCTGGATGGTCGCTAACGGAATCGATTCACTAGGACTTGAAGACTTATACGATATATCGTTCTCTCACACCTCCGTTAATTCTAAGAATCGAAATAAGAAAACAAACAAGGACTCTAAAGAGACAACATCAGTAGGAAGCAATAAGAAAACCAAAGGTAGTAGCGCGTTGCTTAGAGACAACGATAACCAATCGAAAGGGAGCACAGGCAACCATGTTACCATGGTAACAAATGGCCACAGCTACCTTAATTCTGTGACAGACGGTGCTGAACCCCGTAAAGGGAAGTACCAACTAGATACTCAAAGTAGAGACGTAATTCGTTCAATCCATGGCTGCGTGGTCAGAAATAATAACTTTAAGACATGTAAAGGTGCGGTGTTAGTGCGGCGACGAGGGCACGCGTGGATCGAGTGTAATGAAATGGCGGGAATCTCGTACGGTATACGTTGCATGTCGGGCGCCAAAGTCGTCCTGTTGTACAACATGATTCACAACTGTGATTCCTCGGGGATATTCTTCCGAGAAAGATCTCACGGGCTTGTGGCGGGGAATGATATCTTTATGAACAAGGAAGCTGGTGTCGATATTCGAAGTGGCTCGGACCCCATAGTGCAGCACAATAGGATACACAGTGGGAAGAGGTCTGGCGTGGTGATATTGGACCGCGGGAGAGGTCTAATACGGGATAATGATATCTATGATAATGCTGAGGCTGGAGTGTATATCTTGTATCGTGGGAACCCTGTGGTCAAGTAAGTCAACATAACCTGGTTGTTAGACTCTCAATAGATCTAGGTAGTCTGGTTTCTACTGCTTTAACTTGCATGTTTGTTTGCTTGCTTTGCCGTAACCAGTGGCGTAGGAATGGGAACCGCCTGTCCCCACCTAAAATCCATTTACCAATTTAAAAATTCCCGATATCCATCACAAGCGCAACGACCCTTTTTGTGACCTTCTCCCAATTCTGATTTCATATTCATTTTAAGGCACAATCGTATCTGGTCAGGACAAGCCGCGGGGATCGCCATAACCGAAGAAGGGCGTGGTCACATTACCCATAACGATATCTGTGGAATGGAATGGGGTGGAGTAGACATCAGGAATGGTGGGAACCCTGTGGTATCTAATAACTGGATACGTGATGGTCAAGCAGACGGGATTGTTATTGGTGAAGGAGGAAAAGGCATCATTATGGATAACGATATTCTAGGTGAGGGATTGAGAGCCAAATATCAAATATCAGAGTTTCACATGGAATTGTACCTGTCTTTTTCGTGCCTTTCCTGGGATAGTGGTCATGGTGCATTTTGGTCTAGCTTGGGTACAAACATCTTTTGTTCATCATGCCTTATATGGTGTTATTTGTACCGAAACTAGAACGCTTATCATATTTATCGAAGTCAGAAAAGGCCTATGATTCTCAATCAAACGAGAATCAGCTAGTCCTGTTACCCATGGTTGTTAAAACAGTTGCCAGTACCAATGCGTATGAATATCGCTCCCACCTATAGACCCCTTACAGCACGTCGGAATGCAGCTCAATTTGGAGGACAAAACAATAGGTTCCAATTCTCAGGAGATTGAAATTCCTTTGTTTTGTCCTCCAAATTGAGCTGCATTTCAACGTGCTGCAAGGCAGGGGGTCTATACTACTCTGCCTTCTTGTTTTGACTTGGTTTCTTTTTGTTCTTCTTTAACAGCCAACAGCGGGTGTGGTATATGGCTACTCACGATATCCAAGCCTGTTATTTACGGCAATCGCATTGGCAAGAGCGGTGATAGTGGAATATCCTTTGTGAGCAGTATTGACGTCATCCATGAAAACCAACAGCTGAGCTCACAGTTCGTTCAACAAGAACAGGATCAGGTCAGATAACATCAATAAAACAGAATCAAACATAGTATTTCCTTTCCCCAACTTCATGCCCCGTTTCATTCTTGTTTTATTCTTGTGTGATTTTATTTGATCAAAAAGCGACAATAAGACTGAGTGCCGTCTCTATTTTTGGAACGCAAGTGACGTCAGAGCCGCCATCTTTTGTTTTTACGAACCAACATGGCGGTGATGATTTTTTTTTTTTTGCCTTTTATCCTCCCGAGAAGGGATACACGCAAAGAATACTGTAGTATTAATTCGCTGGGAGTCAACAGGAGTTGTATAAGCCTAGAGAACCTTAAACACGTGGCGTATCCGAGTCGAGTGTTACTGTGAATTCTCAGGGGAGGGGAGGGTAAAAAAGGAAGAGCACAATGCGTATCTATCGATTCGGCGAGTGTTAGTCTGCATGACTTCTCGAAAGTCCTTTAGCATATCACAGCATATATTGAACACTCTATTCAAAGTACGAGACTGAGCCGGAAACTTGTATAAGTCTAAATCTAAATAACACATTCTGCTCGAGAAAAAAAGTGATTTATATTTTTCTAATATCCACCTTCTCAGGATATAATTTTGATATTGGTCAATACCTCAAAGTAGCTTTATTATATTGCTTTTAAAATTAAAGGATTTAAAAGGGAATCCAATACACGTACAGAAGACTAGTGCCTTCTGATATAACCACTCAAGCTAACATTTCTCGGCCAATGATAGCGCAAATAGTGTCTAAGATATTTTATGAAATCTTATTTTTATCCGCTATTTACCCTTAGCGTAAGATTTAGTCTACAAGATGTTTCCTTTCCATTAAGCCATCGGACAAACATTGCCTCGAGTCTTATTTTACGTATCGCTTATCAGTGAAAAACAAAATACAACCCCTGCTTTGCGGATTTTCCTTTCTAAGCTGTCTTTTCTCTTTTCTGTGAACGAGTCTGTTATCAGAGCAGCCCGGCATGTCGGTTAATCTATGAAAGATTTAGAAAAGCTTAGTATCTAAGATTTTCTTTTTGAATTGAGGAAGTGCCGTTTCTAGAATATTAGATGAGTTTGTCATTCCAACTTGACCTTGCTTGTTTTGAGGGATGTAATATCAAGATATGAAAGCTAAATATAGTAGCACTGAACTATATTCGTAAGCAAGGGGGCGCGGGAGATTTTGATCCAGGTAGTGAGTGAATAATACAAAAATATTGGACGAATATAAAAATGAAAGTGTTAGGTTTTCCTGCCCCCCCCCCCCCCCTGGATCCAGTATTGAGGGGCAGCAGTGTCCTTGCCATTACGAACATCATGTCAGAATCTAATAAATGTTCTCTTGTTTTTTATAGGAGCAGCTCCTTCAACCGTTATTCTACGATGAAGACTTGACATCATCGTCCAATTTTGATGACCATGACCATACCTTGGATTTCACAGGTAGCCTGGCCAGTCCTTATTAATACTACCGGTCCTTTTATCTGACTATCTGGCTTTCTGTATTCATAATATCTCAGCTTCTACTCCTTTATTTATTGTTACCACAATCTCGGTCCGACCTCGCCCAACGCTGGCCCGGCCGATTTTTCCCATAATGCTGAACCAGATTCAGCTCTCTTCCTCTATATATAGCGATGTTTAGCTCTTTTCCTATTTAATTTCCTCTTCGATACTGCGATATTGAAGTGTCATGCTCGTTGGAACAAAACTCTGTCTATAAATATATGTGGATCACTTGGTATAAATCACTTCAACACCTCAAAAACCCTGGCTTACTTAGAGATCAGCAACTCCCTAACGTCCTATTTAAACCTCAAAGACCTGTTCTCCTAGTGCGCACCTTCGAGGAATCGCAGTTTGTTTTGTGCGCAATAACATTAAATCAGTGCGCTATCCATGGCGTAACTGTACGAAATTCATTGCGCAACTGTACGAAATTCATTGCGCAACTGTACGAAATCCATTGCGCAACTGTACGAAATTCATTGCGCAACTGTACGAAATCCATTGCGCAACTGTACGAAATCCATTGCGCAACTGTTTTGCAACAAGCGTGCACAGTGTTTGTAGTGTCAACAACATGAATCGGGGTGGCGGGAAGGAATTTAAAAATGCATGTTTAAATTTTAGCTTGATAAATATTTCCGGTTTTTTTTTCATTAGGTCCAAGACCGGACAAGAACTACGCCACTATAGATAATAATAAAATATACGACAATGCTGGCCACGGTATTCACTTCTGCGCCAATGAAGGACTTCTAATTAGGGACAATAATATCCATAGCAACAAGGGCTGCGGTATCAGTATCGTCAAGCCAGCGGACATCACCATTCAGGACAACGGTATATGCAAAAACGAGGGATCCGGCATCAGCATCGATACCAATTCTTCGGCTAGTATCCATGGTAATGGTATCTATGGAAACCATAAACATGGTTTACACATATCGGGGAAAGGAATTATCCGAGAAAATGACGTGTTTTCGAACGTGTTGTGTGGAGTCCAAATCTGTGGTCCTGGAGACCCGTTCGTGACGCGAAATCGCGTGCAGTCCACAAAGCATCACGGGATTGGTATTATGGAAAATGCGCGAGGTTTCGTTGAATGGAATGATATCTATGAAAGCAAGGTAGCTTCACTATACCAACATCCTGAAAGCACCACACACTTGTACAATAATAATGTCGTTCAAATCAAACTCGCTGAGTCCAAGCTGTTTTGTATGTACGATACAGAATCCAAGACTTGTAAACTGGACGATTCAGTTGACATGGAAGGTGAACCTCCTCGACCCAGGCCGAGTAATATTAATAAGATAAACGAAAAATCGAACAAGTTTGGGTCAGTTAATTCATCTAGTGCTGCAAACATCGTCTCTATATACACGGGATGTCACGGGAGAACACGATTTTGCGTGATCTCGTAACACTGTCTCTCTGTACATGGAATGTCACGGGAGAACACGATTTTGCGTGATCTCGTAACACTGTCTCTCTGTACACGGGATGTCACGGGAGAACACGATTTTGCGTGATCTCGTAACACTGTCTCTCTGTACATGGAATTTCACGGGAGAACACAATTTTGCGTGATCTCGTAACACTGTCTCTCTGTACATGGAATGTCACGGGAGAAAACAGTTTGCGTGACCTTGTAGCATTTTCTCATGGAGAAACACAGTTCTCTATCAACAGATATTGGTTTGAACAGAGATACAAGGCAAGAATAGGCTCCCTCGATCCAATTCAAATATATATTTATAAGACTGCCAACTGAAATCCTTAGAAAAAACAGTTAATAGAGATATGGAAGAACTGCATTCACCCTGATGAGGAACTACATCAAAACTGGACTGTTTGTATATTTATAAATAAAAAAGAATTCTAAAGTAGATACAGAACTTATGCATCTAACTGACTATGCAGGCTAGTAGAGAGAAGAAAATGTATTTATTGAGAAAGTTAGGTTTTGATAGATTGTTGCAATTTTAGGCATGACATAGATATTATTTGTTCCAATGAGTGGCTAAGCATTAAAATACAAAATCAAAGATACATATATATAGATTGTTTGGTTCATCAGAGACCACAGAGCAGGAAGGGAGGGGCAGAGGGTCTATAAACCCCAACTTTTTGTCCTTTTGAATACTCGCAAGAAAGTGTTGTATTTTCCAGTTTTAACCCCCACCACACACACACACACAGGCTCTCCACAGTCCTTATAATCATACAACTCACTGAATTTCTGCTTTCTTACATACCACCTATACATGCAATTTCTTGAAGATCTTATTATGACAAAATGTATTATCATTTTGCAAAGCCTAAAAAGATTCAAGAGAGCATGAGGCACCATATGAAGACTAAGCTGAAGGCTTGCCCTTTCTCCACGCTAGTCATGAATATTGGTATCACATAACACAACTCCCATGCTGGTTTTTAACAGGGCTATAAAAAACAGTGTTCCATTCACAGAAATCATACATGTTTTACAAGACTTGTCAGAGCATACAATCACAGAGCCACAGAGCCAGTGACTCAAACCTTTTCTCAAGCAAACATCTTGGCATATTTAGCCTGTGTGCAGCCTCTGTTTAGCTTGACTTTAACTCATAACCAGAGTTAAAGTTGGACTTCACTCAGGCTTAGCATTATTAAAATATTATTTTTATATACATAAAAAGATTGCATATAAGAAAAACCTCTTCGTTGAGTAAAGCTACATTACTCATTTACATTTAAGCTTACATTAATTAGATATTTTGCACAAACTCAGTCATCTCACACTCACCCATGAAGTCTTGACAGACATCCATCTTGTAGCATTTCTGAACTGAAACTGTTGGACAAGAATTTTATAAGTTCAATTAATCCAAATCACTGAGAAGAATGTAAAACAGAATTGAATTATAAAGATTGTTGAAACCATTAAGCATTCAAAAAATCTACATACCTTTTGAACAACTACATCCACTACATCCACTTTTTTTTTTTTTGCATGTTAAAACATGCATTCACTTGTAAGTCGCATAATGTTGGGTTCCCTGTGTACTAAAAGTTGCGAGTAACCTAGGGAATACTACATTTACTTCCTGTCTAAACCGGAAATTGGAGCCTTACATCTAGTCGAGGCCAAAATATTCCCTTACTAGATTATTTTTTTGGCTGATAATAAAACGTATTTTACGGCCATTATAGAGTACGTTTTGAACCATGCCTGGGGTAGAGAAATACATTTTGAAGGTAAAAAAGAAGTTAACATCAAACGAGCTTGAAGAAAGAAAGGTAAAATTCAATGAATAACTCGATAAATCCTGAAAAAATGTAGTAATTTTGACGACAAAATTTGTGGAACTAACGTTTGAATGTTCTGTGTTTTCTCTTTAGATTTTAAAATATCTAAGGCACTTAGATCAGCTAGAAGTTAACGTAGACATCTTAAAGGTAAAATAGGATGTATTATTCTCTAGAAGTAAGACATTTTGTGTAGCTTTGACCCGGGTTTTATTATTTTTATGTTGAATCACGTCTTCGCAAACAAAGCAGATTGAGTTGAAGCAGTCATTGGAACGGATTATACACTTATATCTTGTGCGATGAAGGGGAATTATTCACTTTTTATGAGACTTTCACTATCGTGGTTTCTCATAGGATCCTAGAAGATTATTCCAAGAAAAATATTCTGTAATCTAACGACAAATACACGAGGGAAATGTGTTGATAAATACCCTTGTTGTGTAAGCTTAAATACAAAACAGATTACAATCTGAAACTATTAATTCAGACTGGCTGGTTTGTATTTATTTGGTCTTGGCTTTGTAAAATTATTGTATTTTTCTTGTTGTTGTTGATATGTACGTTTTGTAAAATATTTGGAGATCTTTATGACGGCTTATTGTATATTATTATTTTATTAACACAGAATACTGGTATTGGGAAAATAGTAAATGGATTGAAGAAGCATGAAGGTCTTGTTTGTGATGCAGCAAGCAATTTAGTCACAAAATGGAAAAATGTTGTTATAAGTAGCCAGAATATGGAAAATACCAAAGAGAGTGTAGAACAATATTCACCTTCATCGACTTCGACGAAATTAGCAGGATCGTCATCATTATTGAACAGTGAAATTGAAATTGAACAACCTGAAATACAGCGAAACAGAGGAAGTGAAATAAACGGAAGGGAAAAGAAAGAAAGGGAAAAAAGAAAACCAGAAAAGGACAATCCAAAAAAAACAAAGGTATTTAATATTCATTAACATATTTATATATTATTTGTATATATATACTCACTTGATGCTGACGAAGCATGTATATATTTGTTTTGATTGTGTTTTAAGCATCTTTCTTATCAGGGCTTAGAATAAAAGCCGCTCAGTTGCCAGTCATAATGACCGACCAAATTAGTTATATATAGCTCACCTCATTTCTGGCTCAGTATAAAGATTTGACCGAACAATGTCCAAATCTGGCCAGTCATTGTCCGCACAGAGGAACAGCCATTATTTTTTTAAAAGCCCTGCTAATATGTGCTATATCTGTTTTGGCTGTACTGCTTTGTCATCAATTAGGATGTGACAAGAAAATGAAAAAGTGAAAGGCAAATAAACGAAAAGAAAATAGTAGTTTAGAGGTTGAACATCATCATGAGGTTTTCTTATACAGTTTGTCATTAATATCAGTTCTTGCTCATAAGTTTGAAAGTTTGAACCTTTAATTTTTTTCCTCCATTATCTTCTCAGCGTTTACATGTAATAATAATTGACTGTGTGTAGCTTTATGATTGTTGTTATTTTGTGTGCACCTGACTTCCGGGGATTTCCCCTGAGTTTCCTGCATTTCCCGTCATCAGGAAAGGCTGTCTAAGACCGTGTCTGTTCAGGAATTCCACATTATTTTGTAAGATTTGAATGTTCTAGCTGTCAGTTATTCTACATTTCGATCTATTTTTTCCTACTGATCATTTATTGTAAGGAAATATCAAATAACAAGTTTCATGGAAGCAGTACTTGTTGTATAAGAAAGATAACTGAATAAGCATTTAATACCGGGATTTAACTAGAGACTTTAAAAAAACAAAACTGAAAGTCTTTTTCCATTTAGTTACATACATTTACATGAAAATCAATGTAATTAAGCCTGCGTAGTGGCAAGAACGGAACCATTGGTGTACTATGAATTAATGAATTTTGATTCCCAATGAAGAATATAAGTTTTCCCGAAAAGTTTATTTTATTTTAAAGATTTTTTTCAGCTCATCTGTAATTGAAGGGGTTATAATGAAAATGGCCTAAGTGACTTTTTAGGTTTTTTTAGGGTGATTTTGAGAATTCGCTCAAGTCGTTTCAAAATTGCACCAAACAACTTCTTTTTGTTTAGATATCGTTGTTTGGTATCCATTTTCCATGATTTCGTCATCATTATCGAATTGTCTGTTCTTTCATTTAAAATATAATCTAGAAAAAACAATAAATAATTAATAAAGCTACTAACACATTGTGGTAAATGGTAAACAGGTCCAATTTTTCACATACTATATATAGCTCTTATTAATCAAGTTCGAGGTCCGTATTGTAAGTTATAGACCAAGTTTTTTCCACTGCCTTATGGCCCAAGCACGTAGCACATGGGCCATAAAAAAAGTGGGAAAAACGAGGATCCAGAACTCATGGTACAGACTGACCAAACAAGGTTAATAAGATATTTATTATATGGCAAGGCTAGGAAAGACCATTTTGATTTTCGGTCCATACCTTAAGTTATGGACCCCAAATTGACCAATCATAGCGCGGGAAATTACCTTGCTATATAATGAGTATAAATTATTAGCCTTTTTTAAAATTAACATTTATTATCTTTAGTAATATTTTTGTTATTTTTTCAGTTTTTTCTTCCCCTTTCTTTTAATTTTTCTTGTTTTGAGTTGTTTTATTTCTATTTTTTTAAATATTATCTTATTTGTTTATCAAAATCCTTATCTTATTTTATTAGATAAATATTTAATATTATTGCTGTCTTCTGATTCACAGGCTCCGTCTCTTCAACTCTGTGATATATCGTTTGGTTGTGAAATAAGTAAAGAAAGTTTGAAGCCGAAGAAAAAACATCGACCAAACCCCACCACGTCATCATCTTCTTATTCTTCTTATCGCCATAGCAACCAGGAAATCAATGACCACATGTCGAGCCCCTACTTACCCCCTCTACCTTCAGTAGCATCCGTTAATGAAGCTCTTCTACCTGATATCCAACCAACATATAAACCATCTCGACTACCATCCTTTGATGATTCTCCCATCAAGAAACGAGGAGGTACGTACGTACATATATATATATTTAAAAAAATCAAAACAATAGTTACTATGATTATATATATATATATATTGTTATACCCTGCAGGAATGTGATATTTTTTCATAATAAAGCTCCTTTATCTTGGTGCAAATAAATTCCCATTACAGACCATGTGTCAAACCCCTAGTATCATGTTTTTGTTATGGTTGCATAGTTTGAGAAGTCATAATATGAATATGGATATAACCCAAACAAAGAATCTTATAATTTCTCAAGAGAATGAAATCTGATCTGAATTAGCAAAACAATGTAATGCCCTTGGCAACGAACGAATAAGGTCTATAATTGTTAAACACTGGTATCAAGCAGCATACAGTTGTGATTGTTAAATACCTTATAAACATACAAAGTAATGTTTTAATCTTTAGGAATCATCGAAGGAACGTTTGTTGGGGAAATCAAGTCAAAGAAGTCAAAAACACAAGTTTTCTCAGGAAGAAAAAATCCTGCATCCTGTGGAAGTGAGTTGTCATTCCCTGAAGTATTATTTCTTTGGGATGGAACTGAAATATAACGTCATCTCATCTAAAGTAGGAAATGCCCAAATGAATATATAATATTGGTTGTACCCCATTACTCATTTTGGACTTGTTTCTTTTCTTTGCAGTTGTAACTTCACTATTTGATAGCTGTATTAGAGTCTTACTAGAACACATTGAAGGTAAGATATCATGTACAAACATGCGACAGTGGGATGGATGGGTGCATGGATGTCCAGATGAACAGATGGACGGATGTGTGCACAGATGGATGTAGATGGATAGATACTGTATGAATGGAAGGATGGATGAAAGAATGGATGGGTAGATAGATGGTCTGGATGGATGGTCAAGCCTATAATCTCCTTTGCTACTTAGCTGAGTAATCTTAAATGATATCGTGTTACATCAAATAATTTTATCATCTGTTCTTATACAGCCCTTCACGACACTGGTGGTGTACCATATGATATTTTATTCCCTGTGTTATCCAAGTAAGTATATATATATATGCATCAAATGAGACCTCAACTGTTTCAATGTTCTTCTCTCAACCAAGCATGTGTCTACTATCCCCCTACCATCACTTTTAGTAAATGTTGTAATTTTTCCCCTGCAGGTGCAACCCCCAGCAGCTCTTACATCTAGAGGAGTGTAATCCTGTGAGTATAATAAGAGTCATTTGGCAATGGTGTGTCGATCATTCTATCAAACATATAGTACATCATGCATGTTTTGCTAGTGCGCACAGTATCAGGAAGAAACACAGAATGCAATTTCACTTTTCTGATCAGGATCATAAAAATCTGGAGACATATTTTGACAGCTCCTTATATAAGAGTTTTCAGACATCATTTCGGACTATAATTAATAAACATGTCATTATCTTAAATATTTATTTTTTAAAGTAATGCCTCAAAGGATAGCAAAGTTCTATGTGCAAGAGAGTCTAATGACAAAGCCATGTTGATGGAAGCTAATGAGAAATCTTTTGTTAAACACAGCTGAAATTTAAAATCTGTGATTGGAACCCTTTCAGCCCTTTTAAAATTGCTTTTCTTCCCCAACCTCGCAGCCCCTTTAATCCCATAATTGCTTGGCAGACATCTCTAAACATATTAAATAATTTTAAATTGCAGTATTTCATTGAAGAATCAGATGAGCTATGGCAGGCTCATTATCGACGTCAATTCAAATGTGAGAAAAAAGTTGAAGATCTTTCATGGAGAGATTCTTATTTGGTATGTACCATGACTGTCATGCAAAGAAGACACAAAATTTGTTAAGTACATGTAGTTTTCCATCTCACACTCATGATATTATTTACTGAATTGTTATATAGGTAAAATGCCAAGAACGAGATGAAAAACTTGAAAAAATCAATGCCAAGATATCTGCAGCCCAGGCAGCTAAGAAACCAGGTAAGACACAAGAACGAATACCAAGAAATATCAAATAAAAAAACAAAAATTCAATCCACTCACTATTTATTTGATTCCATAATTTCTCATTCACTTTTTCTTTCTTTCTTGCCCATCCTTCCCACCATTTGTAACATTTTTCTTTGTTTTGCCATGCCAAGTTCTCATTCTCAAAAATTTCTCTCCTCCCATTCACTCTTCCCCATTCATCCACTTTTCTCCCATTTCCTTTCCATGCACGTTAAGACAAGTCTATCTAAATCTTATACTGACAACTTTTGAATCATTTCACTCCCAGAGCGGCAGGTCAAGTTAGCTTATGTGATGACAGAGGCTAAACCACCACCTCAGATCCGCAGAAAGCAGGCACGTTACGGTACAGGACACGGCATAGAGATGATACCTATTATGTCACCAGTTAAACGCTCATCTGCTCCAAAATCATCACACTCATCATACTCATCACACTCATCAAAGCCAAGTAGTCATGTGTCGCAATTGTATTCTGCTGCTCCTGCTCCTGTTCCGCCAACTAGAAGATCAGGTAAGAAAATGGCATAAATACACAGACAAGCATGCACTCTGTGTAAAGATAACTTGATAAAATGATGAATGTATGTGATGTGCAGGAAAAGATAATTTACTTTATGACCTTCGGACTTTGTGTGTGGAGCACTATTATGGCTGGGGTTCCATATTTAGAAAACTGTGTCCAAAGAAAGTGTCTCCTTTCACCTCGAGTTCGAACAGAATGTTTACCGAGTTTGTGCTCGATTTGTGTGAACATTCAGGACCCTAGTGATCCATGTGAAGGGATGTTCAAAGGCATTCAAACACACCCAAATCTCTTACAGATGATCAATACCAAGGACTTGTATTTTTTTTTCCAGGCCCAGCACCAATGATGAAGAAAACAATGAAACTATTAAAGAACCAGAGGTAGGATATGCGTCAGTTCATTTGTGATGCTTCGTGTGGGTGTAGTGTCAACTTGAAAAAATGACACAAATCACGATACAGACATGCTGTGCTGTGATGGTCATGGTTCCATGTGCAAGCATTTCGAATACATAAGCAGTGATTTCTCGTGTTGTGATTGGTTTAAAGGATGGTGTCAGTTATGGACAGAGATGTTGTCATGCATGTGCCGTTCCATTTCTCAGTAATCAAACCATTTACATTTTAAAAGTCCTCCCAGAAAAGACATCAGTGTGAATCCTCCTCCAATCAAATCTTCTCTTTGATGTCCCTCACAACCACATGCAGTTGCAGAGTTTAAACTTTACCATAAAAATTATAGTAACATTTCTTCAATTTGTCTTTTCTACAGAAACATAGCTGGAGCACAGATCAAGAGGAGATAGAAGCTATGCATTATGGTAACAGATTAGAATATCCTTGCAAAGCAAGTTAATCCCACTTTCTGAGCAAGAGGTCAATATTTTGATAATAATGTCCATGGAGTCCTGCATGTATCATGTCTCAGGTCTCTGGAACTCATTTTGGAATACAAAACAATCTCTCTCCCTGTCCCTCTCAGCAATAAAACCCATACTATTTAAGCTTTTGTTCCAAGAACAAAAATGTCAGGGATTCTGTATTCTTGGGTCTCACTAGACATTTGGGTGGCAGAATTACACTTATTATGAAGTGATGTAGGCTACATTTAGGGTGGAGAGAGATGGAGGAGCCTGATAATAGTAGCTGAATGGTTTTATGTAACCTGGGAAACAACTAGACTAGAGTGATATTATTTGACCCATGAAACAAAGTTGTATAATAGCTAACTTTCGATAATCTGGTTGAGTGATCACACACAAAGCAATTAAAGATGAGGCTCTGGGGAAACAATGAAGTAATCCTAATATATTCTTTTATTTCCCTGGAGCCTTGTCTTGAATTTCTTTGTGCGTGATCACTCAACCAGGATATCGAAAGTGGGCTACTAGTGACTAGCAGTCAGAGAAAACAATGGAATTAATGTCTACTAATGTCTGTTATACTTATACTTTTTTCTGAGCCAAGTAGAATCACTGTAATAGACCTTTTTCCGAATTTGCTTGGATGATCACGAAACAATGGTTTCAAGTCGAGGTCTGTCTTTATAAATAAAAGAATCAAGTTCAATCTCGACTTGGAACCATTGTTCTAGATCTTCCAAGCACATTCAGGAAAGGTCTATAGGTTAGTCAATATTTCCATTGTTTTCTGTTACATAAATTTGACTGTTACACATCAACAAGTAATAAGTTTCAAGGGTTTAGTAAAATCACTCCAATAGATCCTGGAAGGAGAATAATATAATATAAACCAGATTTCAAAATTTCATATTATCACAAAATGTGGTAATTTATTATCTGGAGGTATTAATATAGCGTTAATTTCTAAAATTTCTTTAAATATATCCATTTCTTTGTTAGTATGTATGTATGTGTGTGTATATATATTATTATAATTATTATTATTATTATAGCAATAATAGGAATATTATACTATGATCATTAGCCTCCATGTATATCCGAACACAATCCATCAGTTAGATCTGTTGGCAAATCAGGGACACATACTGTTTTCTAAACCCACAACTGCGTACTCTAATATTGTACTGAACCATGAAAGCCACACTTTCTTTCTTTAAAAAAAACCCTCAACTTTTATTGATACCCTGGGCTGATCTAAGTCAGGGTATGACTAACCCACAAATCACACTGGAATTTAGCTCGTTGAGAGTTTTGTGGAGGGAGGAAAACTCGAAAAAAATTTGAATCAAGGGAGAAACCTTAGAGACCTCAGAGGTGCACTACTGCTAAGCCAACCTTGATTCCACAGTGGTTTGTGTTATGATATATGCAGGCTATAGGATCAGTCTCATATGCCCCTTAGGATTAGCACACCAACATTCAAAATATCAATTGTAAATATCATGAATATTTCTTGCCCCTGGAAAGAGATGAAATATTTTGAAACTAAAAAATAATAAATTCGTATCAATAACCAGAAAGGTGTTTGAGGAACTGAGTATCAATAACAGATCAATAGACCAAATCCCCTAACGTGTTTTTAGTATTCACGATTCCACCTAATTGAAATCTTTTGGGAATAAGATACTTTATATTTTTTGTTTTTCAAAATCACATGGAAATGAAATGAAATTTTTGGAACAAAAGTTTTTCTTCCCAGAGTTTTTGAGTAACTTGGGTAGAAATGCACATAGTAACGTGTTAGCTGATTAGGTCTAATGGTACTGTGATTTTCAATACTAAGTTATTCTCACTACTGAACTCCCAACTGGGAGAATATCATTCTAGAAATCTAAACCTAAATTTTTTCAAGCTAAGTTTAAATGTTTGCACAATTTTTTTCTTTGTTTAGCCATATTTTTCCCAATATTAATTCTTAATTTTCACTGATTGAATTTACACCATTAATGTTTCTTTTCATATAAAATTCCACCCCCTCCCCTTTGGTTCTCCTCTGTTTTCCTCTTGGGATACCTGTGTTATTTGCTGTTTCCTTAGCAACCTAAGTAATACAAGGTTATTTACATCCCATCTTCATTTGTGGTTCTAGCAAATTTTTCCCTAGTGGGATACCTGTGTTAGCAATCTAAAATGCAAGGGAATTTTTCTTCCCCCATTTATGCTATTGGGATACCTGTGTTATTTTGAATGTTTCTATAGCAACCTAAGAATGCAACAGCATCGCAATTCTATTGATATTATTCTGACCAATGAAGTAGAGCCAGCCTTTACAGCTATGATTCCCTGCTCAAGCACCACCAAGCACATTCTGTGTTAGTCCTCAGAAGGAATTTTCCATTACAAATTTTGGATCCACTTGAGCAACTTTAGCAGCATAGAAGGCATGCATCACTGTCAACACTAGCTGCATGTTGGTGAATTCAAGCTCCTTTGGAACAAGATTACAACAAAGATTTTACTACCAATTCTATGGTGTGAGTTGCCCTATTGGAATTTGTTTTTTCACTGCCACCAGATCAGAATATAAAAGGTACTGACTAATTATTTTGATTGATGCCAAATTTAAGTGTGCAGCTTGCAGCTACAAAGTTCAAGTAATATTGTAAACATGCATCACATTGGGGGGCAGCTACATGTATGCAGAGGCATTAGAGGGTAAATTGATGTGTCCACGACTGTGCCATAACATTTTGCACCACGATCAAACATACTATAAGTGGCTTAAAATTTTTGAAATTTGATTTATTCTGCTGCATAAGGCATGATACTGTTCTCAAATTATCAATTCAAAACTAGCCTGTGTAGCAGTCCCCCTCTGCCCCTCCCCCATAGCGCTGCTACCCAGGCTATTTCAAAACCTTCAAAAGACTGTTTACTAACCTGTCTGTCAAATGGTCCTCCTGGAGCAGGTGAAAACAGAAGAATGATTTTTTTATGCCCATCATCTGACGAACCTCTTAGATAAGAGAACCTGTATTGCCATAGCAATGTCTGTAACAAAAATGGTTATATAAAGAGTTGGTGACCATGCAACATATTTGACACTAAGACCTTGCATATTATAATGAAGAGCTGTTATATCTCTGTAACCTTATCAATATCTAGATATCTGGGTTTTGTTAACCTCCTGTGCAGACCTCCCTAGGTTTGTCATGCAACGCTTTTTCCATTGGAAGAGTTGCATGAAGACCCTAGTCACACTTGCTAACAAACTGATAAAAAGAGCGCAAAGTGAGAATCTGGCTTCTGAGCAAAGCCAAGACAAGTCAACCAGTTCATATTCAGGACATGCTACTGACTGTGTTCTCTTTCTGACTCCTTCAGTTACATGGTACTCACCCGATCCTCTGCACTGTACAGTCTTAAGCCACGCTTTAAGTCCAGTACGAGTTTGACAGCACGGCTATGCCACTTGCCAGGGAATGTCCGACACTGAAAGGAAAGATATATTACCCTCATTAACTGGACTAAGGCTGACACCCATTCTTATATTATGTTTTATGGGATTCAATTCAAGGTGGAAAACGGAGCAGAATTCATGTGACTGTGTAAAATTGTGTCTCCCTCCCCTTCTCCGTCACTGCACAGAATCAAAGACATCCAAACACTAATCACCGCATGTGGAATTGCTGGTCATATGAGAGATCAAAATGCTTGAATGCAATACCGTCATGGTCATAGAACTCCACATCGACTGTATGGTTTTCACAGTCAAGTGAACTCTGCCCTTACTTAGCTAGTGAGATAAGAAGCTAGTGGAACATATAGTTAAATAATTGATACTGTATTTATGCTCATAATTGAACTAACCTCTACTTGTGCAACAGAGATATGAGTAGCACGATGTACACTGTTAGCAAGGTCCATACAGTCAGCTTGTGTATCTACAAACAAATCGGCAGTCAAAAAATGCTTGCAATATACATGTTTCTCAATTGTGTAACAATCTACTATTATTCCCTTGGTTCAGAAATCACATCCTTACCAGGGGTGTAGCTAGAGGTTTTCTTAGTGTATGCACAAAGAGTTATAAAAAAAAAATTTTTAATTTAAAAAAAAGCGTTATCCACAGGGAGCCCAATTTAGATAAAAGTAAAAGGTGAAAATAAAATCGGATACAAAAGTCGAGTTTAATATTTTTTTTAAATTCCAGGTCAAGATAATGTTCTCTATAATACGAACAAGCAAAAAAATCCATTAAAAAAATGCACTAGAACATTTTTTTTTGCACGCACGCGACTTGGGCTTCCTGTGTTATCAAGAGTACTAACCAACACTGAAATAGCAGCTTTCTCCTGTACAGGTTTGAATGTAAAAACTGTTTTCTCTCTTGTCGAGAAGTTCATCTTCCTGTTAAAGGTATAATCAACAATTAATCGTATAATCGAAAATTAAGTTATAAGTGAATAGTTAAAAAAGATGTGATACAATGTGCATCAAATGAAAATTTCAAGAGACTTTATGAAGGTGGAGTGACCAATATCCCAATTACACAACATCAAACCTAGAATGACCACTATTATTATTGCTACGCACTGATAGAGACAACCGTCACCACAGTCTTTGAATCAATCACTGTATGCATCATTACTACTCAACCAGAATGCTTGGAAATGGCAATGTCACATGGTCAGTCTTTGAATCAATCACTGTGTGCAACATTACTACTCGACCAACCAGAATGCTGTCAAATAGTAATGTCACGTGTGTCAAGGGTGAATCCAGGATTTTCTACAGGGAGGGATGTTGCATTGGAAGAGCAAGTTATTATATATTTTATATCTTTAAAGCTGTAGGGACACAAAGTCAACCCAGGAAGTATCTTCAAAATAGGGGGACAAAGTTTCTCCGAGGGGGGTGTGCACCCCCTGCACCCATCCCCTGGATCTGCCCCTGGTCCTTAAAATACATACCCGACAAACATGGAATACAATTTCCATTAAATTAAAAGTGATCTCACTTTGAAGCCAATCTCGTGTGACGACCTGTAAAGATCAGAAGAAAAATTAGTGATAAATTATTCTGATAATAACTAGCAATGAAACTAATTTAGACCACACCAGTGTGTGTAATTAAATGAATATGAATGAACCTTAAACACTTTGGCAAAATAGTATGTGATTTACAGAACTTTAATAATTAATCATTCCAGTAAAAGAAGTATTCGCATACCGGAGGCATTTCGAATAAGGCTATTTCACAGCCTTTAATCGCCATGAACTTGCGTTTCCATACGTTCCAGTGCGTGGTTGATTGGATTCGTTCCCAGACCCAGCACATGTGGACAATCTGCTCGGCTGAAGGTAGCGACGAGTTGGACATGTTAATCTAAACACATGGAAACAACAAGAAAACATCTTTCAAAAGGGAAAGTGTAGATTTTTGTACTGTCATTATGGCCTATTTTAATGCATAAAGGTGTGGTTACACATGCAATAACATCGGTGGAAGTTACAGAACGCATGTTGCTCGCTATCAAGAGACCATGCATGAAAACCTTCTATATTATGTTGGCACTCAGCGCACAACAAATTTTTCTTTGCATATATACAATAGCTTGTTATCCTTTGCTGCACATGAAAACTATTGTGTTTATGTAAAGTGCCCCTCAAATTTGATGCAAATGAGCCAAATCGAAATGCTTTATGGGTTGTAAGAAAGCAGCGTAAAAGAAGAAGCCAATCAAGTAAAATGTCTATAAACAAGTGAGTTATTTTACCGACTGATCCAGCAGCATAGATATCCTGTCTTTAATGGCTGTATACCAGGATAACAGTTCACCACTATTCTCACTGTATAATACCACTGACGCACCACCATCCATTGAACTTACTTCAAACGCGTTGGACCTGATACACAACACAATAGCTAATTAATGTAAAGCGGCTTATGTCAGAAGCCAAAACCCGAGGAGGCACACACAGCTTTTTAGAAAAAAAGGTAGGTGAAGATTTTGTTGTTTGCTGCATGTTGCATGCCAAGCCCGAAATGCAGTATGGATGATGTGAATTCAAGCATTGAAAGGTCAGTCACCACCATATGGTTACCGTATTTTTCCAAACTTTGTCTGCAGGTTTTTCCAGCATATTTTCTTGTGTGCTGACATTATTTACATATGAATATAATACATTTGAAGCTTGGTAAGCAACATGCAACATGCAGCATGAAGCATTTAACAAGCAACACGTAACATGCAACAAAACCTTCATCAACCATCAAAATAGCTGTACTGGAGTCCCCGCGTATGTATGTAAGTATATTATGTGTATACCAAAAAAAAAAGTTCGATATCACGGCTTTTTACGACCTTGACGGACCTCTGGGTTTGTGGCTGCTTCAATAAACGCAGGTTCAATGAGTTTTCGTTGCAATTGATTCACAGATCAAAACAACTTCAAAGGCCACACGTGGATGCTCACTCGTTCGCATTGCATCATATTCAGTTTTTTGTTACGGTTTTTATTACGGTCATTGTTACGTACTTGAATTTTCGGTGGTTATGATCGCAAAATAGACAATATCTTTTGAATGAAAAAAAAATTTCAAAAATCTGCATGACTATTTTTTAAATCGCGTTGTCATTTATCATAATCCAAAGTTTATGTTCGATCCGAATGAGCTACAATGTTTTAAAAAAGTTATTTTGTTCCCTCAAAAAGCTGCGCGGTTTTTGTAGCGGTTTTTGTAGCGGTTTTTGTAGCGGTTTTTGTAGCGGTTTTTGTAGCGGTTTTTGTAGCGGTTTTTGTAGCGGTTTTTTTTTGTAGCGGTTTTGTAGCGGTTTTTGTAGCGGTTTTTGTAGCGGTTTTTTTTTTGTAGCGGTTTTGTAGCGGTTTTTTTTGTAGCGGTTTTTTTTGTAGCGGTTTGTAGCGGTTTTTTTTTTTTGTAGCGGTTTTTGTAGCGGTTTTTTTTGTAGCGGTTTTTTTGTAGCGGTTTGTAGCGGTTTTTTTTTTTTTTGTAGAGGTTTTGTAGCGGTTTTTGTAGCGGTTTTTTTTGTAGCGGTTTTGTAGCGGTTTTTTTTTTGTAGCGGTTTTGTAGCGGTTTTTGTAGCGGTTTTTTTTTTGTAGCAGTTTTGTAGCGGTTTTTGTAGCGGTTTTGTAGCGGTTTTTGTAGCGGTTTTGTAGCGGTTTTTGTAGCGGTTTTGTAGCGGTTTTGTAGCGGTTTTTGTAGCGGTTTTTTTTTGTAGCGGTTTTGTAGCGGTTTTGTAGCGGTTTTGTAGCAGTTTTTGTAGCGGTTTTTTTTGTAGCGGTTTTGTAGCGGTTTTGTAGCGGTTTTTGTAGTGGTTTTTGTAGCGTTTTTTTGTTACGGTCATTGTTACGTACTTGAATTTTCGGTTATGATCGCAAAACAGACAATATCTTTTGAATGAAAAAAACATTTCAAAAATCTGCATGACTATTTTTTAAATCGCGTTGTCATTTATCATAATCCAAAGTTTATGTTCGAAAAAAAAGTTATTTTGTTTACTCAAAAAGCTGCGTGGGAGGGGAGGCACGGGGGACAAATGTCCCCTATAAATTAAAGATGTTGATTTGTATTTGTTTGTTTGTGTTAGTGGCTTATTTTGTTGGGCGCGGAGTATCATTAATACCTTAAGTTGTCTTCTCCTGTCTTGTATCTTGAGATCGAGGCAAAGGTAAGTGGAAGGACGATGTTGTCCGTCCAACTCTGCATGGACGACATGGAATCTGTTTCACCATAATCTGAAGACTGGAACAAAAAAAAAACAGAAGCTACCATCACGGTCAATGGCAATGAAAAAAATAGACAAGCAACAGCTTAGGAACCAACTGATAAGTAACATTTGGACTGATTTAGGAGCAAAGACGGCTCCAACGTTAAACAAGGACCTTTGCCTTTTTTACCTTTACCTTTGCTGATCTAAGTCAGGGCACGGCTAACTCACAGATTAAATTGGAATTTCGGCTATAACAAGCTGAACAAGCCAGTTACTCAGTTGACTGCAATATATGTATGGGCCTGTTAAGTGTGACGTCACTCGTATGGAAAAACAACTTCCCGGCCCAAAACGAAAACCAGTTTTATAAAGATATTTCTTACTTATTCTTTATGACAGGATTCGTTGTCCAAAGTTCTAACTGTATCAGGAAGAGATTAATTCATTGAGAACATTTTCGTTTTATTTTAGCAGTTTTTGTGAGCAGTTGTAAACCGGAAACACGTCACAACTTAACAGCTCTATAGTGTTTCATGCTGCGCTCAGTCATCTTGTCCAGCGGAAGATGAAACGAGTCGCGCAATTAAGTAATAAACACCACGTTTTATGCTCTTACCGCACTATTCATGAAGCGCTGCCTGTCATTGGACTCTTCAATACTTCTTACAATACCATTTGCTGAACACAGAAAGGTAGGTTAGTAGTACACGAGACGAGAGCGGTTTTCGTATGAGTGGGAAACATACAGTACTGACTTATAGCATGTACATGGTACGACATGCCGTAACATTGAAATGGCTTCTCATAAGAATGGTTATTGTATGAGTGGGAAACATACAGTACTGACTTATAGCATGTACATGGTACGACATGCCGTAACATTGAAATGGCTTCTCATAAGAATGGTTATTGTATGAGTGGGAAACATACAGTACTGACTTATAGCATGTACATGGTACGACATGCCGTAACATTGAAATGGCTTCTCATAAGAATGGTTATTGTATGAGTGGGAAACATACGGTACTGACTTATAGCATGTACATGGTACGACATGAGATATGCCGTAATATTGAAATTGCTTTCCATACGGTTTTCGTATGAGTGGGAAACATACGGTACTTGACTTACAGCACCTACACGGTACGACATGCCGTAACATTGAAATGGCTTCCTATTGTCCTCTATTAATTCATCCATTCACAGCGCGTAGTTACTGTTACCGTAAGATACGGTACGGATACAGTACGGCAAGGCGAATTTGCCATATCGTTACCCACTCATACGAAAACCATTCTTAAAATACAGTGATACCTTTATCAAGTGGACACCTTCGGGCAGACGTTTGTTTTACAATAAATATGGGGGGGGGGGGGATTCGTGACCATGTAACTAGCTGTTCGTTTAATGAAGAGTGTCCCCTTAATAGAGGTATGGAAAAGGCTGTGGCCTTCCCACTGTCTCGTGGTACTGACGTCATCCACACGCTCAGCCAGCTTTACCAAGCAGTATACTTGGTATCATTGTTTCATTTCTCATCCCGTCCGTAAAATAATATTTCCTTCCTCTAGTCAAAATACCGCGCCGTGAGTTGTCTGGATCGCAGACACATGTACACATGGACGTGATGAAATGAGCTGTAATCTTGTGCCTGATGTCATCTATAAGTTTTACCTTGTTTTTCTTGTCGACCCAGAGAGCCTGTGCTTGGATGTTCGACAACCAACAACACCTCTGGACCACTTTCCTTTAAAGCAACCACCTGAAACACACAAACCAACGAAGATTAGATAATGCATGGGTATGAAAAACAAGGCATACGGCACGGTTACGTCGCAACGTGGACACGACAACGAATGTCGCATGTTTTCACACACGGCACGGCACTGACACGGTCACGGCAAGGCGCGGTCCGTGCCGTAAGTTTGTTACACTCATACAAAAACTGCTCTATAAGAAGAAAGTGGCAAAAACGAAGAAATTGTTTCTGCATAAGGGTTATGTGTGCAAATCAAGAAAAACTTCAAAACATCATCACTAGCTCCAGCAGTAGATAAGTTGGGTCTTTCTTGGTGTTTCAGGAAGTATTGTATTCAAGGTTAGGGCTCTTTTTTATTGCAGGGTATTGTTTCGTTCTAAGTTCTTTGTTCTTGACTATTGCTTTATTCTGTTCATGCCTAAGTTGTCAAGCAACACCAGGAAGAGCCGACAAGTTAGGAAATGTATGAGATGATAAATCAAGATTTTTCATGAACGAAGTATTTTTCCAGAATCACTTACTGCTTCATCATGAGTGGCGTTTGTCATATTTTGATTATTAACCTGGAAATGAAAAGAAATTCTTGAGATTATTGTCTGGTTTAGCTAGCTGTGCCTGAGGGAATGAGCCTTGGGAAAGGGAAATTTGCTTATTAGGGTAGATTAAATCAATAAGTATGTGTGATTAATTTCTTCCTCTCAATAGTAAAATTTAATTAAAAAATACACATTTTGCTAGGGTTACCAGAGTTAAACAGAGTAATTTTCATCCAGGCCCTTCTATTCTAGATCGAATTAGAATTTAGAAGTTGATTTTTGTAGCGCGAGGAATACTGGAGAACCCGGAAAAAAACCCTTGAAGTACAGGAGAAAAACAACGAAATCTACTCATATGCAACAACGAGCCTGGTGGGACTCAAACTTGGTTGCATTGGTGAGAGATGAGAACTGTTTCCTGTACTACCTGTGTTTCCCGTTTATAGTAAAGTTACACCTTAAGGAAAAAAAACTATAAAACCCTGAACAGTCTCTGGGTGGATCTAACTCAGGCACAGCTAAGTCACAGATCAAATTGGAATTTTTGGTATTGGAAAAGGACAAAATCTGGAGAACCTGGAGAAATACACTGGAATTAAGTGAGTGATCCAACAAACTCTACACAGCACACATTTAAAGGGAAGCATACTACTGCTTCACCACCCATGACTCCAGCCATCCACTTGAACTTACTTCTAGGATAATATCTCCTTCATATAAATGTCTAGTAGCAGCAGCTGAAACAAAAGACAAAAAGACAAAACAATCATTATGGACTTTTTTACATGGCAGCCATGTTTAATCAAGATCACCTATACACCCCTCGCAGCACATCGAATGCAGCTCAATTTGGAGTACAAAACAATAGGTTTCCAATTCTCAGGAGATTGAATTTTTTGTCTTTTGTCCTCCAAACTGAGCTGCTTTGATGTCACACACAAGGGGTCTAGAGGTTGCATTCAGTTGCAAAAAATAAATTTTTGTCTCAGAGATATATTATAAAGATTCTTTAATCAATACCTGCCTGATTCTTGTATATTTTTGAGATCGCTATGGGTAAGTTGCTTTCTTTTCCACCCTAGACAAAAAATGAGGAAAAGTTTCACATGAACTGTTTTTTACAACGTCATTACCATGATCATCATTTGTACATACCCGTATGCTCATTCCCAGTCCACCTACTTTTCTCCGAGCAATACGGACCTCTCTGCGATTCTATGATTTAAAGAAAAAACAAGAATTAAGTATGAGTAAACAAACTTCACAGTACCACAAATTATATTTCAAAAGTGTGTGACACAAAGATAGACAATAGGTAGAACCATTACAGTGCGACTACTATAACCGGGGCCACTTAAACAATGAGAACCTGAGAACCAATCAAAATGTAGAATAAAAACAATACATTCCAACTTTGCTATTTGAACCAATCAGAAACTGGTACAGCACAAGCTGTTTACACGATTGTCTTTTTCTCATGGGAATCTGAATAATTTTGTTGCATCAGATGAACTAGCCAAAGTTGGAATGCATTGTTTTCATTCTACTTTTTGATTGGTTCTTGCTGTCTAAGTGGCCCCAGTTATAGTGGTTGCACTGTAAAATATCCTACAATCTCAATCATACACAAGTTAAAAGTTAAAATTTAGAATATTAAGTTTTCATGGGGCCAAATAATAGCTTCACAATGGTCCATGTTTGAATACTGGCACTTGTAAGTTCTAGGAAATAAATCTTGATTTTGTGTGGTATATTCTTGTTTGTTGCTGTTGTCGTTGTTGAAGGTTTATGGAATTTCAAAGTGCCTAAGTTGTTGAAGTTGTGCATTCTTTACTTTACCATTAGTATTTGTGAATATTTGACAATGAAATGAGGCTATGAATGCATAATCAAAGGAATTGTATTTCTTATTCTAATACAATATGAAAACAAAATCAAAGGAATTGTATTTCTTATTCTAATACAATATGAAAACAAAACATCTGTCACATGACATGACAGGAAAAGGAAAGCTTTGGCATTTTCCTTATGCTCAATATTAAAATTAGATACACTTGGCCATCAATATTACACAGGGCTATAAGCTGATGCCGAATGACCTGATTAATATGAGATCTGAGACCTGAGATAAGTAAACAGGATTTTGGATATTTTATCAGTAAATTGCGCTGAGATTTAATCCCGACTGTGAATGAAGATAATCTTGGATTATGCCTACCCAAGATATCACTGAAATTAAATCAAGAACAAGGAGGTTTAAAAGACTAAGGAATGTGAAAGAACATTCAAATTTTTTTCTTAAAAAAATATATTTTAGAGGATGACTGCCAAAAAATTGTCCACAACTGTATAATTCCAAACACAAAGTTAAATTAATATAACAGACCTAATGTCAGACTGTTTTCTTATTTCAGACTGTGTGCCATTCCCTTGAGTATGATTTCTTTAACTACCAGTAATTAGAAGCTACATTTATATTGACTCTGAAAGAAAAAATCTTATTTCTAAATAAATGATACTTAGTCTAAAATTGGAAACCAGAATTAGGTATATAATACAGAAAAACTAACTAAGGTTTTTTTTCTTATTCTGAGCAGTGCATTAAATATTTCAACCAGCGTTCTAATTTGCTATATTATTAGGGTAAAATGCTATGAAAAAAACATAAGAAGGAATTTGACAGGCTACGATAAAGCTTTTTTAAATCTTTCAACCAGCCTTCAAATTTACTGTAGGGATATAGAAGGATTTAATATCAAAATAAAAATGGAATGTGGCAGACTAGACTTTTTTACATGGCATCTATCAGATCTTGATAAAAGCACTAGCACAACACAATTAAACGACTATTACTATGGATTAAGCAGATGGAAGCTTGATAGTTCTGCCAGACATTGAGGTGTCTTTTAATTACAAACATGTCTGAGGATATTGTGCTAAAAGTGAACAGTAAATTTTTTATAAAAATTTTACGCAATGTCTTGAATAATTTTTTTTATGTTATAGATGGTGGGAAACAGGGTAGAAAAAAAAGATTTTGAACACAGCTAAAATGTCAAGAAAAATAAAGATGTCAGAGACAGAGACCTTTGAATAAATAAAAGTTTTATTCTCTCAGCCTATTTCTTCTAATTTATATATTTTTCAATAGACCTTTCCCAAATTTGCTTGAATAACCATAGAACAAAAGATTTAAGTCGAGTCTGAAGTTTTCAAATTCATACATTTATTACATTTTGTCTACTCCAGAGTCGCCTTGAGTCTGAGTCTAATTGTTTTCTGGTCAGTCAGGCAAATTTGGGGGGAAATCTATTATTTATATTTTCAAATTAAAATGATAAAACAAATTTTGTGAATTTAATTATAGGATAGTTTAAGAGACCAATTAAGCATGAATTAACACAATTGAATACCAAATAAACAAAAAACAACATCAACTAGGTCTATCCCATTAAATATGATGTCTATTAGATTAAGAGAAGCACTGGTGGCAAGGTTCAAGTACGTCCTGCCAGCCTCAGTGTTGCATGCGAGTATAGAGTTTCTAGTTGGTTCTCTCATGTGTTTGAGGGTTTTTCCTCTGGGTTCTCCAGCCGTTTTCCTCCCTCCACAAAAATATACTTCTAAATTCCTGAGTTTGGCCATGGAATTAGGGCCACTCATTTGTTGCCCACTGGCTATTATATGACTCTCATAAAAACAAGGACGGGGTGACATCCAGTTGGCTTAGTTGGATGAGCATTGGTCAGTTGGGCAGGAGGTCATAGGTTCATGCCCTGGCCAGACCAACAGCAAGAAAAACAAAATTTTATTGATACCCTAAAACAAACTCTTGGCTGATCAAATTCAGGAAACAGCTAACTCACCAATAATTGAACCCTGAAACAAACTCTGGGCTGATCAAAGTCAGGGCATGGCTAACTCACAGATCAAACCCTTAAACAACATTGGAGCTGATCTAAGTCAGCACACAGCTAACTCACAGATCAAACCCTTAAACAACATTGGAGCTGATCTAAGTCAGCACACAGCTAACTCACAGATCAAATTAGAATTTAGCGAACTGTAGAACCTGGAGAAAAACCCTCAACTGCTTTTTTAGCAGATTAAGTTGTTTTAGTTTACAGGGGAAAACCACCAAGTAACTCTACTTGCATAAATTATGATACATGAGCATGGCAGCATATTTGTAAGTGGCAACACAACAGCAGTGTTAAAGCATTAAAGCATCACATCATAATATTTCTAGAAAGGTTTTCAACCTGGAAAACTTTTACTCTTATCAAGTAACAGTACTGGAATACAGTCGAAGCTCTCCTTGTGACCACTCTCATAAGCGACCAATGCTCGAACCCTATAGTTACGACCACAATTTTGAAGCCTTCTTGTTTGCTGCTTATTGCTGCTAATATGAAAGCCCATTTTCGTAAACAACTAGCTGTAGTTACAACCACTTTTTTATTTCTTGAGGTAGTCATTTATGAGATTTTCAACTGTAAGCTGTGAAATATGTAGCTACTGACAAAATATTTTTTTACTAGCTGACTGATTCACTCTTCAGCACAGAAAAAAGGGTATGGTCTGCAACATTTGGTTCCATAATTCCAATAATTGTGAGATGTCATTATCCATAGACACTTTTTGATTAAAATCAAATTTAAAACAAAACACAGTGGAAATTCCCATGGAGCTGTGATATTCAAAGATTATACACACACTATTTGAAAAGGCAAAAGATTATTAAGCATAATTGTAGTGGAAACACCACATCAAAAAGTAATCACGTTGACCACAAACATCCTATCTATGTCAAGTGAGTTTACAATATTTGTTAGGGAAATAACCCTGCTGGAGGCAGATTATATTATTGCTTGAAAATGGAATTTGTCTCTTCAAGGAAAATGTAAACAAATTTTTGGCAAACATTTTCGTAACCTGCCAAGTTATTCAAATGGAAGCACAGCAGCAAAATGAATACTTTCAGGCGACTTGATTGATAAACTCATGAGATAATTCATGAAAGTCATTCAAAATGTGTTGAAAATGAAATTTCAACAGATATGAATTTATGAATTTTTGTACACCTTTTGAGATCTATTTTATTCTATTTTATTCTATATTTCAATTTCTAACAGTTTAGACTGAATACAAATGAATAATAAGTGATACATTTTAGAATTCATTATTATTACAAATTGTTACCCTACACCCTATGACACCCTTAAACCACACGCCTTGAGCAACTGAATGAAATATCATCACTTTTGCAGCTGTGAAATTTTATGAGAAACTATATACAAGATATAAATTGGTATGAGAGACTTGTGACAGCTTCCTTTATGCATTACGTAAAACAGCACTCCAATTTTTAATTACAATTATTTTCTTGAGAGCTGACAAAAAATGTGGGTACAAAACATCCTATATACCTTTCAGCGACTAAGTAATTTATTTTCAATATATTATTCTTGATTTGATGGGGAAAGAAGCAAACGATAACTCGAACACCACGCATTTTTGAAAAAAAACCAGGGCAAAATATTCTTTTTTTATGACTAGAGGATTAAAATCCTGAATTAGTGAGAAAATAAATAAATTATTTGCACAACTCGAAATTTTTACCGTAATTCTTGTACAATAGACAAAATATCAATAACCATTAAGGACAATAGAGCCTTGAGAGCAAAGCTTAGATAATTCCCAAAATATCGAAAGCCGGGAAATAATTTTTTTTTTTTCGTGAGCAGCACCTATTTTCGAATGTTATTTCTGTGTTATGACGAAATATTAAAAATTTAAAGCTTCGAATGTCGAATGTTTTGCTGATGCCGATAAATTCTAACATTTTTTGACTTGATCGAACTTCGTTCGAGTATTGTGAGTAAACTGATATTCTTAAGGATCGTAAAGTGGTTTAGTAAATGTAATATTTGAGATTTACAAGCAGTAGCTTGAGGATATAGTTCGACTTTTTGACCCTGTTTTTCAACACCAAGTGAGGAAGGATCAAGGAATATCTTCAAAAACTTGTATGTGTGGGATAATGTGTTAGCAGCGAGGAAGGAAAAAGCTATTGAAACTGTGTGAACCGAAACAAAAACAAGCAATTACTTACATTTCCTGAACCTGTAGCTTGTTGTGCATTCGGTGAGGCGTATGGCGGACCGCCTTCTTTCTGGATTGTCAAGGCCTCCCGAGAAAGCTTAACACGAACTTTCTGTAGCTCGCCTCGGTTGACTTGCATGTGCAAATAGCCCAGAGTAGCGGATTTCTGTGGAGATAAAACACATTCTTTAACACATGAACTCCAAAAAATTGGCCATAAATGGAGACTACAAGAGTCAATGAAGGATTTCAATTGCAAACGAGTCGCAAAGCAGCTAAAAGGCAAGCGCTGTTTTCGTCCAAAAAAAGACAACAAGAACCAACCTCCGCCATGTTTGGTCTCCAAGAAGCTCAAGAGATGAATGAAAACTCTTTTAGAAGTACAAGAATTTGAAGTTCTTAGACATATCCTCGTAAAACAAGGTAGTCAAATGAACGAGTAGTAGCTCAATATCGTAAATGAGCGGATGCGAGTAATTAGATAATTTGTTATCTATGTGCTTGGTGTGCCGCTGCTTCGCGTATTTATAGTGAATGGTCGCGTGGTGCTGGGACAGACGATGTCATCATTCATCATAGTAATCATCATCATCATTTTGACCATCATTGTAATCAAAAGTTTTCATTTTTTACCAAAATAGTAGTAACTATTAGATTGTTTATGGAAATTCAGTGGACCATTTCAAACATTCTCAGAGAATTTTTCTCTCCAAGCTCATGATCAGTCAAGCCAAGCGGCCAAGAAAGCCAAATCCAAACATCAATTTTATCCTGAAACAACCTCTGAGCTGATCTATACAATCGGCTCAAACTTAAAGCTAGCATCAAAACGAGCAGCTTTTTGTTTCAATATTTGAAAGAAAAGCAAATTATCCACTTCTCAGCTCAGAAATAATAAGGTGTGCTTACAAAAGATGGAGGAATAAAAGGTAATTTGCGCCCCATGCCACTCAAAGCCAACATGCATTTTGTCCTCAAAAATTAATTAAAAAATTGAATAAAACTGGTTCATGACAGCTTCAAACAATCGCAGAATTGTTTCGACATTTTCAAATTACTTCACGTATTCAATATACTTTTATCAGTAAATCTTAAAAACTAATGGCAAGAGCTAATCTTTTTTGACAGCAAAATGAGATTTATTGTCAAGGGTGTTGCGTCCCGCGCGCGCGAGAGGAATGAATAACCTCACGGTCTAATATCAGTAAGATAATAAAACCAAAATCTTTAATTTAGGTGCCTTTTTAGGCATTACAGAACGCATCAACGACCCTTGATGTATTTATTTAAATGCCTTGGGTCTCAAATTGCCGAAAAGACTTCAAACCCTGCCCGAAATCATCAATATAATCGATAATTTACGATCTAAACGTTTAGACAGGACATGAATGACATACGTGCGTATTGATTATGCGGATGGGTGAATACGTAGTCAAAGATACGATTGAAGTATCGATACGCTGTGAATGAACTGATAATGACTAGCAATTAAAGCCAAACAGAAACCCTGTAGGCCAGGGGATAAGATGTTCAAAACCAGCTCTCAGGCTAGTTGGAGGTAAACTGAAAATAAATCTTCCGTGTGAGGTTTTCCTAAACCCGTCGTGACCCGGAAACCCGGCCACGGTAAGACCACAGACTCCATTCGTACAACAGCATAATGTATGCCACTTTTACGTTAACTGAAAGGCAAATCTTCCACTCAACTTCCGAAAATCGTGAATTTCCAATATACAAACGTTTAACGATAATTTAAGTATTTCGCTTATTTTTAAACATGACTTGCACATGACCTTTAATTGCACTCTTTTGAATCTGTTGACTGCAATTCTTCGATCAAGTATTTCGACTTCAATTACAGATAAAGAATTATCAATTTGAAATCACAAAACAAGCTGTGAAGTAAAGAGCTTACTTACCATTTAGAAAGCGATATTCACACCCGTAAACCAATATACTATAACCATTAAATCGAACACAGATACTTCTTTACAGGTATCACTTGTGACAGTGTCAACTGATCGAGATTTGACGCAGTCGGCTTGTCACGTGAACGGATCGGATATATTTAGAAAGGAACTCCGGCTTATCAGAAGCAGAAGAGTGCTCCTGGTATCTAAGTAAACAATACGGGTAATCGGTATGATTGAGCTGTCAATCTAAGGTCAAAACGTTTCCATATCTAATTCCACATTTAGCTACAAAATTATCAATACGAAATGGGCGAAATAGTTGTAAATACCTTTGATATTCCTTTCGCGGCAGAGCCATTGGGACAAAGAATTGAAAACCAGAATCGAAAGGGAGTGCACCCCTAGAAAGAAATGCAGTGGTAAACGCCCCAGACCACCCCTAAAGGGAATGCATTGGTAAAACCCCATGCAGACCCCACCCTATAGTGAATGCCTTGGCATACTCGATAGACCCCGGACCATCCTTACGGAATAATGAACTAGTCATTACCCATTCGATTTTTATTCTAGTATTCAATTTTTTTCGGCCCTACATGCCACATTCATAGGCGCAGAGGATGATGATTCAATCTTTTTACGTTTCCGATTGTAAGTTTTTTCTGGCCGCCCGATTTTAGCCAGATCATTCGTTTTTTTTGGCTATCCGTTTTTAACCGGAACTGTTCGATTTTTTTCCCGTTCGTTTTTTTAACCTGAACTGTTCGATTTTTTTCCCGTTCGTTTTTTAACCTGAACTGTTCGATTTTTTCCCGTTCGTTTTTTAACCTGAACTGTTCGTTTTTTTGACCGTTCGTTTTTTAACCTGAACTGTTCGATTTTTTTTTGACTATTCGATTTTATCGAAGTATTCCGGCTCTTCTTAATAAAACCAATGATTGTCGATAACAGGTTATATATACCGTTAAGGATAGTGATTATGCCTGTATTATGTACCATCGCGGTGGTCCGCCGGGGGGCACTTGATACATCCCACATACATGACCACTAAAAGTACTTCACCATCCACACGTGCCATTATAAACCCAGTAGATCGCATTATTAGCCTCAATGCTGCCGCAAGTAGTTCATACTATAATCCTATATTTTACAAACACTCCATAACTTTTCGCCTTAAAATCTCATGAGTAAAAAAAAAAAACCGTCAGTCAGAATGGCTCTGAAAGCGTGTTGAAAGCCATGCTAGCTGGGTAAAGGCGAATTGCGCCAAATGCGACCGTTTGCCAGATGCAGTATAACTTCCTGCGTCATGTTTTGTCAGACAAGATGGTAATACACTTAGCAGCTCTGCTCCACCAGTGCTCCCACAACAAGGGGTCAAGCGAATTGTGGCCATTGTTAGTTTTATTTCATGTTTTGAAGACTCTCAGTGATGCGATCTACAATTTAGCCTGAGTATCAGGCCTTCGAAGCGTGCGTTGCTGTTATTGGAATCCTGCGCTTAGTGTACAGAACTTCAAATATAGCCTTACGCTACCTGAAGCAATCGTACAAGTAATATTTTAACGCGACAATGAAAACGTAACATCCGGAATGCTAGTACAAAACTGTGCTTGAACGAAAACGAGTGTATCTTATTTTCCTGGCGACGCAAATATAAACCTTTGGCCACTGCCTGCGAAATTTTGATCATTACTTTCATAGTCGTTAAATACCACGCGCAGCAAGTTCTTTCAAGCACAAAAATTGCAATCTGTGAAGCAATATGTTGTTATAGACGTTGTACTCAGTAGAGCTGGAATAGATTAAGAACTGGGCATCAACTGATCACGAGCATGACATAGGCTTCCTTGGATATCAAACTCTCGCAGAAAAAAGCAATTTGTTTAACGATTTTAGGAGTCAGGAAACGTTGTTTAAACTGTACTAGAGAAATACCGACCAATTCAGAGAGATAACAATTGCGATTATGACTGAAAAAGTTCCTAAAGATAACATCAAAATAAGCAATACATGTATCGCTTTCCTTACCTAGTATATGGAGTATGTTTCCTAGATAATCATGATAAAAGAGCGCAAGAAGACGTTCGGGGAGTCCAACTTGTTGTTTGGTGTTCGTCACATCCTCGTAGTCCTGTTCGGTTAGTTTACTTGGCGAGCTTTAGCGGATTGTGGAATCTCAAGAAAGGTCATTATCGGGCATAGTTCAGGTTTTTGGTTTTACCGTGTGATGAGGTATTGAAACTAAAAACGATCCTCTCATGTTGCACTTTCGTGTCACGTTATCTACAAAAACATACTTGTAATCTTGTTTATCGTTTGTTTGATAACTTGTTTTCAATTTCGCTTATCAATAATATTTATAATACGCTCAATGGAAATATTTTACGCTAAGTAATTTTTTTTAATGAAAAGAAAACGTGAAAGGAAAACTAAAATTTTTGAAACTTGTTCTTTTCGTTTTCATAGCCTATTTTTAGAAACTTTTTTCATTTTCTTACTAAGTAAACCAATCATTCCACCACGTGAAACTAGCTCCAGGCAATTGATAGTGTAATTGATAAATCTTTATGGGGGTCCGAGAATCGAGCCTTGAGGTAACTCTAGATATTTATTATTGGCATTTTTGAATATTAAACGCACTGCATTTTT